>CM059280.1:26283912-26433912 GCA_030347295.1 Setipinna tenuifilis
TCTTTTGTATCTACAATTTTACTCGGTGTTATTTGTACTGTGTGTAGGCTACTGGGTGTACGGTCGTATAGTTAACCTTACGGCCCTAATTTCTGTAATCCTGTGGAAGAGGAGTGAAGAAGGACAGCTCTGAAGATATGTTATGTGTGAAACAGCATTCATTTTGGTGTCTTTAAATAGTATGATTAGTGTGTGGAAAGTGTAAAAAGTAAAAGTGTACCCACCTGTAGGCCAGGCCTACTCAGTCACATAGGGATGCAAGCTCTGGCTGAGTGCAACTGGCAGTGAACCAGCTACACTAAGTCTTCCTCTAAACAATCTGTGAGTGAACTTAAGTAGGCTATGCATCTATTCATACATTGTGGCACCCACTCGTGACGTGAACGTACTGTAGACCAACAAGCATAGGCCTACATCCGTACAATTCATAGGTATCATAGCCTCCATGTAGCCTAATGCATATATGTTCGATTTTGTGGTCTGTCAGGTATGTAGAGTTATAAAAGAAGTATGTTGTAGGCTGAGGTTCCTCTTTTGCCTTCATCAGTAATGGTTTAAAGGTTTATATAAAGTGCACAAGTAGACCAGTTCCAGTTATGATGCAGATTCAGAAATTAACACCATTGGATTCTACACTTTGGGTACTATTTATTATGTTTTTTTTTATAATGAAAAAGTGTTAAAAAACATTTTGCTCGCGCGCTTTGCGCGCTCGCATTAATTGATCCGTGCCCCTGCTGTGCCCCAGTACTCTATTCAGTCTAGTGACGCCTCTGCACTATACTCCATGTAACATAACCTACCACCAACATTATTATTTCCTGTGGGCCTACATGCCAGTGGAGGGCCCAAAGTGATGCAGTAAAGGGAGTATCAGTTGGTGGCGCAGTGAACTGAAAGACTGAGGTTGAGGTACCTACTAAGTCATCAGACATTAGCATTGTGTAGCTCTGATTTGGCCTGGAAAGCTTGGTCACATCTAGTGTGTGCGATTGTTATGATTGCTTTGTGTGTGTTCATATGATGATTAAGGCACATGCAGTATTACAGTAATCTGATTTATTCATTGCACAAGATACAGTGTTAGGCCTGGTTAATTGAAAAGGACATGAAAAAAAACAGAGATTCAAAAGGCTTCTCTTGTGATTTATTCAAAGTTGATGAATCCCTTGAACACAACAAAAACATCATTTACATTGATATGTACATAAAAGTAAAAGCAATAATTTCACCATGTATATACTTTTAAACATTAGTTTCAGCCCGTTTCAACAACTCCCATTTAACAGCGGAGTATATACAACATGGGAGTATATATCCTCACGTGGCATCTCTCTCTTCTTCTTCTGTCTTTTCGTTCTCTTATCAGAGAAGTGCAAGGCTGAATAGTTATCCTGGGCAGGCAAAAAACACTTCTTACTTCTCTATAAAAAATTACTGTAGATGTTAATTTTCAAAAAATGATGAAATGAACAATACCTAATAAACAATAACTAATAAAACAAATATGAATACCATGTGGATGGCACGTACCTGAGCAGGTTGTGGCTCTCGTGAAAACCGATCTGGGTCTACCTCCCTAGAATTTGCAGCTTAAATAAACAAACAGATGACTGGTAAACAAATGCATTTAAACATACAAAGTCAGTCCTTTTCTCCAACAAAATGTTTCATACCTTCATTATGTTTGTGTTTTTACATATGAGGACTGAGGAACAGATACATATAAACATGGACAGTCAGATTAAAAAATAGTGTTAACACTTTTTATGCACCCCGTGTGTTCATAACATACTAGTAGCACAATCATAAAAGGTTATACTGCTTAGTAATGGTTGACATAAGTATACACAACTATTTATACATACTCGTGACTGCACTCGTAAAGCATTATGCTATGTTTAAAGCCTTTACAACCTTAGGTGACACAGTGAATTATATATACTATTTTGACCTTTTGATAATGACCATAATGAGGTGGAAAAAGGTCAAAGAAGCCTTATAATGCACTGAGTCACTTAAATTTGTAAAGGCTTATAACAAAGCATTACAAGTGCAGTCATGAGTGTGTATAAATAGATAAATAGTTTTGAATATTTATGTCAATCGTCGTAAAGGCATTATAACCCTTTATGGATGTGTTTATAGCATCTTACGAACACTGGATGTATAGAAAGTGTTACCAAATAGTCTTACAAATGTTATACCTTCATGTCTGTTTTTCCTATACTTGTAAATTAAACAGACCAAATAAGATATGAGAATAAGACACAGCCCCAACACTGCAATCAGACCCCAAACGAAAGGATCCAGAGATTTTTCTAGAAAACAAAGACACATATAATGGCTTGATTTACCAAGGTGAACAAAGTAAACAATGTGCAATGAGTTACGTTTTTTTCAAATGTGAACCTAAACAGTTTTTGTGATTTAATAAATATGCACTTTCGTTTGCTTCTGAAGTTCACAAAGTGCTGAGAGGCCGACTAACTATGCACATGCCCAGTGCTAAGCAGCTTTATATGTAAGGAATATTAAATAATATGTTTGGAAGACCTGCTGCTGGCTACCGTTGTATACAGAAGACTATTTCTTTTGTGGCTGAAAAATAAAAACATATATAATAACATATAAAAAAATATATTTCTATGTGCGATAATAATTCTGACATATTGCTTAGTGTACAGCAAGATGTTTTTGAAATTGTTGATAACCTCCTAACGTCTAGTTTGAAGCAAGTGACACACAAGTTATGCAATATCTGCCAAATGCCAAAAGTGATCTCAATTAATTTTTTTGTATCTAATTCCACTGGATCATTCTTCATTTATTTTATTTTTGCAGAAAGTCCACAACTTTCCATCCAGCCTTTCCATCTAGAGTCCTTACAAGGTCTAAATACAGCAGGATGAACATATACGCCTACCTGTTTCCAAAGGTTCTTTAGTCCTGCTGTTTATTTCTCCACAATTAGCCACAGTACAGAAGAATACTGCATCAGCACTGATGCTGACATTAGGCTGTCTGGGTCCTAGGGATTAAGAAGAGCCCATTACTTCATGACAGTGGAGTGATTCTGTCCTTTTCACAGTAATTCAGGAGTTTGTATACATTGTTGTAGCCAAAATGTTATACCTTTAAGAGTCAAGAATGTTCCATTTCCAAAGTTAACCTCATCTAACAATACAAGAGTGCAGTAATATGTTGCTTCATCAGATGCCGTGATGTTTCTTAGGGTGAGATTAAAGGATCCCTCTGAGTTCTGCACTAAAATACGTCCACTTGTATACTGATTAAGAAATGGTGGATTCCATGCTGTAGTGCTCCTCCTAACTCTAACTATTAATTGAGGCTTTAGTCCCAGTGTTTGCCTGTACCAATGCAATGGTTCATGCTTATAAGACACAGGGTAAAAACATGACAACGTCACTGTGTCTCCAGGTTCTGCTTCTTGTACTCTGTTCAGCTGGACAACGTCAAGAGCCACATCTAGAAAAGAGGTGAATAAACATAGTGGTTTGGTTGTGCTATAAATCTATGTTCCATGCTCACACACTGAGCTGAGCTCATACACTTACGCACTGCAACATCAACCAAACTATCAAGATCAGTATTTCAAGCAATTATGGACATTCTGAATGATAAAAAATAGTGATGGCAATTTTCAGTCAACTTACGCATTTGAAAAAAAATGAATATAAAAATCCAAATCATTGTCCTACTGGTACACAAAGAATGTGATAAGTCCAATTACATGCTGTTGAAAATGTTGACACACACATGTCTCAGTTTCAAATGACTTCAGAGTGCCTGAAAGATTCAACAAAACAGAAAGATCACTTCCTGTCAAATGTTCCACGCTGTGCACGGTGCACAAAGTGATAAGTTTGTCACATTCACACTAAATTACTAGGCCCCACCTCTGAGTTAGAGTTTCTGGGAGAGCCTGGTGCTGTATGCGTCTCCAGTTTCTTTTGACAGCAAATCCTGTCATGGACAGTGCGGCCTGATGATGAAATAATTAAATAAAATGAAGTTTTCATATACATTTGATGCTGCATGTGATACAGTGAACAAAGAGGTGTAAATTTGGGGTTTGTGGGTGATGTGAAAGCCCTATGGATTTAACCATGTAAGGGACAAGTTTCTGCAAGGCAGTCAGTCTTATGGAAGTCCCAACAGAGATGCAGGACTCTGATGCAAATTGGAGGGGTCTTAAATCACTCTGAAGTGGCTCATTCCATGAGAATTACCACCTTGTTGAACATTATCCTGTTGACACACGGCTACTGGCTAAAAAATGATAATCGTATTGCTTTGCCTACATCTCGCCATTATTTCCATTGAACTAGCCACTTTGCTGATCGTTATCCCTTACATTTTTCCTGCCACTTCATGGCTTCCACTGCTACAAATAATTCATTGAGTAAATAGAATGTTTACATGTTGCGTAGCAACGTGTCTAGTTGCTAAATAACTCGTTGCATCTTATATTATTGATATTCTGTTATGATAAGTTTAGAACCTATGTTATTAGGGCTAGGCCCACCAGATTTTTTCTGGGCCCACAGATTTTATAACTTCTGGCTACGTGCCAGCAATAGAGTCTATCAAAGCTATGGCTCACTTCACGTATTTTGATGAATAAAAATGATGATAATCTGAAAAATGATGACCTGAAGTAAGTTTAAAAAGGAAGACAACTAACAAGTTCAGAGACCTCCCTAAAATAATTCGTAATAGGCTAATTGTCAATGGGATAGAGTCTAAATCAATTTTTTCCATCATCAAAAATACAGTCCTGTTTCTCTGTCATATACGTATGTGCTCGAAATTACATGCTTGGACAGTGAGGCTTCCTCGGACACCATATTGTAATAGGCCTGTACAAGGCTACCAACCTTGTGCTATATAAGGTCAGGTGCTTAGATCAGACCAGGCACTGGTGTATTACCCTCTCCCAGTTTGTTGAGAAAGAGAAGCTGTTCTTACTAGACTCCCATTACGTGTATCATGCTGTTCATTCAGTCATTATACATAGTTATATGTAGTGCATCAGAGAAGGCTAAGAAGGACTCAGAAGGAGCTGCTTTGCTTTTGTGATGCTTTGTTTTTGTTTTTTTTTTGCTTCCTTGCCTTGATGCAAGATAAAATTAATATACTTATATAAGTATTGTTGTGATTTTACTGTATTTTGGCATTTACTTCATGTTCATGTTCCAAGTCAAGCGAGGGCTATCAAAGTCCTTCTAGATATGTCCCTGCACTTGGTGGCCATATTGGTGACGCCTTCAGGCATCTATTTCAGGTTAATAAGACCAGGCCCTACTAAATAAATGGCGAGATGCGAGAATATGCACTCTCTGATGACTGAGGGACATGAAAACTATATGGTTGAAATCGCAACGAAAACTGCAACATAATTGAAACGCCGTTTGTACAGTTCAGCAGATGTTTGGCTCTTGGCAGCAGAACAGGTGGGATATTTGCAGACACTCGCCATAAAGGAGTTACAAAGTGTCCCTGTGTATTTCTATGGATGATTTCTCCAGTGCTCCTCCTATGTAAGAAAGTCTCTGCAGGGAGTGAATTGGCCACCGACTGCTGACCATGGGTTGGTTACTCGCTTACCTGATATCAGGACAGTAGCAGCACTGTTTTCAAGGATAGACACTTTAGCTAAGATTGTTCTGGAGGCTCTGACACTGAAAACATAGTTGAATTGCCAGCTAGCTGAATAGTTGGCTCACAGACAAGCTGTAAATAAACTCACATACTGTTTTATTAGATTCTGTGCTATACACTTCTCACTGACTTAGAAATCTGATTAAAATCTAATTTGCATACCATTCAACACTGCTAAACAGTTTCTGCTTGCCTCGCTCCGCTCTGCTTTTGGTCTGTCCATTTGCATGTGAATTGGGCGTAAGGGTGGCCCCATAAGTGCCTTTACCTGTCAGGATCGGGCTTTTGTGTGTTTCGTTTTGTCACTGTTTTCCCCAGCCATTGCTACTGTGTCCTGTTTTGTTTCTTTTTCTCACTCGTGCTTTTGTTTGCCCCTTGGTTTTCTGTCTCTCTCGCCCCACGTCTCTCTCTCTCTGTGTCTCTCTCTCTCTCTCTCTCTCTCTCCCTCTCTGTGTCCCTCTCTGTGTCCCTCTCTGTGTCTCTCTCTCGGTCTCTCTCTCTCTCTCTGTCTCTCTCTGTGTCTCTCCCTCTCGCTCTTTGCCTACACCTGCCCTGCTGCCTCGTTTGTATCCCGTTTACTTGTCTCTGTTACCCTGTTCTAGTTAATTGTCTTGTTAGCCTTGCTTGTTGCCTCGTTGTCCCCCACCTGTGCCCTGTTGTGTTTTGCCCAATCATGTGTCCCCTTGTAATTGGCCCCTCTGTATTTAAACCCTGTGTTCTCATTGTCCTGTGCTGCGTCATTGTCTAAACTTTGCGTAACTCTGTGTCTTCTGTGCCAGATCCCGACCCAAGTGTTGTAAGTCTTGTAACTTCCAGAAGTTTGTTCTTTGTGTTAATAGTATTTTCTGTTTTCCCCCTCGTGGGTATTTTTGGTTGTAGTTCCCCCTCTCAGTGTTTTTGTTGTCTAGTTTTCCGTGTCCTCCCGAGCTCCCCTCTCAGTGTTTTTGTAATCTAGTTTTTTCGTGTTAATAAATCCTCAATACCCTGAACCTCCATTGTATGCGTGCTGCATCTGGGCTCCTACTCCTTGAACCCCCTGACAGAATGACGCAGCCACCAAGGAGCCCAGCAGCATGCCTGGCCGAGCTGGCCGGTTCGGTGCCCGGCTCTCTTCGTGTCGGCTACGCGGCTCTTCACCCAACCCAACTGCCAGCACCTTCTCCTCCAGCCACCCAGCCAGAACCATGTGCCATCCGACAAGACTTGGTGGACTTCTACCTGCTTTACAGGAGGCTTTGTCCGGCCATGGCCAGAGGCAAAGTGAAGAGGAGGTTAGTGGCCACCAGGATAGTCATAGACGTTCTTCAGAAGAAGCCATGGCTTCTCCCATTCGCTGGGTTGGCAAGTGTCTTGGAGGAGGGAAAGAGTCGGAGGCCAACCTACTGGCCCAGCTGAGACTGGAGGAGCTGGGTGTTGTTTTCCCAACAGAGGACTCCGACATGGACGACACGCCACCCCGTTCCGAGCTCGACCCCCAGAAGGTGGGAAACGCCACCGCCACACCCAGAGCCTGGGACCCCCAGACAGATGCTGTCGCTGCATCTCCCAGAGCCCCGGACCCCCAGGTAGATGTTGCCGTGCCTGCCCATGAACCGGACCCCAAGACGGACGACGCCGTAGCTGCGCCCGCCCATGAACCGGACCCCAAGGCGAACGCCGCTATTGCGGTGCCTGCCCTAGAGCCGTACCCCAAGGTGGACGATGTCGTCTCACCCAGTTCTGCATGGGAACCCCAGAGTGCAGGACCCGCCGCCGCGCCTCCTCCCGAGCTGGTCTCCAAGAGCGCTGTCGAGCCCCCTGGGCTGGGACCCCTGGCTGTTGTCAACTCTGATCCCGAGCTGGACCTCCAGTCAGTCGACACGCCTTCTAAGCTGGACCCGCCTGACCCGATTGCCCCGCCTATTCCCAAGGGGCCACTGGATTCTCCTGCCTCTCCAGCCTTGCCCATGCAGTGCTCAACCTTGCCTGTCTGTGGAGTTGGCGCCGGCTCCTGCCCAGTCGGCGATGCCCCCAGTCCCGAGGTCGCGGCCCCCTCTCAAGATGGCGACGCCTCCTGTCAAGATGGCAACAACCCCAGTTCCATGGTCGCCGCCCCCTCTCAAGATGGCGACAACCCCAGTTCCGAGGTCGCCACCCCCTCTCGACATGGCAGCGCCCTCTCCCAGGTTGGCGACATCCCCTGTCCTGAGGTCGCCGCCCCCTCTCAAGATGGTGACGCCACCTGTCAAGATGGCAACAACCCCAGTTCCAAGGTCGCCGCCCCCTCTCAAGATGGCGACAACCCCTGTCCCGAGGTCGCCGCACCCTCTCAAGATGGCGACGCCCCCTGTCAAGATGGCAACCCCAGTTCCGAGGTCGCCACCCCCTCTCAAGATGGCGACGCCCCCTGTCAAGATGGCAACAACAAGATGCTCCCGCCTCCCAGAGCCCTGCACCTCCTGCTCCCGCCTCCCAGAGCCCTGCACTTCCTGTTCCCGCCTCCAAATGTCTCCTGACCCCTGCGCCCGCATCCCGGCCTATCCTTCAATCTTCGTCTACTCGACCCCCTGTGTCCACATGTGCTCCGCCCCCTGTGTCCCAACCTACTCTCACTCCTCCACGTCCTTGCCCAGTTTCCTGTAAGCCCCTCCTTATTCCTATTCCTGTGACTGTTACCGTGACCCTGCCCATCACAATCCCAGTGTCTGTTCCCGTCTGTGTTCAGGTGCCCACTCGTGTGTCCATCCCTGTCCCCACCTGTGTTCCCATTCATTGTCTTCGCAACTCCTTGCCTGTGTCCACCAACATCACTGTGACTGTACCTGTCCCCGTTTTTGTCCCTGTTAGTGTTCCCGTCACCATTCCCATCTCCATCCCTGTTAAAGTACCTGTGTTTGTTCCTGTATATGCTCCCCAAGCCTCTTGTTCTCCCAAGCCCGAGCCCTTCTCTTGTCCCAAGCCTGAGCCCTCCCCTTGTCCCAGACCCAAGCCCTCCTGTTCTCCCGAGCCCGAGCCCTCCTGTCTTCCCAAGCCCGAGCCCTCCTTTTCTCCCCAGTCTGAGCCCTCCGTTTCTCCCGAGCCCGAGCCCTCCTGTCTTCCCAAGCCCGAGCCCTCCTCCTTTTCTCCCCAGTCTGAGCCCTCCTTTTCTCCCGAGCCCGAGCCCTCCTGTCTTCCCAAGCCCGAGCCCTCCTCCTTTTCTCCCCAGTCTGAGCCCTCCTTTTCTCCCCAGCCCGAGCCCTCCTGTTTCCCCCAAGCCAGAGTGTGTTCTGTCTGAGTCTTTTCCAGCTCTGTCTCCCAAGCCCGCTTCCCATCTCTCTGCTTTGTTCCCCGAGTTTTGTGCCCAACCCTGCCGGTTCCCCCGCTCCAGGCGTCTCCCTCTCTTCTGCTCTGTTGATTCTGAGGACTTTGTGGGACGTCTGGAAGCCGTCCCTTAGGAGGGGGGTACTGTCAGGATCGGGCTTTTGTGTGTTTCGTTTTGTCACTGTTTTCCCCAGCCATTGCTACTGTGTCCTGTTTTGTTTCTTTTTCTCACTCGTGCTTTTGTTTGCCCCTTGGTTTTCTGTCTCTCTCGCCCCACGTCTCTCTCTCTCTGTGTCTCTCTCTCTCTCTCTCTCTCCCTCTCTGTGTCCCTCTCTGTGTCCCTCTCTGTGTCTCTCTCTCGGTCTCTCTCTCTCTCTCTGTGTCTCTCCCTCTCGCTCTTTGCCTACACCTGCCCTGCTGCCTCGTTTGTATCCCGTTTACTTGTCTCTGTTACCCTGTTCTAGTTAATTGTCTTGTTAGCCTTGCTTGTTGCCTCGTTGTCCCCCACCTGTGCCCTGTTGTGTTTTGCCCAATCATGTGTCCCCTTGTAATTGGCCCCTCTGTATTTAAACCCTGTGTTCTCATTGTCCTGTGCTGCGTCATTGTCTAAACTTCGCGTAACTCTGTGTCTTCTGTGCCAGATCCCGACCCAAGTGTTGTAAGTCTTGTAACTTCCAGAAGTTTGTTCTTTGTGTTAATAGTATTTTCTGTTTTCCCCCTCGTGGGTATTTTTGGTTGTAGTTCCCCCTCAGTGTTTTTGTTGTCTAGTTTTCCGTGTCCTCCCGAGCTCCCCTCTCAGTGTTTTTGTAATCTAGTTTTTTCGTGTTAATAAATCCTCAATACCCTGAACCTCCGTTGTATGCGTGCTGCATCTGGGCTCCTACTCCTTGAACCCCCTGACATTACCGTACCCCTATACTTAAATAAGGTGGGATGAAGTAATACATTAATTGATATAAAATGAATCATGATTTTCTGTTCCAAATCATGATATAAGGATCGAACCACTTTGGATTTAGGAGATTGTCTGTCTTTATCACCAA
Organism: Setipinna tenuifilis; assembly: GCA_030347295.1. Lineage (NCBI taxonomy): Eukaryota > Metazoa > Chordata > Actinopteri > Clupeiformes > Engraulidae > Setipinna > Setipinna tenuifilis. The sequence continues at coordinate 26,293,920 of CM059280.1, forward strand.
TCATGGGATTTAAATTTAAGTAGTGCATGCATTAGTCTAGTAGGCCTACTAGTACTTCTGTATATAATTTACTTTATTACGTTATTATTATAAAATTTTGAAGTTGTATCCACTATCCACAAGCTACAACATATTTTATCATACAGGGACCATGAATGCATGATGAATGCAATAAAACAGACACAAGTTTGGGCCATGTAACATTTATTATTAAATACAGAGTTTTGGACACCTGTTTTAATATATTTTCTATGTAGTTCAGCATTGACAGCACTCTGAAACAGCTAACACAACTACAATATGACATATGAAGCTTTGCAAGCCCTGGCGCATTTGTTGATAGGTGAAGCATGGTGTGTGTGTGTGTGTTTGTGTGTGTAGCTATGCTAGATGCTATTAATGTGTATGTGCTGCAGCAATGATTTAAAAATATACTCGTATCAATTATTATTATAGGCTGTATACATCAGCATTACACATGCATCTGCGACTTACAATACTGCTGTAACAACGGGATAATCTATGTAATCTATAATGTTTGTAAAAAAAATCCAAGTACGTAAGAAATCTAAGGTGAAAAGTAGCCTATGTTTGCTAGTAATGTATTTAGGACCTCGATGATATAGCATCAGAGTACACACTCTCTGTCACAGTGTTTCTTTGGGCTTTCTGGCAGTGGTGTGTTTTTCCTTGGTTCACTGTTTATTTGCCCCTAATCACATTATTAGTTTCACTTATTAACTCTGCACCCTGCGCTCCCTGCACTGCCACATTAATTTGGCTCACCTGCTCGTCTCGTTTCCTGGTTTCTCTGATTATTCCCAGCACCTGCACCCCCTCGTTTACGCTCGTTAACTTCTTAGTTTCCCCACTATTTAAGCCCTGACTTTTCACTCCTCCGGTGTCGGTTCGTCTGCTCACCAAGGTTTGTTTTCTCCGCGGAAAGTTTTGACCCTGACTCCTGTGTCTCCCTGCTACCTTGTTCGTGCCTTGTCCTAGTATTCCTTGTTCGTTTCCGTCCCCTGCTCGTGTTTGCTTGTTTCCTCCGGATTTCAGTTTCCTGTCTGGGTTTTTCTGTTTTCTCGTGTAGTCTAGTTTTTCGTGTGTGCTCGTGTTTGCTTTTTCTCTGTTGCTGTCTGCCCGAGCTTTCCCCTTTCTCTGTTGCTGTCTGCCCGAGCTTTCCCCAGTTTCCCTGTGCTCCTCCGGACCTCCCCTGGATTCGACCCGGACCGGCTCACCGACCACGCTTCGCCTGCTGCCCCTGTCCTGTTCGCCCCGACGACTCGCCGTCGCCAGCTCAGGCAGTAGAGCTACCGCCTGCCAACCCCGGAGTCGCGGGTTCAATCCTCCTGTGCCGATTCCCCTCGGATCCCCGGATTTCCTCCGCTACTGCCAGCTCAGCACTCCTGTGCCCCCGCATTACTACTACCACCGCTGCACACCACCCCTGGGATCGTGGGTTCGAGCCCCGCTCAACCCATCTGCATCAAGTCCCCTCAGGGGCTCTGGACATTACTCCCATTTCCCCCAACCCTCAATAAAGGTCTTTGGGTCACACTAAGCAATTGGGTCCGCCTCCCTGATTCTGTCAGTCTCCTGTTCCCTTGTCCCTCGTGACACTCTCCTGTGGTGGACCTCTCTTCTTCCTATCTTTTAATGGTAACTTCAGAATGCCACCTCACAGTCATCTGTAAAAGGTGACCTATTTATGACCTTGATGGTCTAATATCAGAGTACATGGTCTCCTGTGGTGGCCCTCTCTTCTTCCTGCCACCCCTGCTTCTCCCCTCAGTGAACTGCAGGGCTGCATAGTTGACCATCTCTTCCTCACCATGCTGAGCAACACACATAGACAACCATAAAAGATGGAGAAATAGCATCCTTTCAGATAGACAGTATAGGCTATATATGCTGGAAATGAGTGACTTGGTGTGATTTGTAATTATTCTTTGAAATGTACAATACAAAAATGAATGTTAACAGATCATTAGTTTTTCACTCATATCATAAGCCAAGTTACCGTGCAGTTTTAAAACATATTAACTGCTTTACCAACCTGACCCACTGCCTGTGGCCTCAGTGGTGTGTGTCCTCTGATTGGGTGTGCTGCAATAACATAAGAAATCCACAGTGTTTGTAAGAGCTTCCTATATAATCCACTATTGATACTAGTTAGTTCACAGCAATTTGATTATTCTTTAATACCTTTGCAATTTTCACATAGCATTCTTTTGCAGCTTGCAGTAGACTAGAACGATGATCACTGCCACACACAGAGTCAAGGATGTAATCAAACCAACAAGTAATGGATCCACTGCCTCTAAGATAAAGAAAGATTTTAGATATTAAAATATGTGTGTAATTTGCACTGAGCTGTTAACATTCAATATCAAAGAACGTCATGTCTGTTGGAAAAAAGGAACCAGTGCAGATTTAAAGGGCGATTATATCTAGAGCATAGTTCGACCAGACTGTTAACACTGTTGTGAAATTTTAATGTTAAAAACATACTCTACCTCTTTCTTTTTTATCCAGTGTCAGTACATTCCCAAACAGTAATTGTCCATAGGAGGCCACCGCACAGTAGAAGGTTCCAGAATCAGACGAGAGTTCCACAGGCAGTCTGTAGACACAGCTCTGGGTGTGAGAACTGGACTCAGCTGCCCTGCTGCAGTTCTTCTCCATGTAAATGCTCACAGGACGGGAACTGCCTGAAGTGGGTCTGAACCAGAACACACTGAGCTCTTCGGCTTTGGTCTCAGTCAGGACTGTGCAGTCTATATCTACATAATTTGGTCACTCAGATATGGTGAACGATATATGACCATGTTGAATGCTACACATAGAGTGGACTCAAAATATTTGTTCCTGCTATTAATGATAGATTATCCAATGGTGTCAGGACATTTGAAAAAATACTTATCTTATGAAATCAGCTTTTCAGTAGTTGTGCCACGTTTAAGGTCTACTTCAGCATTGAAACCAAAGTGCTGCTGAAAGGGTTCAACAGCACCTCCAATGACATAATGGTTTCTCTTCAATTGTATGGTCAGTATTATACCATTACAATGACATCTCTGCAATATCATAATTATTAACCTGACAAAAATGAAATTGGAAAAGCCAAAGTTTAATTTGTAGAAGAAAACAAAGGCCAAAGACCATTTACAGAGGAACCAAAACAAAGACATTTTTAAATTGTACATACATAGATGACAGTATGCTAAAACTACATTGAGGAAATCATACAAAAAGCTGACCTGTATGGTATTATTTCAACAGTTACTGCTTTTTAGACCACAGACCATAGTTCAGTTTCTCTGTAGTAAGAACAAAACAAGGCAACGTGTGGCCAATACACATCTCTCTTTATACAACAGCAAGAGAAAAAAAATCTGATACATAATCCCTGTTCAGCACTCAAGGACATATGTTGTAACAGTGTGAAAATACATGGGCATACATCTGAAATTGAACATATAGTACTAACATGCTTAAAAATAAACTGCAAATATGGTACAGCAGAAATAAAAGCTGAAAGGTGAGTATTTCCTGGCTTTGTATAGCATGTCCTAGATCTTGATGTAGATGACATACGTGAAGTCATTTTCATTTGGAATCATCTACATTAAAAAAATAAGCAAACATTGTATTGTTTCTTTATATCATTACTGTGATTTTATTGACATGAAAAATGGGAATGTAATACTTACTGGCATCTTTTCAAAAGTATGGTCATCTCTGTCACTATAGCCTCTGGGGTTAGCATTGCCTAAGAGAAGGAATAACTGATTAACTAAACGTTTCACTTAGATGAATTTGAAAAGACCTCTATGATAAGTTCAAATAAATAGGTACAAGCAATTTTCTAAACATTTACTCCTGATACTACTAACATGCTAGCACTTTCCATTTAGATAGATATATTAAGATATATCACACTTACTTTTGCAGGCTCCTGCTCTACCCCTGCAGATCAGCCAAGCCAGACAGCAGGCCAGTACAACACAGCCACAGCCCAAAGCCACAACCAGACCAACCAGCACAGTGTTCACTGGTTCAGCTGTAAAATAACCAGACAGACTATATGTAGAAGCAGCACTATATGTACTGTTAGCCTCCCCCTCCCAAAAAAACACTGTTTGAACCTCGTTGTAGAGGGTTTAAAGTCCTCACTACCCTCCCAACCTCACCCTTCACCCTGTTATTTAAATAATGTTCATTACAAGGAATAACAACTATTTAATTACCCTTGTTCTGATTAAAATCATATTTCTAAGTGGGGTTAACAATTTACAAGTCTCATAATCTAAGGGCACTATGTCCTCTGTACCATTCCCGAGTACATTTGACCCCCTAGGTCATACTCATACTAGGCATGTTGCCCTAGCTCCGTACTGAAGTATGGTTGTGTGGTCCCTGGTGGCTGGTCTGCACTCACACTGTATAATATTGAACTGTATCATGAAGAATTCTGTTGTTTTGGTAATAGGTGTAGGTTCATTGTGTAGTTCATTTTAATACAGTGTGACTATAGACCAGGGACCAGAGACAACCGTACTTAGTGTGTGTACGCCCTAGCGTACTGTACCTCAGTACAGAATGGAGCAATCACCAGTGTTGTATAAAGTACTGGAAAAACACACTCAAGTAAAAGTATAAGTAGGCCTTCAAAAAATGACACAGCCACAGCCCAAAGCCACAACCAGACCAACCAGCACCGTGTTCACTGGTTCAGCTGTAAAGTCACCAGACAGACAATGTCAGAAGCACCCCTGTTTGTAGAGAGAGAAGAGTATCCTTCTGCACCATTCTTAAAGATAGCCTACTTTTGTAAAGTACCTTTGTACTTTTGTACTTTTTATAACTAATTAATGTATTTAAAATAAATGCAAAAACACAGCCAACAGAACCATATGTCTCCTTCACATGACCATTAGCAATCAGTCAGAGTAAAATAGAAGTTATATAAAACTTATAATTACAAAATAAGTACAAAATGAAACTTTTGTTCAAAAACAGTAAAAACAACTTACCGAGTGTTAGACTTGCTCCCTTCCCAAAGAATATGTGTCCACTGGTAGCTACGGCGCAGTAGTAAGTTCCAGCATCAGTGATGTTGACGTCTTTCTTTAAAAGAGTGTACACACAGCGGCCCTCACACTGACCACTGCTGCTCTTGTTGATGTAAATGAGTTCTGGATGGGAAGCTCCTGAAGCAGGTCGGAACCAGAACACACTGAACTCTTCTGTTCTGCTCTCAGTCAACACCACACACTCCAGTATCTTTGAGCTTCCTGGTGAAACCGGGCCTGGTACCGGGTCCTGAATCACTTTTGTAATAGACTGGTTTAGCCGATTTTCATCTGAAATTATTTTACATACACACAGATAAACATTGACGCGGTTATATTAACTTGTGAACATTGTGAGAATACAGTATGATTAAACCAAATTTACCTTCCACAATCAAGTATGTTCCATTTCCACTGGTTTAACGGAGGTTGTAGCACTACAGTAGTAAGAACCTTCATCAGATGGAAGAATGTTCACTATAGATAGATGGAATGTTCCAGAACCTCTGCTGAAGTTGAAACGGTTGTCCAGGAATTCTCCATATAGTGTGGAAGATTTAGAAAGCCGATTCATTCCGACATACTGTATTGTTTGTCCAATTGTTTGCTTAATCCAAATAACGGTCTTGTTTATACTTTCTGAGAGAAAGCAATCGATAGTCACATTAGCTCCAGTCTTGGCCACTTGAATGTGGTGAAAATCACAGACAGTTTGTACTGGACCTACAGAAAAGCATTATTAGTTACTGAAATATTGTTCATGATGCAATATAGATTTCACAATAAGTCATTATAGTTGTCATGACTGTACTGTAGATATTGAGATAATATCTTTACTTACCCATCACAGTCCATATGGCTATAGACATACTGAGAAAGAACATTCTGACCATTCTGATATTGTGAAGCACAAAGTCTGTGTCAAGTGTTTAAATATAGACAGCGGGTAATAGGTTGACAAACATGACCACACACACACACAGACACAGATACAGACACAGACACACACACACACACACACACACACACACACACACACACACACACACACACACAAACAGCAAGCATACATGTATACGACCCTGAAAAAGGAGACCACATTGTAGCTTCCTGTTGCAGTGATCTGATGAAGCTTCCTGTGATCTCATGAATGAAATGTTTGTAGCGGTTGCAATGAACTCTATGCACAATACCTCAGCATACTTCAGTGTAATTTAGGCTAAAAATTAGGAAACATTATCATTAGCTGTTAACTGCTAATGCATAAAATTAATGACATTCATATCAGGAAGTATTTGATGTTGCCATAGTAATCCCTCTGGCATAGTGACCTCAGAGGGTCAAGCCACTTAATTTTACTGTAAAAGACATATGGGCAGATTAAATTCATAATTTCCTTTCCCAAAAAGGTGTAATTTCATCATAAAATAACACATCATGTTTTTGATATTTTAGCTGTATGACCAGACTTCAACATGACTTATATGACATTCAGAATCAGAGCAATTTGTTGTCTGTCATTATAGAAAATCATCTTAGGCATGGCTCAACACACAAAACAATAACCCAGACTATTGGCATAAAGTGTACATTATTAAAACTTTATTATTTTTTAAAATTGTACTCTTCAAAGTGTTAAAATCTCATCTAAAACAGATCAAAATATGACCAAGTGCTAAATTGACCATCAAGGTTACACACTTTATGCTCCTCAGCAGTATAGCTGCCCTTGTCAGTCATAGCACTGAAGTAGAGAGCCACTCTGTTATTGTTTTACAATATTGTAGAAGGGGCGGTGAAGAGTCATGTTTTGTGTAGACTCCATTGTTTCCCCTCTCTTTCATGGTAATCCTTGGGCTACAAATCTAGACATACTCTAGCATTAGCAATTACATTACTATCCTGGGTAAAGTCTAGCAATGACCCACTGAAGCTCGTTAGCTTATCTCCCACATCTGGTTGGACCAAACACATCAGTCTGCCCTTGTAGAAAGTTGCTGGGTGGGCCTCACACGATGACGACAGGGCTACAATGGTGCACTGGTATAGTGGTATGGTAAATGAGTTTGTTGCTTTTGGTTGAGGAGCTATCCTATAGCCTGCAGAGGCAATTTGAAAGACAATCATTGATGCCTTCCCTTGGATTGAAACTGGCCTGTCTCCCCTGAACAGACCCCACAATTTGATGTGGCCTGGTTTGTCAGGCTAGTTAATCCTGGAAGCAAAATGAAGAGTTGCTACCTTTAAGTTAACCTTGGATTGGTTGGTGCTCTGTGAGGTATACTGTGGCACATAAACACAATACAAAGAGACATAAATATTTGGCTGACAATGAATCAAAGACTTTACGCAAGCACTGCGTACATGTGTGCATGTGGGTGTGTTTGTGTCTTCTTGTATACTACATAATAACATAATGAATAATTCTAACATAGTTTTACCAGTTTTGGTTGATTTGAAATGGAGTGTTATATATGCTTTATCTCTGCTCCAAACCTGCTTCTGTGCCCATTGTAGTTAAAGAGAGGTGTATTGGTAGGTAAGAGTAATGGCATAATAGATGTAAAAGAGTGTTACTTTGAGTCCCAGTTTAAATAACACTCTGGATCAGGTGGCTAACATCCACAGAGTCCGATAAACAGGGTGATTAAAGAACTATCCAACATCAAACATGTAGCACAGCAGGTCCTTTTATTTCCGTCTCTTTATTTGGACTACAGTGTGACTTCTCATAGTACACGCTTCCTCTCTTACAGGAAGTCACGTAACCATTGTTCCGTTTCTCTCGCCACGTCAATATGCAGCCAAAGGAAGGACACATGCTTCCATGACAGTTATAGTATATGTCACAGTGCTCAGTGCTGAGTGTTCAGAGACGTACAGCTGCATAAACAGCATCTGGTGGTGGTGCCCTTCTGGTTCTCCTGCCCCTGCTCTCCTTCTTAGGGAAGCTCAGGGCTGCATAGCTCAGGACATCTGCAGACTCAGCCTGTGGGAGGAACAGAGATGTGTATGGATGTTCACAAATTAACATCAGCAAAAACAAACAAAATGCAACTATGAAAAAAATCTATTGATATATTTATCAACACAATTAAATAAGCATAAACCTTTGTTTTGTTATATTTTAAAAAGTTAATTTTAAATAAAAAAAACATACTTGATTATTGCGTCGGGCATCAGAGCTGCTGTCTGGAACATGCTGCAGGTCTCTCGCTGTCCAACAACACAAAAATTCAGGACACTACATCGATCAACATAAATCACATGTGGTTGATAGATATATTAAGATATATCACACTTACTCTTGCAGGCTCCTGCTCTACCCCTGCAGATCAGCCAAGCCAGACAGCAGGCCAGTACAACACAGCCACAGCCCAAAGCCACAACCAGACCAACCAGCACAGTGTTCACTGGTTCAGCTGTAAAGTAACCAGACAGACTATATGTAGAAGCAGCACTATATGTACTGTTAGCCTCCCCCTCCCAAAAAACACTGTTTGAACCTCGTTGTAGAGGGTTTAAGTCCTCACTACCCTCTCAACCTCACCCTTGACCCTGTTATTTAAATAATGTTCATTACAAGGAATAACAACTATTTAATTACCCTTGTTCTGATTAAAATCATATTTCTAAGTGGGGTTAACAATTTACAAGTCTCATAATCTAAGGGCACTATGTCCTCTGTACCATTCCCGAGTACATTTGGCCCCCTAGGTCATACTCATACTAGGCATGTTGCCCTAGCTCCGTACTGAAGTATGGTTGTGTGTTGCCTGGTTGCTGGTCTGCACTGACACTGTATAATATTGAACTGTATCATGAAGAATTCTGTTGTTTTGGTAATAGGTGTAGGTTCATTGTGTAGTTCATTTTAATACAGTGTGACTATAGACCAGGGACCAGAGACAACCGTACTTAGTGTGTGTACGCCCTAGCGTACTGTACCTCAGTACAGAATGGAGCAATCACCAGTGTTGTATAAAGTACTGGAAAAACACACTCAAGTAAAAGTATAGGTAGGCCTTCAAAAAATGACTTTGGTAAAAGTCGAAGTCATTGACTGAAATGTTAAGTAATGTTAAGTACTTGGGTTAAAGTCTTAAAGTATCAGAATTTTTTTGCACTTAAGTATGACAACTAATGTAAAAATAAATGTACTCAAGTAATGTAATTACAAGTACATGTAAAAGTTAAAAACAGAAAAAGGCAGTCAAAATTTGTAGTATTTTTATGGTTAATATGGTTAAATCTAAATGACAAGCAATTACACTGCTGAAAATGCACACATTGCCAATTGCTGTCATTATAAACAAAAGTGGAGAAAAAACTAAATGTTATCTGGAATCTGAAAATGGAGACCACAGTTTAAAACCTTTTTTTCGTGAACCTTTGTTTTTTTAAAATAGGATTAAATCAGTGCTAAAAATGAGGCGTACATCATGCCATCAAGGGGAAAAAACATAAAACACTGCTACTACTATTGCACTTTATAAACTAAATCTTTACATAGTACCAACAGCTTTTCATTTTGCAAATTCAAACCCTACATCCCATCCCCCATACACTTTTGCCCTTGAACTTTTTTCCCCTCTAACTTAAAACTCATTTGAGGCTACCCTTGCATATAACCCCATTATCACTTGAAACAAAAGTTTCTGTTAATCTAAGCAGCTGGCTTTTAAAATGCCTAGACTTTAGTCATGCTCTTTGTGGACTGAAAACAAGCCCTGCTATGCTGAACATCAGGGCCGTTGCTAGCCATTTGGGTGCCCTAAGCACAAATGCTTTGTGGTGCCCCATCACACCATCCCACCTCGCCCAGAATGAACAATAATTTAGAATTTATCAGTGTGATTCACTTTATTTCCGAAACAAATACACCAAACATTAAAGTTAAAATAATACATTATTTAAAATGGTTAATAAATAAATACCACCACCATTATTAAACAAAGATTTGTGCAATGACTGCAGACGGCTCTACATTCAGAATTAAAAGACAAAATATATAGGAATTCTACTGAAATACAGCTTTAAACTTAGCACAAAAACTGCATATATAAATTAGGCTTATGTGGGCCTACGTGTAAATCACTGGTACATTTTAAAATTCACTCTATTTCACATGTATAAAGGTTTCATATGGGAGAACAAAACACCGTGTACAGAGTTTGAAATAAATACGAAGAGGGAAAATCTACGTAGCAGTAAGATGGTTTCTTTTCATATTATTCTACGGCCCTCTAGAATGTTGTGACAGCTCCCATTCACTTTGAATGGACTTTCCCAGCGTTCTACGGGCGGATATTTTTCGATAACCGCCCGCTGCACCATTAACGCCCGCTGCCAATGGCAACGAGTTTTGTCACTTCAGATTCACGGTACCTTATCACTCCGCAAGTAGTTCGACCACTTACAAAAAGTAAATATTCGGTAACGGCTATTTTATCCAGGCTGTTAGAGAAGTAGGGCCTACGTATACAGAGTTTTGGCGACATCTGGTGGAAAAAAAATGGAGGAGTTTCCAATTAATTTTAGGCTAATATATACGGCGACTATGGCACTTCTGAGCGCTGGTGGGAAGCGCAATTTACAGAGACAGACTGCACGGAGACTAAAACAAGAAGACATCAAGATTTGCAGGAGGACGAAATAGATAAAATGGAAGAAAACAATTGTCTGTCTTTTCTCAAAATAAGCAGTAATAAGCTGCAATAAGCCGTAGAATAAGCGGGATAATGTATTGTCCACGGGCGACTATAGGAAAATATTTCCCTTCAGGGGCGGAACAATACCCCTCCGCCTTCGGCGTCGGGGTGCTGTTCGCCCCTGTCGGGAAATATTTTCCTATAGTCGCCCGTGGACAATACATTATCCCTTACAAAGTTTGTTGACGGTAAGGAGCAAGGGCTACAAAATGAACTTTTTATTATTATGATTTATTTATTTAAAACACCGTCTTATCTGCATGCGTGAGCTTCATCTCGCTTTCTATTCTTTTTTCCGCTCCCGACTTTAGATGTCTTTTCAAGGCTATGTCCAAATATTTGTCTGCCAAACTTAAACTAAGACTGAGCAATAATCGACCAGACCACTGAAAGGTGTGGGAGGGGGGCACCGGGAGGAGAATGGAGAAGGAGATTTACCTTTTTCTGGAGCAAATTGACCTATGTTGCTTTTGTATTGCTTAAAAATATTAACATGCTTTGCACATTTTTAAAAATATCCTTACTAGCACGTACCTAGCCTATTGTGATGATTTTTTCACGAGCCAAATTTTTTGGTGGTGCTGTCATGGACAGAAAGTTCCGGCTTGCCAAAAGTTCCGGATGACGTAACAATTGCGTTCCAATCAAAGACTTGGCGTCGTTGCTACGGTGATTACTGTAGCTCGCGGTTGTTTAATGACAAGTGTCATCATTCGCCTCAGGAACTGCGGAGAGCGAGCGGCCAGCAACTCAGCAAGAGACAAAACCAACCCTTTTCATTAAACATTTAATTATTTAAATTATTTAAATTACTTCAATTCGTTTTTACAACATGGTTTCATTCACTGACATTGTTTTTTATCTTTCAGAAACCGCAAAATACCGTCAGGGGACGGCGGAATCTGCCAAAAGGGCCATTAGAAAAGCTGCCAAGAACTATCGTATTGAAGGTAAGTCAGAATTCATATATGACAGTAGTACATCCTATATATAGGATACCTAGCACAAGATGTAATTTCACACTTTTTTTCTTCGCAGTTACCTTCTTATGTTTTATAGTTCTTAAATGACCGCAATATGTGCCTTTTTAGGGTTGTATTGAGCTATAGCGATCTCCCTCGCACTTCCTACCTTCCCCAGCGTTCTGTTACCTCAGGACTGAGGGGAATCAGTGCAGGCTAAGATTAAAGCTCTCGAAATGATTGTTTTATAGTTGGCTAGCTGTCATTCTTTCGTATGTATCGTGTATTAAAGGCCATGTACCCAGATAATTTAAATAACAATGATTGATATTATTTTTTCTTCCTTAAAACTGACGATATTGAACGACTATTAGTTGGCAAGTTTCCTTCAGTTACATAGCCTAAATAGATTTTCTGATAGAATACTGACTGCACAACTAGCTTGTTTATGATATAGCCTACGTGACAAAAGGACATGTCAAGTAAATGTTGTAAATCTTTTATAGGAGGCATTCTGTACTACGTTGCCGATGGGTTGACGAGGAGGGTAATTTCGTCCCCAGAAGAAAAGGCTGCCATCCTCAAAGAGGTACATTTTATTGATGTAGTAGATCTGAACTCTTTTACAAGTCGTCAAACTTAACATGGATACAAAGCCTCTCTGTCATCACTATAACACTTTCTTTTTCTATTTTCTTTTTCTATCTTGAATCTTACACATTAGGCTCATTCTGGGCACTTTGGAAGAGCGCGGACTGAGGGCAAGATCCGCCAGCGCTTCCACTGGCATAACATCAGGGAGGATGTGGACAATTGGGTAACAATTAACAAACAAATAAATACATGAATTAAGTTTCAAAATATATACTATGCTTATTACAGTACAGCAACCCAAAATATGCCCATAGACAGGATTTGTAAAATTTGGTATTCTGTCCTAGCGATGTGTCCTAACAATACTTTGACAGATAGCGAACGGTTGAATGAGACGACCACAGTAGTTGCTGTCAATTAAGCTTTACTGATGAACTCATCCAGTTTCCGTAAAACTACGGAGAAAAACAAATAAAGTAGGCTACATTATAAATCTGTGTGGTTCTAAAATACACATTCATATTGCTAGCGAGCTAACACAACATAGCTAGGATAGTCATGCTAACGTCAGTTAGTCAATGCATGGTAACCTTTTCTTTTAGAATTTCATTCGTGTGTCATTATCAACAGAAATGCATACTTAAACTGTAGATATCTTAACAGGTAAAAAACAAACTTACGGGCATATCTACTCCCAGGATAAGCGACCGCACAGTACAGCATACATGGAGCTTGAAACTTAAGTTGTGTGAAATGGCGAAATAAACCTTACTCTGCAAACATTAGTATCGCCAGTAGGTGGTGCTTATGGACCACGAATTGCATCCAAAACAATACAACTGTATTATACCGTATGTATATAGAAAACTAAGGCAACAGAGAAAATAGAGAAAACTGAGAATTAAATGCACAAAATTTAAATCAAAGCCATAACATTTGGATAATTGTGCTCTTTACAGATCAGCACTTGCCTGGAATGCCAGCAGTTTTCGAAGGTGAAGACAGAGGCTCCTGAGCTGAAGCCCATTAAACCTGTGGCCCCCTGGCACATGATTGGTAAAAATGAATCTTCTTTGTAATATGAAGGTACCCTTTTGAGCCTAGGTAGTACACACATAAAGCCATAACTGTTTTTTTTTTGCCTTTCCTTTAACAAACTACTGAAAGGTGTTGACCTCATTGGACCTTTGAAAAGGTCCGGCAATGGCAACACTTACTGCCTGACAGCAACAGACTTTTTCACAAAGTGGGTAGAGGCCAGGCCCATAGTCTGCAAAGCAGCTGAGGAGACTGCAGCGGTAAGATTGAAATGGACACCTATGTACTGACTTTTTATGTATGTCTTCAGTAATGCCTTTTTATATTGACAAATAAATATGTTTTGTTACTAATTGTTAAGGCTATGATGGACATCTTTTTGTCCCATGGTGCCCCAGAGGTCATCCTGACAGACAGAGGACGGGAATTCTGGAACAATGTTGGTTTTTTTATTCAAAGATGTCTTAAATTATGTGTTATGCTTTGAACACAGTCCATCACAATTTCCGTTTGGTAATAACTCTTTATCTAATCTTTAATTAAGGTCAACGAGGAGATGTTCAGGATGTGCGGGATTAAGCACCGCATGTCCTCTGCCTACCACCCACAGACTAATGGTTTGTAAAACATAATTTTAATAGTGTGGTTAGATTTTGCTCATGTACAACACCTGTCAAGCAAAGACTTTTTTTTCTTTCCCCAATTTCATGTCACAACACAGGTTTAGACGAGAGGACAAACCAGACCCTGAAGGTGGCAATTGGGAAGAGCCTTCATGGGCACCAGGAAAGGTGGGAAGAGCACTTGAAGGCAATTGTTTTTGCTAATAACACATCTATTCAATGTTCTTCCAGGTTCACCCCTTTCAGGCTCATGTATGGGCGGGAGCCAAGACTGTTTACGGAGGTATTACCAAATACCATTAGTTTCCATGCAATATTGAAGGACATTGGATATGTTGTGATAATCCTTCATGTTATGTGACATCACATTGTTATATTAAGATCCATGGAGACTCAGGGGATGGAGTGCATCATGATGCTCAGCCAGTTGAGAAGGATATCGAGGCCTATGTTGAAGACCGAGAGAAGAGGGACAAGGAGGTCTTTAACAAAGCAAGTAGACACAGTGCACACATGTATTACAAACATGCACTAGCCTTATTTTAATTTTACTGAAACACTATGAAACTGATTATGGTAACACCATGTCACTCAGCCAACAGGACTGTGAATATAAAGTCCACATTCATTAAGAGGTTGCATTGAAGAGTGAACATGACCAAACTCTGGACCACAAGGTGAGTGAGTGCAACCTAGCTCAAAGCATAGTTGGAAATAAAATTGTTTTTTGCCCAGGTGCTTGTCAACTTGGAGAAGGCCCAGAAGCGACAGAAGGACGCCTACCAGCACCGGACCAAGAAGAGGACCAAGAGGTTCATGATCAAGCCAGGAATGGTGGTGCTCAAGAAGGATGAGCGCAAGCGAGGGAGGCCAGGCATGGCAATGAAGCCTGATTGGCCAACCACATACAGGTAAATGAACATGTGCTGTTTGAACCCCGGTTTCAAAAACGTTTGAAATTAACTGTTCCTCCTTGTTTTTTTTTTTCAGATTTAAATATTACATTTTCAAATCATCAATTAGTGTGTTGTTGTGTTTTGTACTGCTTTTGCATCCTCTGTGATCGAAGTTGTCATTCATTTCTCTTAATAATTTCAAGGGTCATCGAGGTGGAGGGCAACCTTGTCCAGTTGGAGACCATGGATGGGGTCCCCCTGAAATCCAGAACACCCTACGCTTCAGTGAAGCCATTACGGACCAGTGTGTGACTACTGCAATATACAATTACTTTGGTGCATTTCATGTTATATGGCAAATGTAATTTAAGACACTTCTTTATTTGTCATACAGGGTCGCAGACTGGCTACCCCAATAAGGAGACTGTCAAGGTTGCGACCTGTGACAGCCCTATGCTGGGGAGCGACACCCTTGAGGTAAGTTGATTCGTGTACAGTTATCTGGTCCTTTACAATTATCTCACCTGCTAATTGCTATGTGTTGTTCAACATATTTTTATCTGTCTCAGGTGACATGCACTGTTCCTCTTAGTGCCCTCTCCTCACAGAGAGAGACCGGACAGATGCCCGGCTCTATGACAGAGGAAGAGACACTAGAGGTAATAGTTAGACACACACCAATGTTTATGCATATACACAGGTAGGTTTGGTTGAATTAGGCTACTTTATCATATTTATGAACTACTGCTGTCTGTGTTTCAGAACAGTGACATTGTTGTCTCGGGTGTCCAGCTGGGCCAACCAGTTGTGGCGTCACTGAGTGACAGGGTGGAGGAGATCAGGGCCATGGTGCTCCAGCCCTACACGTGGTTGGACGATCATGCCATTG
This sequence comes from Setipinna tenuifilis, assembly GCA_030347295.1. NCBI lineage: Eukaryota > Metazoa > Chordata > Actinopteri > Clupeiformes > Engraulidae > Setipinna > Setipinna tenuifilis. Next base: position 26,309,708 of record CM059280.1, read on the forward strand.
ACCATGCCATGGCACTCCTGAGGGCTCAATACCCTCACATCGGAGGCCTCTTCTCCACCACCTCCCTTGGCCTTCTCACTAATGTCCCTCCGCCATCAACCCAGTGGTTTGTCCAAATAGTTAATATTTCTGGTAACCACTGGGTTGCGGTAAGTACCCTTGGATGTCAGGTAGGTTGTGTCAACGTGTATGATTCCCTGCACCAGACATATACCGAGGACTTTGCTGCCCAGGTGACCAGTCTCCTTTCTTTTGCAGGGAATACTGTTCGTCTGCAGTGGCCAGATGTGCAGCAGCAGGAGGGAGCCTCAGACTGTGGGCTGTTTGCCATTGCAAACAGTCTCGCACTCTGCAGAGGTGAGGATCCCCGCAATGTACAGTACCATCAGGGGTACATGCGAGCTCACCTTTGCTCCTCTTTGCAGGCTGGTGTTTTAACACCCTTCCCCAGCATGGTGAGGAGTGCCTCTGCTGTTCCTGTGTGTATCAGAGAGGTGGAAGTGCACTGCTACTGCAGGCGGAGTATGCGGGCAGGTAAGGAAGATGTAGTTACCTGTGGAAGATGTGGTAAGGTCTTCCATCAGGACTGCATCGCTCCTCATGATGGCCCAGTGTATATATGTTATTTGTGCACAGTAATCAAGTCATTATAACAACATAATTAATTAACAGCTGCTTGTGCATAAGTTCTCGATAAGTTTTTGTAAATATTTCTCCTGTTGTGTTCTGTTATTTATGTTATTTAAACTGTCTAAATAGTTTTATGTAGTTCGTGTACTGTCATCAAGTTGTTGTAATTTAATACAATCACATGTTTTAAAGTTTTCTAAGTGACTGTTACAGGTGATGCTTGTTGCTGGTAAGTTCTGGTTTAAGCTTATGCTTTGTGATGGAAGGAGAACATCTTAGTTTTAAATGCAAAAATTAAGATGTTTCACATCCACACAGGCAAAGCAAATTGGTTCAATTTGTTACTCTTTTGTAAATAAGAAAAACAGAAGATTCATCTCTAATATGCATAACATTTATTCTGTAGCCCTCTAAAATAGCTTAATTTCAATCAATATTCACTAAAACAGTTTCAATGTATTTTAATCCATTGTAAGATAGGAGTCAGTTATTCAACATTGTAGTGGTGCTGTCCATGTTCTCCATGTTCAACGAGGAAATGCTGACTAATAGGCTAGGTTTCAGTTCAGGCATACTATTAGTCAGCACCACCCGTAAACACGGATATCACTGCAGAAATGTTGAATAACTTAATATTTAATTTTCTGTTTTTCAAAAAAAAAAAAAAAAAAAAAAAACCCTCTCTATGGCCTGTACCTTGACGTCGGTGAGAGGGCTTTCCACTAAAACAGGCCTTTTAACCAACATAGTGTGTGGGACATCGGCCTCTTTACCCCCCTTTACCTTTGTTGGGCATCTAATTAATCATGATGTGGCATCTCCCTATGTTATTTTTCACATTCTCTCTGTGTACATATAAGTGCAAATGTAAATATTTTTTGGGTTTCAGGCAACCAGGTGGTTGTATCCTTTCAGTCCAGCTGCTTCACAAATTTTGACTTTGAAATGTTTCTTTTCATTATGTTTGAACGTTCTTGGGTGTATTTTTAGGATGTTATGGGGTTGTTAGTCTGCCCATTTGTGTGCTCCTGTGTTTGTCCAGCAGTGTGCAGTGTGCCGGTGTTGCTTCTTGAGTACAGGTGTGGCTCCTAATTGGCACCTGCATAAGAAGGCTGGCTGCTCTCTTTGCTCTTGGGTCTACCGCTTGCAAGATGTGGAAAGGGCTCCTGGACAATTGGTCTGCTGCAGACTTTCAAGACTTTCCTACCACCTGAACTCCCCTGCTTGACGTTTTGCCTTTTGTTAATACCCTTAAACACACTTAAAACCACAATTTTGACTGACTTTTTTCTATACGTTTATACAATTTATGTTGTTTGAGCCAGGTGGTTGTAACAGTAACAAAAAATAAAATAAAATAAAAATTATCCTATGTATCAAGAACTCATAAATGTCAGCTTCACAACAACTCTATGTAGCAATCTTTTTTTAATGCAAGATGTGTCCAGTATTTTTGGCAAACTCTGTGTAAGTAAGTGTTTAATTGTAATGTATTACTCTGTGCAGCTCTGTGCTGTATATCTGTGATGCCTTCATGTAGCCTACTTCATTAAGCGTATTTCTCTGTGAATTGTGCTGCATGTCTTTGTTTATTGGTTATGTTGCAAATCTGCATGAGTTAAACGGTCTTACGTTGACAAAGATTTTCCTAATGATTTCGTGAAAATTACACACATTGTGATGAGATGAGATTTTGCTTGTATTCTATTCGATTTCATTTTATTGTACAAAACGGCGCTGTACATTGTTGTCAACGATACCTACTAAATAATGTTCGTGCCTTTAAAAAAAATCGCAACTGAATTGAACCATCTTTAGATTGTTCTGGCCACACTCAATGCAAACCGAAATGTTTTCCAGCTGTTCAAGATGACAAGACCACCACAAAATGTATCTAAATGGGAAAAGGTAGGTTAATTGGCGGTGTGTTATCAAGAAGATAAGACACATTGTTCGTCGCTATGAAGGAAATCGTCTGCTAAATAAGCCTACTAGACTAGACTACTCTCACTAGCTGCATGTTATAATATGAACGTATTCGCGTGATACAGCTGATATGGACGTCGTTTCGTATTATTAGAAATTACATTATAAGTCTGCTGGTCACGCTTGCTGTCTTGGCGCTCGCTCTCCGAAGTTCCTCATTTACAAAGCCGCGAGCCTATTCACCTTGACAACGACAAGGAGCTGACGATTCTACAGCTGGTCAGGAAGGTATTATTACGTCATCCGGAACTTTTGGCAAGCCGGAACTTTCTGACCACGACAGTGCCCCCACAAGCACTTGGTGCCCTACGCACTCTGCGTTATGTGCTTGTGCGGAGCTACGGCACTGCTGAACATTGTGTTTAAATACGGCCAGGGGTGCTCATAATCAGTTTCCCCTTTATTTGTAGCCGACGTAGTTGCTGTCTCCGTCTCCTCTTCCATCAGGACAGTGCTAAGATAGCTTACTGCGTGAAGCCAACAGGTGTAGCCTATTGGTCATGAGCAAGTGGCAATTGCCAACAAGCCCAGGCATGGCCTGACTTCATTGCCGTCAGAATTTTTTTTTCTTTTGGTAACGAGTAACTAAATGGCACATTAAAAATGTATCAGAGTATAAGACTGCAAGTAGGTTCGGAAATAAGTAAAAGTGAAAGTTGTCAAAAATGTAGGCTAACAACTGAAGTGAAGTACAAATTCTTCCAAAATGTACTTAAGTACAGTAGTAAAGTATTATTTCTTCATTACTACACAACACTGGCAATCACACAGGTTAAACAAACTAAACTTTGGCCGATTAAGCGTACTTGGGTATGGTATGAATTGTCAGGGCGTCCAGAATTTTTCTGGTGAAATACAATTACTAGGCATTAAGCATTTTGGGATTACATATGGCAATATTTAGTTATCAATTGTTAATTAATTTAAAGCAGCATAAAGGAGCAGGCTATCCACTTAAGCTTGCATGCTGAATATAGGCTATAGCTAAATGGCATAAAATGCCTTACTGTATGTTATATGTATATATTATATATGTATTTATGTTTGTTCTTTTAGGGACATGTGCTATATATATAGACAGTGGAAACATGTTATATGATGTAAGTATCATTGTGTTTATAGTGAATGCTAATTTCAACACTTGTCCCAAGAAGGCCTTTTATGGATTACGGGCATAATATCACAGTTGTTGATCTTTATAAACCTAACTTTTTTTTTTTTACAAAAGCTTTGGAAAGTTTTTTTTTTATATTTCATTCTTTAACTATTATGGTGATCTCCCTCATCGTCATCTGTAATCTGATTCAATTTTTGGGTCTTGAAATAAGTTGTTAGCCTTGATGGCATACTTCAACTTTTCAACTTCAATTCTTTAGAATTGTAAAAACAGGTAGCTTACATTCTGTGACACTCTTAAGTAAAAGACTTACATTCTGTGACTCTCTTAAGTAAAAAATGAAAGAAATAAAGTATAGTTTCAGAATAGTGCAAGTACGTAACCTACCGAGTCTGAGTGTTGTTCCGTTTCCAAAGAGTATGTGTCCACTGGTAGCTACAGCACAGTAGTAAGTTCCAGCATCAGTGATGTTGACGTCCTTCTTTAAGAGACTGTAGACACAGTGGCCCTCACACTGACCACTGCTGCTCTTGTTGATGTAAATGAGCGCTGGATGTGAAGTTCCTGAAGCAGGTCGGAACCAGAACACACTGAGCTCTTCTGTTCTTCTCTCAGTCAACACCACACACTCCAGAGTCTCTGAGCCTCCTGGGGAAACGGGGCCTGGTACCGGGTTTTGGATCACTGCTGCAATGGACTGGTTTAGCTGATTTTTATCTGAAATTATTTCACACACAGATATGTAATTCAGTAATCCTCTATCAACAATTTCATTAGCACTGGTACAAATTACTGGCAGTTGAGAAATGCTTACCTTTCACTGTCAGATATGTTCCATTTCCAAACTGTGCATCATAACTATTTGTTCTACCACAGAAGTAATATCCTTCATCAGACGGCAGAATGTTTGCAATTGACAGATGGCATTTTCCAGAAACGCTGCTGAATTTAAAACGGGTATTATTGAATTCACTGGTGTATATGGGAGGCAGAGATGCATAAGCTACTCCCATCATCTTCGGTGTTTGTCCAGTTATTTGCTTGAACCATGCACTGGAGTCCTTCCTGTTTAGGAGAGGGCATTCGAAAGTCACCCTAGATCCAGACTTGGCAACTTGAATAGGCTGAGAAACATCCATGGTTCGTACTGCACCTGCAAAAAGGAACAGTTAAATGATAAAATCTTGTTATCAAAATAGAGTATAAAAATAATACGTTAGTCTGGTGATTTTTAATAAATAATAAATATATATAATAATATAATAATAAAAAGACAAAATACATGGTCAAGATAGATTCTAAAAAATAAAAAGCTGTTTTAATCAATAATAAATATACATAATGAATAAAAAGTACAGTATATATATATATTTTGCAGTTATTTGAACTACTTTCTTTACTTACCCACCAACACACTCCACATGGCTATAGAAATACAAAGACATTCATGCAACATTCTGACATAGATGCTTCAGGTCATGAGAAACATTTGGTTGTGAAGTACATAAGGCATGAGAGGTGTTTAAATATAGACACTGGGCTACAGGTTGATGACAACACCAGTGCACGCACACTCGCAACACACACACACACACACACACACACAAACACACACTGAAGAAATGAAATGGAAAGATGACACATACACATTCAAAACTTCAAAAAGGACAAACCACAAAGCTTCCTGTTGCAATGTTTTGAGCTATTTTCATTCAGATGAACATAATACAGTTCTTTGTCAGTGCTTTTATACATTTCTCAGGTGACTGCTTTTCTCAGAAGTACTTTTTCAACTTCCACATCAGCCAATTACTTGAGCAGATTATTTAAAAATATACAAATTAAGAACAGTAAATGCTTTGGCACGTCTTTGCAAATGACTTCTGGTGTTTCTTGGCTTATATCATGTTGTTTAAACTGTGATATACTAGTACTAAGTTGAAGAGTCTTCCCACTAAAATATAAATGGCATCAGTGTATAAGTCATAGAATGCAAGCATATTTAACCATAGTGTTTTACACTAGTAAACTAAACTAACTCTGAAAAATTTGTGAATGACTTGGTGTTCTTGACATTTTTCATATCACTAGGCCTAGGATATATGACCTTTACAGCTTTCATTGTTTTACTTCAAAGATTAAAGTGCCATGTGAAACATCACTGAATTTTGAAATATCACTAACTATTAGGTTGGTTTGACTGACTACCACAAATAATTACTATATGCAACTACATAATGCAATTCACTAGCCTGGTAAATCAGCCCCTTGTACTAAATTTCATTTTGTACAGATGGTCTGGCTGAGTTTCCATTGATATGGTTGTCTCAGGCAGAATCTTACCTAACCAGTCAGCGAACAGAGGGAGTGTTTGTGAGCGATGATGTTAACTTTGTGTACTATATTTGAATTGTAGTGCGTAGGCAGGGTTAAAGCCAGACTAATTGCATGTCAAGACCACACCTTGGCGATTGGGTAAAGGCACATCCAATCATTTTAAACTTCAGCAGAGTCTACACCCTCAGACCCTCTGTACAGCCAGACCCTCTGTACATAAGCAGTCTTGTGACTGTGTTAAACCTCTCCAGAGTGGGCGCTGATGACACATTCTCCTTGTAGACGAGTGCTTCCTCTCTATTCTTTCATTCCCATAAACAGGGGTGGCATTAGTTCATTTGAATCAGTTTAGCTCACCATGGTCAGCATGCTGTGGGGTTTACTGTACTGTACTGTGTGTGTGTGTGTGTGTGTGTGTGTGTGTGTGTGTGTGTGTGTGTGTGTTTATGTGGGTACATATTAGAGCATGGATATGTTTGTTAACTGTGTGTAAGTGTACTTTACAACACCACAGTGTAACCTAGGTCTTCTAAACTTTTGCTTTGAACTAAATGTAGGATATTGCAAATAGAGGTTTTATTAATCTATATGTGGTCAGTTTTATGTTGAGATGATTGTATTTAGGTATTTTAATGGCCATTTTGCCTACCTCTATCCAAGACGCACATATATGCATTCTAAGAGCAGAAGAAGGGAGCAAGTTTCATCAGAGCGATTCAGCACCATGGACAGCAGTCTTGGCCTGTGTGTGGATATTGTATGTCAAAGTATTTGGCCAATAACACTGCTTCATAGCGTTGGAATTATTATATTTATTTTAAATTGGTATTATTTTCACTTTTAAACCAAATGTATTTTAGTGTACATTTTAAAAAGTGCTTATTTTAAGATTAAACATTAAAATACATTTAAAAAGAAGAGCTGTTAAGGGGCATGTGATTAGAAACTCTCTCTGACAAACAAACAAATAAAACAAATACATATATAATATAAATGTGTAAATATAGGTTTTACTTCAGTGGTTGGATATGTGCACAGGGAATAAATGTAATATACATATAAAGAAACTGGTCTACATAGTCTATACAAATGCAGTAAACAACAGCTTACCTTTGCAGTGTTCACTCTCAGCTGTCTTTAAATGGGAAGAGATGAGAAATGCCATCACAGCAACACACACACACAACAGCACTCCCAAACCAGCAACTATGGGGATCATCCAGCTCTCTAGAAAAGACAAACGCACAAATATAAAGCAGCTAGAATAGTACAATAATATTTTTAACAAAGTCTTAGGAACTTCACTCAAAGTGACGGCGGATTATATCTAACTTTCTTGAAATGTTACACTTTTGGTTCCTATCCTATATAAGTTGTGGTCATGTGTGCTTTGGAATGGTCAGATTGTTTATAAGAAAAGTAAGCAAAGCAAAGCTGGAGGTACATCTACCTGTTTTCTTTGACATGTCGCAAGAAAAGAGCTTATCTGTACTGCCAGGCTTAGATTCAGAATCTGTAATGTTGAACATGGTCTTTTAGTTATATACTTCATAAATATGGATTGCACTCAATGCTATGCAGTGTCATGTAAGGAACACTGGAGGTTGTATACGGTACTGAGATTAATTAAATATGAAAATGTTTTCAGAAATGCTTCAAAATATGACAGTTAAATCAAGAATGCAAATATGAAAAAACAAGCAATGTGTTGATTTTCTTAGATACCTAGTATGTCTACATAACTTACAAATGTAGATTTTCTTAGATACTATGACTACATCACTTAAAACTGTGTGCACAGAGGTGTACCAGAGAAAGTCTAAGTGTAATCAGAAGAAGGACAGAAGTATCCTCGGGTTAAAAACATACAGCAGTAATTCACCAACTGTTAATGCTATAACTTAGGAGTGAGAGTAGGCCAATAAAAAGTCCCTAATAAACCTTGAAGGACTTTTGAGATGTAACAACTACACTGTTTACCTGCATTAGGGGATGTATTGCAGGAAGTAGGTTCCCATGTCTTTTCAACACCTTAAATAGAAAAACAAAAAGTAAAAATAATAATTAAACAAAGACAAAGGTTATATTATTGTGTAATTTGAAAATGATAATTGTATAATTGTGTAATTTGAACATTATTTTACTATCATATTCATATGAGAATAAGTATGAAGAAAAGATGATACCCTCAAACTCTAAAGATGTCCCATTGCCTAAAGTGTTGAGCAAATACCACAGTAGTATATTCCTGAATCTTAAAAGTTCCAACAACATATTAAAGATATTTTGGTGGTTTAAGATTAATCCAGAAGATATTGCTCCAGTCATCTGTCAAATCTGCTTTGCACTTGAGAGTTACATTGTGTCCTTTCTTTACTGCTACTGTGGTATCTGGTTGGTAAAGTGTTCCATCTTGAAATAAGCACACACACACACACACACACACACACACACACACACACACACACACACACACATACATACACAAAAAGCACACGAATAAGAACCAAACAAGATTACAAACAAAATGATTATTTTGTGTATAGATACATCTACGGATGCGCTGGGACACATCATCAGTGATGTTGTATCCTGAGTTCACCGGGTGTTTCGGGTCTCTCAACATCCCTCAGGCGACCCAGCCGGGGGTGATCAATCCCCGGCTTGTGTCCCAGCAGCTTGCGCCCACTTTTCAGACCTCTTAATCCATAACCACCTGGAGGCTCTCTCTGCAGCCTCGGTGGCGGACTTGATGGCTCTCCTCTTAGCAGCACCTGATATTCCGAGGAGGCTGTATGCCTTGCACAGGGAGCGTGCAGCGAAGCCCCGGCATCCCACCTCTATCGGTTCACAGCGTGCCTTCCAGCCTCTCCTCCGGCAATCTTCAATGAGCTCCTGGTATTTGAGCCACTTGCGCTCATTGGCCTCTTGCATGCGGTCCTCCCAAGGGACTGTCAGTTCCAATAAGAGGACTTGCTTCGAAGAGGCAGATGTCAGTACCAGGTCGGGTCTCAAGGAAGTTGGTGTGACATATTCTGGGAACTTGAGCTGCCTGCCCAGGTCAACTCGCAGTTCCCAGTCTGATGCCGATGAGAGGAGGCTGGCTGATGGTGTTGGCTTTGAACGTGGCCTCTCTCCAGCCTTCACGAAGCGGATTGACTTCTGGCTGCTGGCCGGTTTGTTGCTCGCAACTGCACTGGCTATAGCCTCAGCCACTGCCTTCAGCAACTGGTCATGTCTCCAGCGGTAACGGCCTCCTCCAAGAGCTGCGGGGCAGCTGCTCATGATGTGCTCCAGGGTGCCTCTTCCTGGACAGAGAGAGCAAGTTGGAAGGTCGCTCTTTCCCCAAACGTGCAGATTGGCTGGGCTTGGTAGCACGTCGTAGACAGCTTGGACCATGAACTTGATGTGCTGGGGTTCTGCCTTCCAGATGTCATTCCAGGTCAGCTTCCTCTCCAGTGTTCCTTCCCATCTTGTTGATGCCCCCTGCTGCCGCATGCTCACCATCTTGCTATTTCTCACATCCTCAACCCCTGCCCGCACCTCTTCCAGGACAAGGTCCCGCCTTTCCTTGCCCTGCGCCCTGTCGTGCCGGGGCTGTGGGATGGCGCCCAGCCCTGCCCGCCCGAGTGCCACTGTGCCCACCAAGGCCTTGTGTCTCAGACGAGACTCTGCTTGTTCCAGCCCCTCTTGAGCTTTGAACTTCCTGCCTGTCCGAACCACAATGCCTGCTGATGCCACTCTGGTGTCACTGGAGTCACGGTAGATTAGTGCCTCTCTTGTACGAGAGACCCTGAACTCCTCCTCCAGGCTGCTGAAGGGAAGCTGGAGTTTGTTGCTTCTGCCATACAGTGCTGCACTTGTGAGACTGCGTGGCAGACCCAGCCATCTTCTGAGGTAGGAGCTGATCTTTCTCTCCAGGGTCTCTACTGTGGACATGGTCACCTCGTACACCAACAGGGGCCACAGGATGCGGGGAAGAATGCCGTGCTGGTACAGCCATGCTTTAAACCTGCCGGGTAGGCCAGACTTGTCAACTGCCGACAACCAAGCTTCTAGCTTCCTGATGGTTGCTTGGATGGACGCTGCGTCTCTGAGGCTACAGTCAAAGGTCTTGCCTAAGCTTGTGACTGGCTTCTCAGTGATAGATGGTATTGCCGTTCCATCAATAAGGAAGTGAAACTTGTCCACCACTTTTCTGCGCTTCAGAACCATGGACCTAGATTTTGTTGGTTTGAAGCTCATCCTAGCCCAGTGGGTTAGCTTCTCTAGGCCCTGCAGGATCCACCTACACCCTGGCACTGATGTGGTGGTAACTGTCAAGTCGTCCATAAAAGCGCGGATAGGGGGTTGCCGAACTCCAGACTTGGACAAGGGGCCTCTGCACTCGGTCTCAGCTGCCTTAACCAACATGTTCATGGCAAGGGCGAACAGGATAACTGAGATTGTACAGCCAGTTATGATCCCTTTCTCGAGCCGATGCCAGTCGGATGTTACATTCCCTGATGTGACTCTCAGCCTGAAGTTATTATAGTAATTCAGGATCAGGTTCTTGATCGTGCAAGGAATGTGGTGTCGGTCCAAGGTGGTTTCTACAAGCTTGTGGGGGATAGAACCATATGCATTGGCCAGGTCAAGCCAAAGCACCGCTAGGTCTCCATTCCCCTCACGTGCCTCCCTGATGAGCTGGGTGACCACTCCAGTGTGTTCAAGACAGCCTGGTACACCTGGGATGCCGCCCTTCTGTACTGATGTATCAACGTACTTGTTCTTGAGGAGGAAGTCTGTAATCCTTCTGGCGAGGACACTGAAGAAGATCTTTCCCTCCACACTGAGAAGTGAGATTGATCGAAACTGCTCCAGTTTGGTGGAATTCTCCTCTTTTGGGATCCAGATTTCCTCTGCCACTCTCCACTGCTCTGAGATGGTCCCTCTACGCCAAATCACACGTAGCAGCTTCCATAGGATTCGGAGGAGGTTTGGACAGCGCTTGTACACCTTGTAAGGCACTTGACTGGGACCTGGAGCAGAGCTTGCTCTGGCGGATTTCACCACCTGCTGAACTTCCTTCCAGGTGGGCTCTGAGGTGTTAAACTCCACCAGTGGGGCTGGCACGTCTATGAGGGCTCTCTGCGGTCCCAGCTCTTGCTCTCTGTCCGGGTCGCGGAGGGTGTTGGTGAGATATTCGTCCACCTCCTTCTTAGAACAGTCAAGGCGCCCACTGCGCTTCTGTCCCAACAGCCTCTTTGTGAAGCCAAAGGGGTTGGCTATAAAGGAGCTCCGCTTCCTGGCTCTCTCAGTCCTCCGTCTCCTGTGCCATTCCGCCCTGCGCAGGGTTGTGAGCTTCTTCCGGATGTTGTGTCGAAGCTCAGCGAGGGGTGGTTTCTCAGCTTCAGCTGCTGCCTTGAACTGCTCTGCTTTGTAAGTGTCATAAATGTTCTACATATACCTGTAGACTTGTAAATGATCTGTGACACGACTATCACAACTATCATTTCAACAGCAGCCTTCATCTGCAAACAATTTAAGGAAATCAGTGGTTTAAAAAAAATCAGTGATGAATATTTCAATGAAGTTGCTTGTTTTGGCCCATGGCCAATTTTTTTTTGGCCCATAGCTTCTTACAGTGCTATTTGTACTGATGCAACATATACCCTAAAAACACATTGACACACACACAAAATGATAAATGTCCACTACCTGTAATCACTTACCTTAACTGGTCAGTATCCACACTGCACTGGGATGAGAGATGACAGTATATAAAATAAAAAGGGAAATTGCAGTGGTGCTATTTATGATATCCGGTGAAGAGGTAGAGATATTGCCTTTTTTGTTTGCTTGTTTAGGTATGAAACCACAGCGGAAAGTTGTAACCACCCACATAATCAACGGTGTACCTTTTTCTTTTACATCATCGAGGCTAATTTAAAATGATAATATGCCATGTAATGTACTGATTTATTGTCTATTAGTAGACTGGGTCACATGTATGTTATACCCAACCCTAGTGTTTTACATCAGAGTACACACTCTGTTTAGGCCTTTGGCCAGTGTTGGCTGTGGTCCGTGTGATGTGGAGTCTGCAATGAAGGCTGCACATGTTTATTTCAGATCTGAAGTTACATCTCTGAAGGAAACATTTTCAAAAGCTTTGCGAAACATCTGTATAAAAGACACCAGCTAGGTCTTTTTAAGTTATATGCTCAAACACCCCTCCAACTTTCACCAACTGCTGGTGGTAGAGTGCTTGGGTTACTGACATAATACTCAGTGAAAAGGATGGTAGGAAAATGTCATTGGCCATTGTGCCATTTTTCACAATAGTTTACCATATGGTCCATGGGTTTCTCATTGACTTTCATGGTGATTGACTATAAAGATCAAAGACAAAGGAACTGTAGATAACTGCAACATGTTTATTTTAATTTCAGTAGGCTAGACAATGATAATCCTAAACAGTGAAGGTAAGTATACAATGTTTGCTAAGTATTTTTAAAGGCACCATTTGCAGTTAAATCCATATGTATGCAATGTAGTACACAACTGCATGTTAATAGCAAAAGCTGGCCAAAGGCCGGGTGTGTGTGTGTGTGTGTGTGTGTGTGTGTGTGTGTGTGTGTCCATGAATGCATGTATCTGTGTGTGTTTTGTCTGTGTGTGTGTATAGACAGGGAGGTGGGGTCTGCATCTGTGAGTGTGTACAGAACTGAGGAGGTGAGGTGTGCTTGTGCATCTGTGTGTGTATGTGTGCGTGTCTGTGCATGCACGCATGCATGTGTGTGTGTGTGTGTGTGTGTGTGTGTGTGTCCGTGCGTGTGTGTGTGTGTGTGTAGAGCCAAGAAGGTGGAGCGTGTGTGTGTGTGGTGTCTGTGTGTGTGTGTGAAGGGCCATGGGGGTGTGGTGTGTCTGAAGTTTCCATTGCTGCTGCAGCCAGTGCACAGGACCACCATGCATATAAATAACACTGACACTGAGACCACTGCTGGATGGAAAGTTCTAGCGTCTGTGTGGTTTTGAGGTGTGAACTTGACAGGCCGCTCTTTCTGTGCACCTCAGTCACCAACACCCCCCCAACCCCCCACTCCCCCCATCTCCCCCTGACCTCTTCCTTTGTATCAGTGAGCTAAAGGGTGCACACTCTTGCATTACTGCATGCATGTAGAAACGTACATGTAATATGTGTAAAATAAAAATGCATACTCACTTACACACACAAACACTACCACTGCCTGCACGCGCGCACACACACACACACACACACACAACACACAACACACACACACACAACACACATAGACACTACCACTGCCTGTGCACGCACGCACACACACACACACTTACACACACACCTACACACACACACACACACCCACACACACACACTGCCATGATTGTTGTTTGCTAGTTATACTGTGCTGTGTCTCCTCTGCTATGTACTTTGAATAGAGGTAGTTATCTTATTATGTGTGTGTGTGTGTGTGTGTGTGTGTGTGTGTGTTGCTAGTTATACTGTGCTGTATCTCCTCTGCCATGTACTTTGTATAGAGATCTGTGCAGGTCTGCATCACGTTTGAAGCACACAGCAGTGTGGGGGGGTTGGGAGGGGGGATTCTGGTAAATAACTGTCGTGCAAACTGCTCGGTTAGAGAAACCGCTGCGGTCAAGCAGTAGCTCAGAAGACGTGGGAGTGATGCACAGCAACCAGCACCCTGACAAACAAACAAAGATGAGAGATGCATGTGTGTGTCTGTGTGCAAATTGCAAGTTGTATAAAAAGCTGTAGACTTTTACAATGCATTACATGTATTCAAAAAAACACACAATAAAAAATAATGTAATTTGTTCCTAAAGCGTATTTAATAACATGCAAACAGAACAGTGTCTCAGAGATGTAAAGGCATTCAAAGAAGGCTTAAGCTAAAAACAAGTTCATGCTCTTTCAGGTGGTAAAGTTCATGTTAGCGACAGAAACATCTCACACTTCAAGTGGAAAACATCAAGAACAACACAGCAGCTTCATGAGAATATGTGGTCAAAGAAAGGTATGCACACACATACAAACAAAACCTCAACAGGACACAAAAGCTTTTATGTGTGTGAAAGGAAGTTACAGACCTTAACTCTTAATATAGTTTAAGGCCTTTCCAATTCACACATAAAGACAGACATACTGTAGAGGTAGACTGGCACACTAAAATGCAATGAATATTTCTATCCTTAGATTTATGCTAAAATACTCAGTTAAGAAAACCAGAAACACAGATTCCCATGCAAGCACACACACACACACACACACACACACACACACACGCACACACGCACATACACACACACACACAAACAAACAAACAAACACACAAACAAATAAAAAAGTGTATCTTACTGTGTTTGAGCGTGTGTGTGTGTGTGTGTGTGTGTGTAAGTGTGTGTGGATCTTTAATGTGTGTGTGTGGATAATGAATGTGTACACTGTACTATATCTGTCTTGTCTCTACTGTTTAACATGTGCATGTAGCACCAATTGTTGAAACATTGTTTTGTCTCTATGGACTATGTATATAGCTAAAACGACACTAAAACCAACTTGACTTGAGTTGACTTTTTTGTATCATTACAATTACATATGTGATATTAAAGGTCTTATTATTTAATAATAACAATAATAAGTAATAATAAAACTTGTAATAGCTCACTAATAGCAATTAGAATTACCTTCACTAAACTTAATTTCAGCTCCCACACTATCTATATGTACTGTATTGTTTTAGTTACAACACAGACAGAGGGGCAATAATAAAAAATAAAAATTAAATTGAAATAAAAAAATATAGTTTTATAATTGTATAATTAAATGAGAAATTATATGAGCCGCTGTGTCTGAGGTAACTAACATATTTACAGGAAATGTCCACAGACACTGCTTGCAGACCCAGCCCTCTGTCTCCTCCCTCGTGCTGATTGGCTAAAGTTCCTTAGAGGTGATTGGAGGCTCTGACCCACTCACCCCCCCTTTCCTGTGTGTCTCCCCCTCTTGCCTGTGTTTTACTTTGAGTGAATCAAATTAAAAACTCACCCAAAGTAAAAACTCGCAATTTACTAATTCTTTTTCAGCGAGTGGTAAACTCACTTTACCTTCATGTGTATGAACATACACTGATGTATTGTGTATTGCAGATCACTTTGTTATGGAATGTGTGTGTGTATGTGTGTGTGTGTGTGTGTGTATGTGTGTGTGTGTGTGTGTGTGTATGTTGTACACTATTTAATATACACTATTTAATCACAATCACAGTAGGTAAGCATATGCATGTGCCACGGTGTTCCGTTAGGGTTTTTCTGGCAGTGCTGTGTTTTTTCTTTGTTTTCTCCTGATCACATTATTAGTTTCAATTATTCTCTCCACACCCTGCACTGCCACGATAATCTCCCTCACCTGCGCGTCTTGTCTCCTTGTTCCGTGTGGATTTGCCCCACCTGCCTGCCTTGTCTCCTTGTTCCCTTGTAATCGGTTTCACCTGCACTACCTCGTTTAGCCTCTTTTACTCTTGTTAAGTTTCCCCTACTTAAACCCTGGTTTTTCACTCCCTCCCGGTCGGTTCGTTTGCTACCCACGGTTTGTTTCTCCACACCAGCATTCTGACTCCCGACTCTGTCTTGTTTTTGTCAGTCTTGTTTTATTTTCCGTTCTCCTGCCTGTTCTCAGTTTCCAGTCTAGTCTCAGTTTTTGCCAGTATCGTGTCGTGTTCCTGTTCTCCAGTTTTTGTTGTGCCTGTGCCTTGTCTTTCGTCCTGTTTCTGTCAGTCCTGCCTCCAGTGTTTTCCATGTCTGATTGGACTGACTTCACGGCTTCTACCCGGACCGGTACCTCGACTACGCCTCGTGTCCAGCCAGACCACGTCCCTGATTACGCTCTGATCTCCAGCCCACGACTATCAATCCGGCTCGCCGGCGGCGACTTGACTACCGACGGCTCAGACGGTAGAGCGTCAGACTCTGGTCCCCAGAGTCGTGGGTTCGATCCCCAGCCAACCCACATGCACCGAGCATGTAGCTCTGATCCCCAGAGTTGTGGGTTCGATCCCCACGCTACCCTGCTGCACCGAGCAGTGACTCTGATCCCTGGAGTCATGGGTTTGAGTCCCACGTAACCCCGGCCTACGTGCTCAAGCGAGCACCACCGTGTCCCTGTCTGCCCAATTTTGGGACCCCTGCCTCTGTTCCAGTCCTGTCCGCCCAGTATGGTTATCTGTTCCTGTCTTTGTTCCGGTCTACGTGCTCAACCGAGCACCACCATGTCCCTGTTTGTCTGTCTCTGTTCCCCTGAATGACTCTGTTCCTGTTACCCTGAAGTCTTGTCGGTCCAGTCCTGTCTCTGTCCTTGTTGCCCCTGTATCCCTGTTAATAAAGGCCTTTGGGGCTACGCTAACGCAATTGGGTCCTCTCTCCAGTTCTGTCTTGTTTCCCTGGTTCCAGTTTCGTGGTGACCGCTTGTCAGGGAAAAATAATCCCATAAGATTCTGGTGTAGATGAAGTCAGTTTTAAGCAGTGTATATATGATGCCAAATGCCTTTAATGCCAAGAGCAGATGAACCATAGAGTTAAAGTGGACATAGATGACGATAATAAAGTCTCAGTTTACCAAGGACAGTTTTCCAAAGAGAACACTTACTTTTGCAGTCCCCATTGGCGGCAAATCACACAGACCAAAACACAAATAACCACCACACAGATCCCGAGTGCAAGTCCAAACCCAAGGACCAGGGGATCCAATCTGCTCTCTGTGTGAAGAAGATAAACAGTTCAGAATCAGAATAGATAATCACTACACAGGTATTCAGCGTTATTGATCTTTCCGAAGCCTCCACACAGCATATTATTTTGTTTAACGTGGCAACTAATCGAGTCTCAGCATGGTACCGTTTCCTAGTACTACCTGTCCACATGTGGACACTGCACAGTAATGCATCCCAGCTTCACGGAGACCGACGGTGCTCAGAGCAAGCTCATGAGAGCAGCTTTTTTGGGAGGTAGCTTCACACTTCCTGCTGCTGTTCTTGTGTGCGTAGGTGAGTCCTGGGTGGAGATGTCCTTAAATCACTTTAGTAAGTCCAAAAAACTTAAATCACTTAAGTAAGCTCCATTTATGCTGGAGATACCTGCACTCTGTTGATGTCTAAATTTAAGTTATCGTTAAATGTGATCTATTCTGGATATATCTGTATGAGATTTAGAGAAAATACTACCTTGGAATTTCAACAATGTGCCGGTTTGAAAGTTAATGTAATGTGCTCTTTCAAATCCACAGAAATATATTGCCTCATCAGATGATTTTGTCTTGATTATAGTCAGATGAACGCTGTGGTTGGTTTTTATTATCCTGAAACGTGCGTTACTGAACTCCTCGTAAAGAACAACACTAGAATATGTCTTCACCATTCTAATCACTCAAGGGTTATGCCCAAAAACTTGCTTGTACCAGAATAAATTCTGTTGCATTTGGCTTTCTGGGAAAGAGCAATTCAAAGTCACGTTGTCTCCCAACTTTGTTTTGGCAACATTTATAGTTGATGATTGCAGGACCTCAGCTCCCACTGTGTCTGTAAAATTAAATAAAAAATTACAGTATCAATACAATGCCGATATTTTATTTAACCCATTCAGGGTATAGTAGGTATAGTATATGGTAGTACAGAACAACAGCATATGGTAAACTAATTTAAAACAAAAGCTATGTGATGAATAATAACTAAGTGAAGAAATAACAAGCCAAAAGGCAATATTCAGGAGAGTGAGTAGTAATACTTTTACAAAAAGCAACAGCATCATCATGGCGAAGTGCAACATTGGTGCTCCACTGTGTTTGGCAGAGAGGTGCTCAATAGATTAGCTGTTTCAGTCCAACTTTCAAGATGCTCCTCCCATATAAATAAGTAGAGGTTCTACCAAAGAAGTAGCTTAGATACTGCACTTAAAGTCCAACCACAGGGGTGGCATTTTCACAGATTGCCATTTTTTATTTCTCATGAAAGATCCGTGTAGATTATCAGTGCTGCACCCATCATTACCAAACCAGGGTAATATCACTGTTTAAACTATTCAACCTGGCTTGGTGATTGGTGGACTAAAATATAATAGTTGTGTGTGTGTGTGTGTGTGTGTGTGTGTGTGTGTGTGTGTGTGTGTGTGTGATAGAGACAGAGTTTGGTTGATGTTATCACACTACCCTCACATAAGGTTTAATTTCCTTTTTGTACAGACACAGCAGCAAGGCAAGCAGTAGTTTATTCAGTCAGTGAAGTTTTGAAGCAGATATTGTCCAGTGTAAACATTTTGAATTGAATTTATCTGTTTGCATTAACCTACACCACTAACATAATGATGAAAGAACATGCCAGACTGTTGAAGACCCCTGTAAAAATACCCAGTCACTCCTGGGGGATTGGGGATGGGAGGGTTGGGGGTTTTTGCTGCTGATCTGGGCCTCTGCATGCTGCATGCACTGGGGGCATGATGGCGGTCCTTTAAGGGCCCCTTGTTAGTGTGGGACCCTGTGAGTTGTTCCACCTTCCCCACCTTGAGGCACCCCTGAGCCAGAGCAGCTGATGGTGCAGTTTGCTGTAAAGGCAGACCCTTAGCACCCTGGATAGTTCCAGCCCTTCAGCACCATGGGCAGAGCCAGATGAGCATTTTTAGTTGTAAAATTACTAACTGGTTCTGGTCATGATTTTTGGTGAGACTCCCTTGCAGACAGCCCTGTGAATTGCCTAAACTGTTCCTTACCTTATGACAAATACGACCAGGCAACCTGGATACAGAACAGCTGATGGTGTGTTTGCTCCCTTAGCACCCTGGATAGCTCCAGCCCTTCAGCACCCTGGCTAGAGCAACAGCAGCACTGCTACATCTCCTGCATTAACATCAACATTTTCAGCAGCTTCTACCAAACTGTGTGTGTGCTTATTAAATAAAGAAATGGTTTGGAGTTGTGTGCAGGCCTAAAGCATGCACATCTGCTTCAAAATAGTTGGGGTGCTGGGCTAAAA
The DNA here is from genome assembly GCA_030347295.1 of Setipinna tenuifilis. Taxonomy (NCBI): domain Eukaryota; kingdom Metazoa; phylum Chordata; class Actinopteri; order Clupeiformes; family Engraulidae; genus Setipinna; species Setipinna tenuifilis. The sequence goes on from CM059280.1 coordinate 26,328,824, forward strand.
AACAAAGTCAAAGAACAAAACAAAGTCCGCAACACCACACAAGTTTAAAAAAACATTTTAAAGGGCATGACCCCTTTATACCCCTAAAAAACACCCATATACCATATCACCTTTGATTAGTGCTGTTAACAAGCACCAGTTTATCCCAAATCACAGCCATTACCACACGGAGCTCAATTCACAATAGGGTACTTTTCCATAGCCTAGTAAAACTGAGAGACATAGACCACAACCGAAAAAGATAAAATATATGATGTAAAACCCTATATCAAGTAGCAGCTATTGGTTGACATACACAACAACAATGAAGCCCAGACACAAAAGTTTTGTGTAAAGTCGGCGGAACAAGAAGACAAACATAGGACATTATAGCCACAATACTATTCTCCACTTTATTTGGGAAAGTTAATCCAGCTACTGTTAGTCATGGACCGCTAACATTTAGGGCCTAGGAAAAAGACTAGCATAATTAGAATTAAACAAGCTAGTTTAAACAAACATGCATAGCCTATATGCTGAATCAGTTGTCCCTACTTTATTAGCATAAAAAATAACAAAAGTCTATGGCTACTAGACAATAAGAAAAGGCAACTTCCCATTGTAAATAAAAGGCTCACAGTTTCTGTTAACACTATATATTTTCCACGATTTCACATCAGGGCCCCACATCTGATCCTAACTGTATTTATCATTAAAAAAGCCTCATTAATTGACAATAACATGAAAAGAACCAAAAGTGATTAAATGGAGACTCTATGAAAGATGGTACACAACTTTGTACTGCATAACTAATCAGGATGTCAGTATTGCAAACATGGTTTATCTGTTTGGCTCTGTATCCTGTATTGTGGTTCCAACCTGCTTCAGGAACTTCCCCGCTGTGTCTACAGTCTCTCAAAGAAGGGCGTTAACATCACTGATGCTGAATTATAGCATCCCCTCTGGACAGTCTGGTGACACTTTTGTCATGATCAAGTACCTCAGCAGTGATGACTGCAGTTCCAGTTTCTGTATTCCATCTCCTGAAAGCTCTGAGCCCATTTTAGGGTTATTAACCCTTGACATGAGTGTAGGCATTTCCATTTGAAGGAATCTGAATAATAATAAGGATATTGTACATAACATTTTTAATGTTGACACATCTTTATTATTATTTTGTATTCCTAAGTTATTTTGTATTATTATAACTCTTATAACTCTCAGAGGTTTGTGGGGCAGTATTCTAGGTACTGGCAATATGTGTTTCTCTGCCCTAAGAGGTGAGATGTTAGCAGTGTATTGTGAGCTTCATTGTTTGTCCCATTCATTTGCCCGTCTCAGGAAGTGCCACACTCCCTGAATTAGCACACAGACGTTGATTGGAACCCATACGCAATAAGCCCTACTGTAGCCAAGCTATAACAAAGCCTTTTGCCATGTACAGTTGTCTAATGCATATTAATGTAGGGTGGGTCTAAGGGGTTACACCCCCCTGTTGACCTGGTATTTACTCTTTGTACACCTCTGACAATTTAGAGATTCGGTTGATCTTCACCTTGAAACTTGTTTCTCTCCATTGGTACCAATGTAAAATAAAACCTTGTCCTGATTCTCCAACCACCATGCTGACTAAGACTTCTCTGACTTCTCTGACTAAGAATCATCTGTGGTATAACAAAATGACCATCATATTACATGATTTATTTCACCTTGCTGGCCATAGGCATTTTCTAACAGTATGTACTGCAAAGGGTGTTTTCTTTGTAAGAGGAAAAAACAAAAAAGAGTTAGTTATCATATAGCAGTCAATTATCAATAAGCATTTTACTGTGGCAGTTAGGTTGGCATAATTAATGAGACAAGAATCTAACAACTTGTTTTGCCATCATAAAAAAGACAATTTTAGAAGAAAGGCATCATGAGAATGCTAGTAAGAAAAAAAATGTCATAACCACGTTTCACATAGGACTGCTACAGGAAGTTACAGTTTGCTCTTTGATTTTTGAAGTGGAAACCTGCAGTCATTCTCTGACTATATTTAGAGACCTACACACACCCTGTGGTTTTCAGTGAAATAGGCAGTATGGTTGGCAAAGTGTTTTTTGCCATAATCTTTATTTTCAACATATTATTGACAGTCTGCAACACAGGATGTAAGTATTGTGTCATTGAATTGTTTTTGTTATCCATTTTTAATCTGTTCTGTTTATATGTGTAGTTAAAAACAGTCAAGATTTTTATCCTCTTTATAATTTCTAGCCATCGCAGAGAGTGAGAGTGTCTCTCAGCCTACTCCTGTGATGACTGCAATGATGGGCTCCAGTGTCATTTTAGAATGTGTTTTATCTGAAAGGAAACAAAGACCTCAAGTAGTTTGGTACAAGCAACGTACTGGACAGATGCCACGTTTTGTTGGATCAGGTGGAAGGTTTATTTCCCCTACACTCTACAATGAGTTCAATTCTACCCGATTCAGTATCCTCAAAAACTCCAGATCATACCACCTGTTCATCTCAAACATTCAGTTATCTGATGAGGCCTTGTACTTCTGCGGTGTCTCGGTTTACAAAGACATAGACTTTGGGAATGGAACATTTTTGATGGTAAAAGGTACATGCATTTCGATACAGTTCTGACATCTCATGCAACAGCATATTTTGAGAAGATTTAAATTGCATTGAACTGCCCACAATAGTCAGATAAGTGATGTTTGTGTGTGAAATTATTTTCAGAAATGAGCCATGAGGACACCAACATTACAGCAGTGATCCAAAACCCGGTACCAGACCCGGTTTCCCCAGGAGGCTCAGAGACTCTGGAGTGTGTGGTGCTGACTGAGAGCAGAACAGAACAGCTCAGTGTGTTCTGGTTCCGACCTGCTTCAGGAGCTTCCCATCCAGGGCTCATTTACATCAACAAGAGCAGCAGTGGTCAGTGTGGGGGCCGCTGTGTCTACAGTCTCTTAAAGAAGGACGTCAACATCACTGATGCTGGAACTTACTACTGCGCCATAGCTACCAGTGGACACATACTCTTTGGGAATGGAGCAAGTCTTAGACTTGGTAAGTTCTTGTTTCAACTTGAGCATATGTGCAATTGAACTTGTGGCTTTCATGTTAGCATATTTAGTGTGAATGTACTGGTAAGCATGTCAAAAATATCAGACAAGCAGCTACATGGATTGTTTTACATTGGTTTAACTTAACACTGTCATGTAATATACAGTACATATCATATGACATTGAGTGATATTCTGCTTCATTTTTCACAGTGTAAGTTGCTGCCAACTGTGTCTCAGTGATGATTGTTTTTTTAGTTAATATTTGCTTTGTGCTTCAGATGTTTTTTGTTAGCAATTATTATATTTAGGGGGGAAGTTAAATAATAATGCATTTTATTTCAGAGCGCCTTTCAAAACACCCAAGGACACTATACAAAGAAAAAAAGCAATACAAATACAAAGATTAAAAAGGCAATACACAATAAAAAGCACAGAATGTAAAATATAAAACAAGGAAATAATTAAAAGTCAAAGTGCATAAGCTAATTGAAACAAATCAGTTTTAGTCTAGATTTAAAGAGGGGTAAAGACTCAATATTGCGGATGTCAGGGGGTAATGCATTCCAGAGTTGAAGTTGAATTTATTATTGTGGAGAAAACTATATTTGTTCCAGAATATAAAGTGGGGTAAGATTAAACGTTAACAGTCCCTGTTGCAGTGTTTGTATGTAACATCATGTGTCATTCTGTTATCTTCTATTTGCAGCAGAGCCCGTACATACTGGGCTGGTTGCTTTGGCTGTGGCTTTGGGTTGCTGTATTGTGTTGATGCTTTTTCTGGCTTGGCTAAATTGCAAAAAGAGAAATATTTGCGACAAATGCAAATGTAAGTATTATGACAAATGTATTTTACTGTCCTTAGTACATCAATTATATATAGTGCAACAAAGTCTGTAACAATATTTTACATCATGTACTTACATTCTACCATAATGTTGGGTTTAGGGTTATTGTTAGGTATGTACAGTGTAAGTACATAATATTATATCTTATTACATGAAGACACACTAAAAAAACTGTAAAATAAAGGGTTGCCATTAATTCATATTGTAACTTCAACATACTTCAACAGACTGAGTTTGTTAAGTTGGTATGTTGTTTGGTTGACAGTGAGAGACATGCACCATTTTAGTGATCACAGACAGAGAAGTGGCCAGGTAAGAGAAAACTTGATCTTTGTAAATGATTATATATAATTTTCACATAAAACACAATTAATTTTATCCTAAGAGTTACATATCATTGGGTATGCAAATATAAAAAATGTATTAATAATTTATAGTTTTTACCCTAATTTTATATTTCCCAAAAGTGTACATGGATCATGGTAATCCCCAAGGGATCATTTACCTATCTATGATATGCGCATCCCCTGTTCCTCCCACAGGCTGAGTCTGCAGATGTCCTGAGCTATGCAGCCCTGAGCTTCCCTAAGAAGGAGAGCAGGGGCAGGGGAACTAGGAGGGCACCACCACCAGATGCTGTTTATGCAGCCATACGTCTCTAAACACTTAGCACTGAGCACTGTGACATCCCATACCAAATAGTCCTTACTTCCTATTTTCATAACTGTCATACTGAGTTTCATGTGAATATATTATGTTTCTCTTTTTTAACATATCTGATTAATTTTGACATTTAATTTTTTCTTTACATGGCACACCAAATGTTGACTTTTTACTATCTGACTCACATCTGTTTTTACATCACTCCACAAGTAGTCTACTCATTTTTAGAGACCCCAACTAATGACTGTAGACATTAAATTCTGTTGCTAAGATACACAACATGATGTATTGCCTGGGTGATGTGTAGAATGTTACCATGAAAATTCCAGTAGGGGGCAGTTCTAGACCATTATGTATGCTGCCCTACAAAGACAAAAGGCAGTAACTAAATATTTTGTTGAGTTCAGTATAGACCGGAAATTGACTTTATAACACCTCCTTTGTGTGTGACTAAATATCTTGCTTTTTGCTATTAATTAAGTAGATAAAAGCATCACCAGTGTTATACATGCAACATGTTTGACTGAACAGTAAGACAACGTTAAAGGCATTCTTCTGTTTTCTTTTTTTCATCTTAATCATTAAAATTACTATGAAAACAATGTTTTGTTGTGAGGTTATTGATTTCTTTAATAGTTAGCCATGTAATAAGTAGGTTAATGTTCAGCGAGGTGGTCATTATCATGGAATAAGCCCCTTTAGTGCTTCACTGACTTCTCTGACAGTTGGGTGTGGTATCTCAGGACACACATGCAGTACCCCACTACTGAGAGTGATAATATATGACAGTTTAGGGAGTCTTATGTCTTGAGCAATATAAATAAGCACACAGAGTCAGTGTCTGTTCTATAGGTAGAGTGATGAAGAGATGCTGTTTAGTCAGTGTCTGTTCTATAATTAGAGCTATGGAGAGATGCCGCTCTGTGACCCAGAGGTGACACACACACACACACACACACACATGCTTCCTGTCCTGCTTCCTCCTAACTTCCTGTTTTTCTCTCTTTTCATAATGACAGACAATTTGAAGTTTGATAGCTATGATCACAGTAAATCCAGTATTTACAGTAACCCATCCCGAATACAAACACTGAAATAAAGGTTTGTGTCCTTTAGTATATTTTTAATATTTAAGCTAAACTGTGTTGCTAGTTGATGCATCTAAAAATGGTTCCCTTTGTGCCAACGAAGTGTGCTGTCATCTTTGACCTTATGCATCTGCTGTGTTGGGCATTTTGCTTATTTATGCATACTGCAAAAACAAAACATGCTTGACATGCCGAGGTGTTTTCCCTAGTGCAGAGTTCTTATATGCTTTGAACTTAGATGTGATTCTTGATTAATTGATCGATTAATTGCTTCATTCATGCACCAGTTGTCATATAACATATAAAAATCAAACCCCATGGTACCTTGATGATCTGTAGCTTGCTTAAGGAATTTAGTTACAAACCAAATAACCAAATAATTCTACTTAGCTGGTAGAAACTGACTGGAGTATGAGTTTATCATAAGATTATGAGAACATTTTACACCAGATATTGTTCGAGATTACATTTTTATTGCATAACATGATCTATCAATGGTAACATAATATGAATGCCATCTCACAGTCATTTGTATATGTAATGTTTATTTAATCCATAGAACAATAGTAAACAAATATGTTTTACTACTTTAATGCACATAATCATGGTGCAGTTGCCACAATACAGCATAATAGGAGAACATTTTGTGGCAAAAAAAACTGTTTAACATCAGATGTTCTAGATGTAAATTTGTATTGCAATAAATCATGTTTTAATGGTAACTTGAGAATGCCACCTCACAAAGGTGACCTATTTATGACCTTGATGGCCTAATATCAGAGTACACGCTCTCCTGTGGTGGCCCTCTCTTCTTCCTGCCACCCCTGCTTCTCCCCTCAGTGAACTGCAGGGCTGCGTAGTTGACCATCTCTTCCTCACCATGCTGAACAACACACATAGACAACCATAAAAGATGGAGAAATGGCATCTTTTCAGACAGACAATATAGGCTATATATTCTGCAAATTAGAAAACTGCAGAATGATTTGTATTATTCTTTGAAATGCACAATACAAGCATGGATATAAACAGATGATTATTTTTCACTCATATCATTAGCAAAGCTAGCGTGCAGTTTTAAAGCATATTAACTCCTTTACCAACCTGACCCACTGCCTGTGGCCTCAGTGGTGTGTGTCCTCTGATTGGGTGTGCTACTAAAACATAACAATTTCACAGTGTTTGTAAGAGCTTCCTATCTTTGCTAACCCACTATTGATACTAGTTACTTTACAGTAATTACAATATTCTTTAATACCTTTGCAATTTTCACATAGCGTTCTTTTACAGCTCAAGTAGACTAGAACGATGATCACTGCCACACACAGAGTCAAGGATGTAATCAAACCAACAAGTAATGGATCCACTGCCTCTAAGATAAAGAAAGATTTTAGATATTAAAAGATATGTGTATTTTGCACTGAGCTGTTAACAACGTCATGTCATTATCTAGAGCAACTATTAACACAGTTGTCAAATTTTTATGTTAAAAACATACTCTACCTCTTTCTTTTTTATCCAGTGTCAGTACATTCCCAAACAGTAATTGTCCATAAAAGGCCACAGCACAGTAGAAGGTTCCAGAATCAGACGAGAGTTCCACTGGCAGTCTGTAGACACAGCTCTGGGTGTGAGAACCGGACTGAGCTGCCCTGTTGCAGTTCTTCTCCATGCAAATGCTCACAGGATGGGAGCTGCTGGAAATGGGTCTGAACCAGAACACACTGAGCTCTTCGGTTCTGATTTCAGTCAGGACTGTGCAGTGTAGCGTCTTTGGTTTACTGGAGTGAACTGGGTCTTGTACTGATGTTTGGATCTTTGCTGTTAAGTCCAGTCTGTGCGGCCTGTGATCTGCAGTCATTTGTGAGTAACTACATTGAAATCTATGGTCATTTTAAATTACAGTACTTTAAGACATTGTAACAAAGATATATTTTACTATGTTTTCGTAAACATTATATATGTATATTGAATGATGTATATGAGTCTGTCACAAAGATGGGCACTAACATTTACTGTAGACAGCACCAATAATGTCTTCAAATTAACACAGAAAAAATAGTATTGGTGTAATTCAGATTAACAGTCTTGAGACAATTACTTGAAATTGACATAACACTGTGCCCGACTGACCTGTCAGTGCAACAAAAGTCCCATTTCCGAAGACCGTTTTGCGATATTCCGAAACTGCACAGAAGTAATATGCTTCATCAAGGGCAGTAGTCTTCTTGATAGTCAGGTGGAAAACCCCTTTTTCCTTCTCTATGCTGTAATTTGATTTGTTAAACCCTAACTGAAAATCAGGTTCTGACAATGCCTGTGCCATGACCATTAATACTGGTTTTTCTCCTGGCCTCTGCTTGTACCAGAACATGTAGGTCTGACTGAAATAGCTGAAGGTGCAGTTCAGAGTTACAGTTGCCCCGAGCTGAGATGTAATCACTGATTCAGGCTGATGGACTGCGGCATCTAGAAGAACATGATATATTCAAACATCACATATAAAGATTACATATAAAATAGTTAATGGACATGATATAATGGAAAACAATGGAAACGACAGTAGCGTAGACATTGTATCATGTTAGAAAAAAAAGGCAAGTATTTATTGTGTATCAAATTGCATGTGCAGATTTTTCAAGTACTTACACATTGTCCTGAATAGTATGGCAGCCCAAAGTATGATCTGTGTAGAGCACATGTCTGATCTCTGGCACTCTACTCTCCTGTGTCACAAAGAATAACTACAGTAACTGTGCTGATTTAAGTTCAAGTGATTGTACTTCCTTTTAAATGTTCCATCACCTGACAGCTTTTTTTTCCATTACGTCAGACGTCAAAAAAACATAGACCACAGTAGTTCTCACTGTCTTGCAGCATAAACTGCACCACTTTTTCTTTTTCTTCAGGTAGGGGGGTACTGTCCTGTGTGTAAAAGAATAACTAACTGTGCTTAGCACTATATCTCATCTTGGCCATTTCAATATGATAAAAAATAGCTACAGTCCATACTGGACCTGCAAAAAAACAACAACACTTAATTGTTGAAATGTTGTTGGTTGAGGTTGAGCATATAAATAAGAATAAGTTGCTGTAATTGTGAATTTAATATTGCAGTTATTTAAGATATTTTGTCACTTACCCACCAACACAGTCCACATGGCTATAGATGCTAAAACCAGTTCATGTATGCAACTCATCTATGCAACTTCAGATACTTCAAGTCATGAGAGACATTTTGCTGTGAAGTACATAGTGCATGAGAGGTGTTTAAATATAGACAGTGGGCTACAGGTTCATGACAACAACAGTGTGTGAATATGCAGGTCTGCACTCACATAGTCACACCACACACCACATACCCACACACACACACACACACACAGAAAAACAAATTCAATGGACACAAACTACACATTTACAAAAACTCAAAAAGGACAAACCACAAAGCTTCCTGTTACAATGTCTTGCACTGTTTTGTCAGGTGAATATAATAGAGGTCTTACTAAGTGCTCTTATGCATTTCTCAGGTCAGGATGGAAGTATAAGTAAGAAATAACGGCCGGCAAGGTGACTTGTGTATTAAAATATTTTATTTCTGGATGCCAATGGTAGATGAGCGGGATGGCCACTCTGCTGTTCCTTACATTGCAAATGCACAACAGCTTGAACATCAAAAAATGCTGATGAGTCTCTTACTGTGGAGTGTTCAGTGTTTCCTGTTGCACCATGCCACAAAATGGAGGATGGCCACCCATCACTCAACCCTGAGATAGTCAGCCTTCTGTGATGTTTAATGCGCCACCTGGGTTATTTACCTGTTTAATGCGACACTTAACAGGTCATCAGTGACTTACGTTAAACCTGACTTAGTGCCATATACAGTACAGGCCAAAAGTTTGGACACACCTTGTTATTCAATGTGTTTTCTTTATTTTCATGATTATTTACATTGTAGGTTATGACTAAAGGAAAAACTGTGAATGAACACATATGGAACTAGAAAAGCACTCAGAAAGCGCAGACGTCTGCCAAGGCAGCTTCAGTCTTCACCTTATTATCATTCTCACCTTAAGACATTAAAAGGCATTAATTATGTTAAAACATTTTGTTACAAGTTAGTGTCCGTTGCATGTCTCTAGCTTGATTAGTTACTTCTCAGTAGCCCATTTTCCATGAGGCCCCTTGAATTTTAACTTTCTGGATCACGAGATCCGGAATACTACCAAGGATCCGGATTATATTCTGGGGCTTGGCAGACCTTATGATGGTCTTATACTGTATCTTTTTTACTAAACATTATGGGCATTATTTGTGGAGTTATAAGTCCAAATTGCACCTATTTCGTAATTCGTGAAGAATCTTTTAAAAAATTCCTGGATCCAGATGGTTATCCAGAACACCAAGTTAGCCCACTTCTGACCTACCCTGAAAATTTCATTTAAATCCGTCCATAACTTTTTGACGGACGGACGGACAGACAAACCAACGCCGGCGAAAACATAACCTCCATGGCGGAGGTAATTATGTACTCATACTTAAATAAATACACAGGGTGATTCCATTTATATATTGATTCATGTATTTATTCATTCATTTATTCATTCATTTACTATCCAGTATTGTAACAGTTCCACATAATTTTATTCATGCCTTATTATTCACACAACATTATGACTTCTTACCATCATACTCACTTTCACACATACAGTTACTCTTACAACCTGTATTTCAGCTCTCTGATCTCTCAAATGCTGAATCCTCAATGAAGATGAAAGTACACTTATTACTCTGACTGCTGTCTGCCACAGTAAGGCCCAGTGCTCAGTGCTGAATGTTCAGAGACGTACAGCTGCATAAACAGCATCTGGTGGTGGTGCCCTTCTGGTTCTCCTGCCCCTGCTCTCCTTCTTAGGGAATCTCAGGGCTGCATAGCTCAGGACATCTGCAGACTCAGCCTGTGGGAGGAACAGGGATGTGTATGGATATGCACAAATTAACATCAGCAAAAACAAACAAAATGCAACTATGAAAAAATCTATTGATATATTTATCAACACAATTAAATAAGCATAAACCTTTGTTTTGTTATATTTTAAAAAGTTAATTTTAAATAAAAAACATACTTGATTATTGTGTCGGGCATCAGAGCTGCTGTCTGGAACATGCTGCAGGTCTCTCGCTGTCCAACAACACAAAAATTCAGAACACTATATCGATCAACATAAATCACATGTGGTTGATTGATATATCACACTTACTCTTGCAGGCTCCTGCTCTACCCCTGCAGATCAGCCAAGCCAGACAGCAGGCCAGTACAACACAGCAACAGCCCAAAGCCACAACCAGACCAACCAGCACAGTGTTCAGCGGTTCAGCTGTAAAATAACCAGACAGACTATATGTAGAAGCAGCACTATATGTACTGTTAGCCTCCCCCTCCCAAAAAACACTGTTTGAACCTCGTTGTAGAGGGTTTAAGTCCTCACTACCCTCTCAACCTCACCCTTGACCCTGTTATTTAAATAATGTTCATTACAAGGAATAACAACTGTTTAATTACCCTTGTTCTGATTAAAATTATATTTCTAAGTGGGGTTAACAATTTACAAGTCTCATAATCTAAGGGCACTATGTCCTCTGTACCATTCCCAAGTACATTTGACCCCCTAGGTCATACTCATACTAGGCATGTTGCCCTAGCTCCGTACTGAAGTATGGTTGTGTGGTCCCTGGTTGCTGGTCTGCACTTACACTGTATAATATTGAACTGTATCATGAAGAATTCTGTTGTTTTGGTAATAGGTGTAGGTTCATTGTGTAGTTCATTTTAATACAGTGTGACTATAGACCAGGGACCAGAGACAACCGTACTTCAGTACAGTACAAGGAAAACATACGTAGTGTGCGTACGCCCTAGTATACTGTACCTCAGTACAGAATGGAGCAATCACCAGTGTTGTATAAAGTACTGGAAAAACACACTCAAGTAAAAGTATAGGTAGTCCTTCAAAAATGACTTTAAAAGTCTTAAAGTATCAGAATTTTTTTGCACTTAATTATGACAACTAATGTAAAAATAAATGTACTCAGGTAATGTAATTACAAGTACATGTAAAAGTTAAAAACAGGAAAAGGCAGTCAAAATGTGTAATATTTTTATGGTTATTATGGGTAATCCTAAATGACAAGCAATTACACTGCTGAAAATGCACACATTGCCAATTGCTGTCATTATAAATAAAAGTGGAGAAAAAACTAAATGTTATCTGGCATCTGAAAATGGAGACCAGAGTTTAAAACCTTTTTTTCGTGAACCTTTGTTTTTTAAAATAAGATTAAATCAGTGCTGAAAATGAGGCGTACGGCATGCCATCAAGGGGAAAAACATAAAACACTGCTACTGCTATTGCACTTTATAAACTAAATCTTTACATAGTACCAACAGCTTTTCATTTTGCAAATTCAAACCCTACGTTCCATTCCAGTACCAATACACTTTTGCCCTTGAACTTTTCCCCTTCCCCTCTAACTTAAAAATCATTTGAAGTCACCCTTGCATATAACCCCATTATCACTTGAAACAAAAATTTCTGTTAATCTTCAAAAGCAGCTGGCTTTTAAAATGCCTAGACTTTAGCCGTGCTCTTTGTGGGCTGAAAACAAGCCCTGCTATGCTGAACACATATACCTTGGGTGGTATAGGAGGCACTTCATTAGATAGGACGAATCCTTGACATCAGCGTAAGAGAACATGGTGTTTAAATACGGCCAGGGGTGCTCATAATCCGTTTCCCCTTCATTCGTAGCCGACGTTGTTGCTGTCTCTGTCTCCTCTTCAATCAGGACAGTGCAAAGCTAGCTTACTGCGTGAAGCCAACAGGTGTAGCCTCTTGGTCATGAGCAAGTGGTAATTGCGAACCAGCCCAGGCACGGCCTGACTTCATTGCAGTCAGACTTTTTCTTTTGGTAATTAGCAGCATAGACTGTATTACGACGGAGCATTAGGGCCATTCATGAAAGAGAAGATATTTTTTGATATGACGAGATTAAAGTCAACATGTCGACATTAAACTCAGAATTCCGAGAATAAAGTTGAAATTGGATGTCGACTTTAATCTTGATGGGTCGACTTTAAACTCGACATGTCGACATTAAACTTGGAAATGTCGAGAATAAAGTTGATGTCAAGTCGACTTTAATCTCGACAAATAGGCCTACGTTAAATGTCGAGGAAAAATTTTGATTGTTTTGCATGCAGAGAGAGCACTGCTCCACACTGAATCAGACCCAAGGACTCAACATGCCACCCGTTGACAATTTGGTGAAATTATACTTTGGTATTGGATTAAGCAACAAAGAAATACTCGCTGTTTTAGCGCAGAACCACGGTGTGGTAGGCTAATAAATATTAGGACGCTGAAAAGATTGTGCCAAAAACTCCGTCTTTTTAGGAGGAAAAACTGTCTGATTTCACAAGACGGCCAGTCGCGCACACATGTGGCTGCCTGACTGATATGAACGTTTCCCAGAGTTTCGCACAGAATTCAATGAAATCCTGAACAGCAATGTCTGGGTGATGGACGTAATCTAGCCCAATATGGCCCCCCTAGACACAAACACACACACCCCATCTGAGTTCAGCCTCGACATTTAACGTATTTGTCGAGATTAAAGTCGACTTGACATCAACTTTATTCTCGACATTTCCAAGTTTAATGTCGACATGTCGACCCATCAAGATTTCAACTTTATTCTCGGAATTTCGAGTTTAATGTCGACATGTCGACTTCAATCTCGTCATAGCAAAAAATATCTTCTTCTCATGAATGGCCCTAATGCTGCGTTGTAGTGTACAGGTGCTGGTCAACGAATTAGAATAATTTGAAATAGTGCAATCATCAAAGTCTTTGAATGCATTTTTTGTGCAGAAAGCAAATCAGGTGTTCACCGCACCTGTCCCACTCGTTAGAGTAATCACAGAACTCGTTACCTGTAATAAATTTGCTGCAGCTGAGCTTTCCAAAAGGCCCATTTAGGCCATTTAACTGTGACACTGTTGTTTCATTGAATTAGAATAATGGAGAAACCGTTTCATTGAATTAGAATAATTTCTATTATAATTACAATCATCACTTTCTCAGTATTTTGTGGCTGCCCCCTTGGCTTGTATGACTGCCTGAAGTCTCCGCGGCATCGATCTGACCAGCTTGTCGCAAGTTTCCGCAGTCACAGCTTCCCAGGCAGTGGCGATGTTCTGCTTCAGTTGGTCCAGCGTAGTCGGCTTTCTGTCGCGAATTTTCCGCTTGACGATGGCCCAAAGGTTCTCCATGACATTGAGAGCAGGCGAGTTGGCCGGCCATGCCAAAACTTCAAGCTGTTTTCTAGTGAACCAATCTTTGGTCGACGTTGCCGCATGAGCCGGTGCAAGATCCTGTTGAAATATGAAGTGTTCTTCGCCAAACTGTTCCTCAACAGTCGGAACATCTTGATATACGGCAGCATTGACAGTCTTCTTGAGGAAGCAGAGTTTCCCTACACCCCGAGCCGACATGCATCCCCAGACCATAACACTCTGGGGAAACTTGACGGATCTTTTCACGCATTCGTGGATGTATGTTTCGCCACCACGACGCCAGACACGAGGACCTTGGTCACCGAAGGAGATGCAGAAGCGTGATAAGATCCGTCAAGTTTCCCCAGAGCGTTATGGTCTGAGGATGCATGTCCGCTCGGGGTGTAGGGAAACTCTGCTTCCTCAAGAAGACTGTCAATGCTGCCGTATATCAAGATGTTCTGGAAACGTTCCTGATTCCGACTGTTGAGGAACAGTTTGGCGAAGAACACTTCATATTTCAACAGGATCTTGCACCGGCTCATGCGGCAAAGTCGACCAAAGATTGGTTCACTAGAAAACAGCTTGAAGTTTTGGCATGGCCGGCCAACTCGCCTGATCTCAATGTCATTGAGAACCTTTGGGCCATCGTCAAGCGGAAAATTCGCGACAGAAAGCCGCCTACGCTGGACCAACTGAAGCAGAACATCGCCACTGCCTGGGAAGCTGTGACTGCGGAAACTTGCGACAAGCTGGTCAGATCGATGCCGCGGAGACTTCAGGCAGTCATACAAGCCAAGGGGGCAGCCACAAAATACTGAGAAAGTGATGATTGTAATTATAATAAAAATTATTCTAATTCAATGAAACAGTGTCACAGTTAAATGGCCTAAATGGGCCTTTTGGAAAGCTCAGCTGCAGCAAATTTATTACAGGTAACGAGTTCTGTGATTACTCTAACGAGTAGGACAGGTGCGGTGAACACCTGATTTGCTTTCTGCACAAAAAATGCATTCAAAGACTTTGATGATTGCACTATTTCAAATTATTCTAATTCGTTGACCAGCACCTGTAGTAATCTGATTGAATTATTGGGTCTTGAAATAAGTTATTAGCCACGATGGCATACTTAAACTTTTCAACTTCAACTTTTTAGAATTGTAATTACAGGTAGCTTTGATTTATTCACATTCATATAAAGACTTACATTCTGTGGCAATCTCTTAAAAGTAAAAAATGGAAGAAATAAAGTAGGCTATAGTTTCATAATAGTGCAAGTAAGTAACGTACTGAGTCTGAGTGTTGCTCCCTTCCCAAAGAGTATATGTCCACTGGTAGCTACGGCACAGTAGTAAGTTCCAGCATCAGTGATGTTGACGTCCTTCTTTGATAGACTGTAGACACAGCGGCCCCCACACTGACCACTGCTGCTCTTGTTGATGTAAATGAGCCCTGGATGGGAAGCTCCTAAAGCAGGTCGGAACCAGAACACACTGAGCTCTTCTGTTCTGCTCTCAGTCAGCACCACACACTCCAGAGTCTCTGAGCCTCCTGGGGAAACCGGGCCTGGTACCGGGTTTTGGATCACTGCTGCTATGGACTGCTGTAGCTGATTTTTATCTGAAATTATTTCACACACAGATACTGTATGTAATTCAGTAATACTCTGTCAAGAATTTCATTAGCATTGGTACAAATCACCGCCAATTGAGAAATGCTTACCTTTCACTGTCAGATATGTTCCATTTCCAAACTGTGCATCATACCTATTTATTCTACCACAGAAGTAATATCCTTCATCAGACGGCAGAATGTTTGCAATTGACAGATGGAATTTTCCAGAAACGCTGCTTAATTTAAAACGGGTATTATTGAATTCACTGGTGTATATGGGAGACAGAGATGCATAAGCTACTCCCATCATCTTCGGTATTTGTCCAGTTATTTGCTTGAACCATGCACTGGAGTCCTGGCTGTTTAGGAGAGGGCATTCGACAGTCACACTAGATCCAGACTTGGCAACTCGAATAGGCTGAGAAACATCCATGGTTCGCACTGCACCTGCAAAAGTTAAATGCTAAAATCTTTTTATCAAGATAGAGTATAAAAATAATAGGCTGTTCGTTTAGTGAGTTTTAATAAATAATAAATATAAATAATAAATATAAAAACACAAAATTGTGGTCACGATAGATTCTAAAAAGCTGTTTTAATCAATAATAAATATACATAATAAATTAAAAAATATATATTTTTTGCAGTTATTTGAGCTACTTTCTTTACTTACCCACCAACATACTCCACATAGCTATAGAAATACAAAGAAATTCATGCAACATTCTGACGATGCTTCAAGTCATGAGAAACATTTGGCTGTGAAGTACATAAGGCATGAGAGGTGTTTAAATATAGACACTGGGCTACAGGTTGATGACAACACAATGCACACACACTCACAACACACACACACACACACACACACACACACACACTGAAGAAATGAAATGGAAAAATGACACATACACATTCAAAACCTCAAAAAGAACAAACCACGAAGCTTCCTGTTACAATGTGTTGTGCTGTTTTCGTTCAGATGAATGTAATACAGGTCTTTGTCAGTGCCTTTATACATTTCTCAGGTGACTGCTTTTCTCAGAAGTACTTTATCAACTTCCACACATCACCCAATTACTTGAGCAGATAATTTAAAAATATACATATTAAAAACAGTAAATGCTTTGGCACGTCTTTGCAAATGGCTTCTGGTATTTCTTACATTGTATGGGTTAAATCATGTTGTTTAAACTCTGATATACAAGTACTAAGTTGAAGAATCTTCCCACTAAAAATATAAAGGGCATCAGTGTATATGTCATAGAATGCAAGCATATTTAATCATAGTGTTTTACACCAGTAAACTAAACTAACTCTGAAAAATGTGTGAATGACTTGGTGACTATTGTGTTCTTGACATTTTGTATGTATGAATAGGCCTAGGCTATATGACCTTTACAACTTTCATTGTTTTACTTCAAAGATTAAAGTGCCATGTGAAACATCACTGAACATTGAAATATCTATTCCATATCTAATATCTATATAACTATTAGGTTGGTTTGACTGACTATCACAAATAATTACTATATGCAACTACATGATGCAATTCACTAGCTTGGTAAACCAGTCCCTCGTACTAAATTTAATTTTGTACAGAGGGTCTGGCTGAGGTTCCATTGATGTGGTTGTCCTAGGCAGAATCTTGCCTAATCAGTCAGCAAACAGAGGGAGTGTTTGGGGGCGATGACGTTGACTTTGTGTGATATATTTGAATTGTAGTGTGTAGGCAGGGTTAAAGCCAGACTAATTGCAGGTCAGGACCACATATTGCCGATTGGGTAAAGGCACATCCAATCATTTTAAACTTCAGCAGACTCTACACCTTCCGGAAGAAAATGTTTCCCAATACAGCACAGCCAGACCCTCTGTACAAAATGAAATGAAGTATGAGGGGCTGGTTTACCAAGCAAGCAACTCACGTTCACTTCACTAGAAAGCAGCCTTGTGACTGTGTTAAAATTCTCCAGAGTGGGCGCTGATGAGTCATTCTCCTTGTAGACCAGTGCTTCCTCTCTATTCTTTCATTCCCATAAACAGGGGTGGCATCAGTTCATCTAAATCAGTTTAGCTCACCATGGTCAGCACACTGTGGGGTTTACTGTAATACTCTAAGACATATAACAAACAAAGTTTTACAGTTTATAGTGGATCAGTCATTGTAGTGTGAGAGAGACCTACAATGTGATTTTTGTTTTTAATAATAATAATAATAACCTTTACTTGTATAGCACAGTTCATACATACAAGATGCAGCTCAAAGTGCTTCACAGTTTGGCAAGGTTACAACAAAACAGCATTAGCCATAACAACGCAATGTCCCTTTGATGCAGGCTCTTGCGTGAGCACATGCAAAAGTCCGTAGGGGCAACAGGGGTGAGGAAAAACTCCCTGAATTGTATGTAGTTGAATCAAACCGGGAAAAAAAAAAAAAAGGAAGAAACCTCAGGCAGAACCGCGTCCCCTAGGGAAGCCCTTCTGCCGGGGCTGTGGTAGACTGGGGGTGGGTGGTAGTCCTCGTGGGGGTGAAGTAGTGGTTGCTGTGGGTCTGTTTGGGTGGAGGGTGAAAGGGGGACTTTGGAGGGGGGGAGGCGTTGTGCGACTGCTGTTGGTCTGGGTGCTTGGGGCTTGGTCTGGGTGCTTGGGGATGGGGATGGGGGGGGGGGGGGGGTGGAGAGTCCTCGGTAGGGCCGTTAGGTGTAGGCGAGGCTGAACAGATGAGTCTTGAGTTGCCTTTTGAAGGCGTCGACGGACTCGGCTTCTCTAATGTGTTGTGGTAGGGCGTTCCATCTTCTTGGGGCGTGGTATGAGAAGGCTGCTTCCCCGATCCTTTTGGGTGGAGCTTCTGGGACCCTCAGGAGGCCAGCTTCGGTCGATCTGAGGGCTCGTGCAGGGATATAAGCAGAGAGTGTGTCAGTGATATAGCAGGGGGCAAAACCATTTATAGCCTTGAATACTAACAGGAGTATTTTAAACTCAGTTCTATAGGAGACAGGCAGCCAGTGGAGTTGAGCTAATATGGGGGTGATATGATCCCTTCTTCTAGTTTTTGTTAGTAACCTAGCAGCCGAGTTTTGAATAAGCTGTAGTTTCTCAATTGACTTTTTGGGGAGGCCTGCAAATAAGGCATTACAGTAATCTAGTCTACTTGAGATAAATGCATGTATCAGTTTTTCAGCGTCCTGCGGGGTTAAGAACGGGCGAACTTTTGCGATATTTCTAAGGTGGAAGTAGGCGGTTTTTGTTAATTTATTAATATGAGGTTCAAAGTTTAGGTCAGAGTCCAGGGTCACTCCTAGGCTTGTCACCTTTTCTCTGACATGCTGGTTAAGGTTTCCTAGGTTAGAGTAGAGCGCCTCGCGTTTGTCTCTGGGGCCAAGAAGCAGGACTTCTGTTTTGTCCTCATTTAATTTTAGAAAATTATTGTTCATCCAATGTGTAATAGCTGTTAGGCAGGAGGTTAGAGTGTGTAGGGCGGTAGTTTGATTCGGCTCGACTGATATGTAGAGCTGTGTGTCATCGGCATAGCTGTGGAAATCTACATTATATTCTTTGATAATGTTGCCTAATGGTAGCATGTATAATGAGAAAAGAAGGGGGCCGAGACAGCTGCCTTGGGCGACTCCAAAGGGCATGTTGTGTTTGTTGGATACGTGGTCTCCTATACTAACGTAGAATTGCCTTCCTCTAATATATGATTCAAACCATTTTAATGCATTGCCTGAGAGGCCTACCCAGGTCTCAAGACGGTTAAGTAATATGTTGTGGTCAATAGTGTCAAAGGCGGCACTTAGGTCTAGGAGGATTAGGACAGAGACTTTGTTTGTGGCCATACTAAGTCTGAGATCATTAACTATTTTAGTTAGGGCGGTCTCTGTGCTGTGATTTGCTCTGAAGCCTGATTGGAATTTTTCTAATATATCGTGTTTGCTAAGGAACAGGTTGAGTTGCTTAAAGACGACTTTTTCTAATATTTTGCTTATAAATGGGAGATTGGAGATTGGCCTATAGTTGTTCAGTGTGTTTTGGTCCAGATCTGCTTTTTTCAGGAGTGGCTTTACAACTGCGGTTTTAAAGGAGTTGGGGAATACTCCTGTGACGATGGAGGTATTAATAATCTGTAGTACGGGTGTTGAAACGCAACTAAAGATGTTTTTCATAAGGAAGGTAGGGATAGGGTCAAGGCTAGAGGTTGACTGTTTACTTTGTTTGACTATCTTATTCAGTTCTTCTTCTGAGATGGGGTTAAAGTTATTAAGGGTTGGTGGATCCCTGCGAGGAGGTTGGTGGTAATAATTGGGGTCATGAATAATACCGGTTCTAATGGCAGCTATTTTGTTAGTGAAGAACAGTGCAAATTCATTGCACCTAGATGGGGTGGCTAAGCTACGCATGTCGCAGGCTGGTGCAGGTTTTAATAGCCTTTCGATTGTGGAGAACAGTACCCTTGAATTGCTATGATTGTCTGCGATAATTTTTGAGAAATACGCTCTTCTTTCAGTGCGAATAACATTATTGTAAGTGGAGATGCGTTCTTTGAGGATTAGGCGGTTGACCTCTAATTTGGTCTTTCTCCAGGTTCGCTCTGCTGCTCTGCACTGTCTTTTGAGTTTTCTAACTGAGTCGTTTATCCAGGGGGATGGTTTGGCTCGTGATCTACATTTTGACTGTAGGGGGGCGACTTTATCTAGGATTTCTTTTAAATTGCTATTAAAGCTGACTACCATTTCCTCAAGTGAGTCTTGCTCGTTTATGAGGTCGTGGGCAGCAACAAGGTTGGTAAATTCTCGTTCGATGGAGGTGTTTATGTAGCGCTTGCGGATTTGACTATTGCTACTGTTGGTAGTTATGATGAGTTCGGATTCAAATAGGACGCAGTAATGATCGGAGATGGCGACGTCTGATACGGTGATGTTGTTAATGTTGGTGGCGTGTGATATTACTAGGTCGAGCGTGTTACCTAGTCGATGAGTGGCCTCTGTTATGTATTGACATAGTCCATAGCTATCTAAAGTGTTTAGTAGTTCCTTCGCGTTCGTGTCATGATTTTTGTTGACGTGAATATTAAAGTCTCCCACGATAATTAATCTGTCGTAGTTTGTGACTATCGTTGACAGTAGGGTGGAAAATTCTGATATAAATGTTGGTGAGTGTTTTGGTGGTCTATAAAGTGCGACGAGAATCAGACTGTGGTTAGTATGTACTTTGAGGGCTAAGTACTCATAGGATGAAAAGATGCCAAGATTGATTTCAGTGCATGTAAATTTATCAGAGATGATGGCGGCTACACCACCTCCCCTTTTGCTGTCTCTTGATACCTGATAAAATTTGTAGTTTGGTGGGCAGGCTTCAATAAGGGTGGCGGCCCCGTCCTCTTTTAACCATGTTTCTACCAGGAACATAAAATGGAGCTTTTTGTCTAAAATTAAGTCGTTTATAATAAAGCTCTTATTGGTAAGAGATCTTACATTAAGAAGTGCGGCTTTAATGGTGGTATTGGGATTAGTAACTCGGCGCTGGAGTGGGATGTTGATTAGGTTGTTTTTTACGCAGCCTATGGTTTTAACTTTGCGTTGTCTATGATGGGTTATAATGGGGGGGATATGATTGGGCGAAGTTTGATTGTTTCTTTGAGCCGGGTGCACGGTGTTCAAAGAGCTAGGGGTGCTAATACAGGGTATATCATCAGCTCTGATTGTATTGTATAGGTGGTGCACTGGCGTGGAACTTACGTGTCAGTTTGGGTGCCGGTGGGCTGCTAGCGCTAGCTCCAGGTTGCTAGCTAGCAGACCCGCTCCGGCTCTGTTCAGGTGTCGCCCGTCCCGGGCGAACAGGTTCCGCCTGGTCCAGAAGCAGCTGAAGTTGTCAGCGTAGGGGATGCTCTCGCGGCAGCAGTGCCCCAGCAGCCACAGGTGGAGCTGGCGGATACGGGAGAACTGCATGTCTGAGAAGCAAACAGAGGGAATTGGGCCTGAGACTATGCATTTTTTACCAGTAGCATGTATGGTCTGAATTAAAGAAGTAAAATCAGACTTAAGTTTTTCAGACTGCTGGAGCTTGATGTCGTTCGAGCCGACGTGCACGACGATCGTGGACGCGGTCGGGTGCTGGTCAGCCACCTCCGGTACCCGGGCCTCGATGTCCTCCACTCGTGCCCCGGGGAGACACCACGTCTCCGTCCTCGCTAGGGTCACATGGCGAACCATGGAGGACCCAAGGAGGACCGCCGCTGGCTGAGTGGAGGACGGTGGTTGACGAGGCCTCTCCCGGGTGATCCGGCGGCGCTGGGGGGGAGAGACATGAGAGGGGTGAGTTGTGTTTGCGTCAGCTAAAACAGTGTATCTATTTGAAAGATCAAGAATAGGGGGAGGAGAAATTTTCCTCGGTACTCCCCTTTGGTGTCGAGCGACGACTTCTGTCCAGGGCTGGCTCTGGCGCGGGGTGGAGCAGTCTGGTTTCTGGTGAGAAGCTAACAGAGACATACTGGTTAGCTGTTTCGTTTGGTTACTTAATGTATTGTTTAGTGAGGAGATTTCGCTTGTAAATCGGCGGATGGTTGCTTTAAGAGCAGCATTTTCCGAACCCAACCTTAACACTTTAAAAGTGCAATCTTTTAAAGTTTTTAAAGTTTTGCTGTGAGTATGGGTATGCCATTTGTTGTTGCCTGTGTGTGTGTGTGTGTGTGTGTGTGTGTGTGTGTGTGTGTTTATGTGGGTAAATATTACAGCATGGATATGTTTGTTAACTTTGTGTAAGTGTGTAAGTGTACAACACCACAGTGTAACCTAGGTCTTCTAAACTTTTGCTTTTAACTAAATGTAGGATATTGCAAACAGAGGTTTTAATAATCCATATGTGGTCAGTTTTATGTTGAGATGACTGTATTTAGGTATTTTAATGGCCATTTTGCCTACCTCTATCCAAGACGCACATGTATGCATTCTAAGAGCAGAAGAAGGGAGTAAGTGTCATCAGAGCTATTCAGCACCATGGACAGCGGTCTTGGCCAGTGTGTGTGGATATTATATGTCAAAGTATTTGCCCAATAACACTGGTTCATAGCATTGGAATTATTATATTTATTTAAAATTGGTATTATTTTCACTTTTAAATCAAATGTATTTTAAGTGTACGTTTTAAAAAGTGCTTATTTTAACATTCAAAAAGAAGGCAGGATAAACCTTTGCTGTGAAGTTCCTCTGATCACATTACTGTATTTTACGTGTTTAAACAAGCTGGCGTACAGTTATTACATCAGCGTTTCCGTCCTTACATCACATTACTTTAGAATGGTGTCTTTAATCAAACTGAACCAAAGCACTCTAATCACATTAGTACATTTGACAACTTTTCACATGACGTACATCACACATGAATGCATTTTAAATATTTTCCCCCATTAAGCTTAGTTATTTAAGATGTTTTACATCTGAGTAAGTAACTTCAGCTTGCTTTTCCATTTGCTTTTCTCTCCTCTTCTTTTTATTTTTGGGAAAATGTAGGTCACTGTAGGTCATTGTCTCAGCATCACTGCCCTATCAATACAAAATTGTGATTTTACATATTCATGAAAAAAGGCTGTACATGTTTATAATGTAAAAAAAAACTGAAAGAAGCTGAAAGAAACCCAGCTGTAAATATTACAACGTTTGTGTTACCTGATATTCCTCCACCACATAGCTGTTAGGGTGCATGCGATTACTAGCTCTCTCTGAGAAACACAAACAAATAAAACAAATACATATATAATATGTAAATATAGGTTTTAATTCAGTGGTTGGATATGTGCACAGGAAATAAATGTAATATACATATGAAGAAACTGGTCTACATAGTCGATACAAATGTAGTGAACAACAGCTTACCTTTGCAGTGTTCACACTCAGCTGTCTTTAAATGAGAAGAGATGAGAAATGCCATCACAGCAACACACACACACAACACCACTCCCAAACCAGCAACTATGGGGATCATCCAGCTCTCTAGAAAAGACAAACGCACAAATATAAAGCAGCTAGAATAGTACAATTATATGTTTAACAAACACAACAAAGTCTGAGGAACTTCCCTCAAAGTGACAGCTCAAAACATCAATTTACGTAATAAACATTAATATGGAAGCTCTCTGGTGTGCAGATTATATCTAACTTTCTTGAAATGTTACACTTTTGGTTCCTACCCTACATAAATAACTTGTGGTCATGTGTGATTTGGAATGGTCAGATTGTTTATAAGAAAAGTAAGTAAAGCAAAGCTGGAAGTACATCTACCTGTTTTCTTTGATATGTCACAAGAAAAGGGCTTATCTGTACTGTCAGGTTTGGATTCAGAATCTGTACAGTAATGTTGAAAAAATGAACATGGTCTTTTAGTGATACACTTCATAAATATGGATTGTGCTCAATGCTATTCAGTGTCATGTAAGGAGCACTGGAGGTCTTATACGGTACTGGGATTAGATATGATGACTACATAACTTAAAACTTTGCCCACATACTGTAGGTGTACCAGAGAAAGTCTAAGTGCAATCAGAAGACGGACAGGAGTATCCTTGGGTTAAAAACACACAGCATTAACTCACCAAGTGTTAATGCTATAACTTAGGAGTGAGAGTAAGCAAATAAAAAGGTCACATACTGTACTAGGATCAATTCAATATGAAAATCTTAATTAAAATGCTATAAAATATGACTATCCAATCAATCAAAATGATTTTCTCACATACCTATGATTAAAATAACTTAAATATGCAGATACATGAGCAATGTGTTGATTTTCGTAGACATCTATGACTATATAACTTAGAAATGTGTTGATTTTCTTAGATATGGTGACTACCAGAGAAAGTCTAAGTGCAACCAGAAGAGGAACAGGAGTATCCTTGGGTTAAAAACACACAGCGGTAACTCACGAAGTGTTAATGCTATGACTTGGGAGTGAGAGTAGGCAAATAACACTTTTTACCTGCATTAGTGGATGTATTGCAGGAAGTAGGTTCCCATGTCTTTTCAACACCTTAAAAAGAAAAAACAAAAAGTATAAATAATAAATAAACTGATGAATGATGAAAATGATGATTGTATAATTGTGTAATTTGAACATCATTTTAATATCATATTCATATGAGAATAAATATGAAGAAAAGATGATACCCTCAAACTCCAAAGATGTCCCATTGCCAAACCTCACCAAAAGTGTTGAGCAAATACCACAGTAGTATATTCCTGAATCTGACTCTTCTGTGCTTAAAATGTGCAAATTATATGTTCCTTTGTGGTTGACAGCTTTAAAGCGTTGTTTACTATAACGATCATACTGTGCAAAATCTGTTGAATATTTAAAAGTTCCAACAACATATTGAAGATATTTTGGTGGTTTAAGATGAATCCAGAAGACATTGCTCCAGTCATCTGTCAAATCTGCTTTGCACTTGAGAGTTACGTTGTGTCCTTTCTTTACTGCTACTGTGGTATCTGGTTGGTAAAGTGTTCCATCTTCAAATAAGCACACACACACATACACACACAAAAAGCACACGAATAAGAACCAAACAAGATTACAAACAAAATGATTATTTGTAAGTGTAAGAAATGTTCTACATATACCTGTAGACTTGTAAGTGATCTGTGACACGACTGTATATATCACAACTATCATTTCAACAGCAGCCTTCATCTGCAAACAATTAAATACAGTGGGTTAAAAAAATCAATGATGAATATTTGAATGAAGTTGCTTGCTTTGGCCCATGTTGCTTCTTACAGTGCCATTTGTACTGATGCAACATATGCCCTAAAAACACATTAACACACACACAAAATAATAAATGTCCACTACCTGTAATCACTTACCTTAACTGGTCGGTATCCACACTGCACTGGGCTGAGAGATGACAGTACATAAAATGAAAAGAGGAAATCACGGTGGTGCTATTTATGATATCTGGTGAAGAGGTGGAGATGTTGCCTTTTTTTGTTTGCTTGTTTAGGTATGAAACCACAACGGAAAGTTGTAACCACCCACATAATCAACTGTGTACCTTTTTCTTTTACATTTCAATCAAGGCTATTTTAAAATGATAATATGCCATGTAAGGATACTGATGTATTGTCTATTAGTAGACTGGGTCACATGTATGTTATACCCAACCCTAGTATTTCACATCAGCGTACACACTTTGTTCAGACCTTTGGCCAGTGATGGCTGTGGTCTGTGTGATGTGGACGTGAAGGCTGCAGTGAAGGCGGCACATGTTTATTTCAGATCTGAAGTTACTAAAGCTTTGCGAAACATCTGTATTAAAGACAACAGCAAGGCTTTTCTAAGTTATATGCTGAAACACCCCTACAACTTACACCAACTGCTGGTGGTAGAGTGCTTGGGTTACTGACATAAAATTAAATGAAAAGGATGGCAGTAAATGTTTTTGGCCATACTGCCATATTTTACAAAAGTTTACCATATGGTTCAAGGGTTTCTCATTGACTTCCATGAGGAAAAGTGATTGACTATAAAGATGAAAGATAAAGGTACTGTAGATAGCTGCAACATGTTTATTTTAATTTCAGTAGGCCAGACAATGTAAATCCTAAACAGTTAAGGTAGACGTACAATGTCTGCTAAGTATTTGTAAAGGCACCATTTGCAGTTAAATCCATATGTATGGAATGCAGTACAAAACTTAGAAGGACCCCCGTGGCCTTAAATGCTCCCACTACAACATTAAATGAAGTTTCAGAAGATGGCGCCACACACACACACACACACACACACACACACACACAGAAAAACAAATTCAATGGACACAAGCTGTACACATTTACAAAAACTCACACACATAGGCACACATGCTGTTTCTTCATTTTTTCCCTCCCTCACAAAACCTCTCTCTCTCTTTTGCTCTCCCTCCCTCTCTCTCTCTCTCTCTCTCTCTCTCTCTCTCTCTCTCTCTCTCTCTCTCTCTCTCTCTCTCTCTATCTGCCCCTTGACCGTTACCAACCTTGACACTAAAGGGCAGTAGACATTGAGAATCTTTAAGTGCATTTGGCTAATCGGAAGTTATAGAGAATTGAGGGAAGGGAATCTAGGCCTCTGTGTGTGTATGTGTCTGTACACGTACTTGGTGAGTCTAGGCTGTGGCTCCTATGCATCTTAGTAACAAAAGCTGGCCAAAGGCTGTGTGTGTGTGTGTGTGTGTGTGTGTGTGTGTGTGTGTGTGTGTGTGTGTGCCAGTGTGTATGTGTGTGTGTGTGTGTGTGTGTGTGTGTGTGTGTGTGTGTGTGTGTGTGTGTGTGTGTGTGTTTGTGTCTGTGTGTGTCCAGGAATGTATGTATCTGTGGGTGTGAATGAGGTGGGAGGTGGGGTCTGCATGGGAGGGAGAAGGGCTCAGGAGGTGAGGTGTCTTTGTGTGTCTGTCTGTGTCTGTGCAAGCATGTGTGTGTCTATTTGTGTGTGAGTGTGTGTTTGTGTAGAGCGAAGAAGGTGGAGCGTGTGTGCGTGTGCGTGTGTATGTGTGTGTGTATGTGTATGTGTATGTGTGTCTATGTGTGTGTGTGTGAAGGGCCATGGGGGTGTGGTGTGTCTGAAGTTTCCATTGCTGTTGCAGCCAATGCACAGGACCACGGTGCATATAAATAACACTGATACTGAGACCACTGCTGGATGGAAAGTTCTAGCGTCTGTGTGGTTTTGAGGTGTGAACTTGACAGGCCGCTCTTTCTGTGCACCTCAGTCACCAACCCCCCCCCACCCCACTCCCCTCATCTCCCCCTGACCTCTTCCTTTGCATCAGTGAGCTAAAGGGTGCATGCTCTTTCATTACTGCATGCATGTAGAAACGTACATGTAATATGTGTAACATAAAATGTGCTCATGTGCGCATTTGCATACACACTTGTGCACACACACACACATACACACATTACCACTGCCTGCACACACGCGTGCGCACGCGCACATTCACACACACACACACACACACACTGCCATATTTCTAAATGTATGTATGTATGTATGTGCGTCTGTATGATGTTTGTACCTAAAATCGACATATGGAATTCAATTTCAACATGATTTACTATTGGCGTATGGTGGATTACTGTTTGATTGTCGTTTACTAGTTATATTGTTTTGTGTCTCCTCTGCCATGTACTTTGTATAGAGATCTGTGCAGGTCTGCATCATGTTAGAAGCACACAGCAGTGTGGGGGGGTTGGGAGGGGGGATTCTGGTAAATAACTGCCGTGCAAACTGCTGGGTTGGAGAAACCGCTGCGGTCAAGCAGTAGCTCAGAAGACGTGGGAGTGATGCACAGCAACCAGCATCCTGACAAACAAACAAAGATGAAAGATGTGTGTGTGTGTGTGGGTGTGTGTGTGTGTGTGTGTGTGTGTGTGTGTGTGTGATAGAGAGATAGAGTGAGAGAGAAATAAAGCCAGAGAGAGAGAGAGAGAGAGAGAGAGAGAGAGAGAGAGAGAGAGAGAGAGAGAGAGAGAGAGAGAGAGAGAGAGAGAGAGAGAGAGAGAGAACAGTCACCACAGCCTGGTAGGACATGGGTAACTAATTTGGGTAAGTAGGGTCTAACACACAGTTTAATACCTACACACACACACACTCACCCCCCCCCCCCCCCCCCCCCCCCCCCCCCCACACACACACACACACACACTAAGGGTCATTTCTATAGTCATTAGTGGATAGGCCTGAAAAGGGTGTGTGCATGGTGCAGTGGTGCTACAGTGGTGTTTGCTGCAAATCACCATTGAGGCTGACGGGAGCATCTCTGCTAAAAACACAGATTTAGGAAAAAAAATAAAGAATGTTGTTCTTGTTGTGACGTGTATTGAACATATGTCGGAAGAATGCCATTTACTTTTCACATTGTACAGAGATGTATGCCTCACATCGTAATTCATCACAAAGAGTATATTTTCATTTTCATGTTTTCATAGTATTACAGCCAAATGTGGTCAGATGTGGTGCTTAAACATGACCATTTTGAAAGAAATGTGCAAATTCCAATTTGTCTAAAAAGCTGTAGCCTTTTCACAATGCATTACATGTATTGCAATAAAACACACAATAAAAAATAATGTAATTTGTTCCTAAAGTGTATTTAATAGCATGCAAACAGAACAGTGTCTCAGAGATGTAAAGGCATTCAAAGAAGGCTTAAGCT
Source organism: Setipinna tenuifilis (assembly GCA_030347295.1). Taxonomy (NCBI): domain Eukaryota; kingdom Metazoa; phylum Chordata; class Actinopteri; order Clupeiformes; family Engraulidae; genus Setipinna; species Setipinna tenuifilis. Next base: position 26,357,586 of record CM059280.1, read on the forward strand.
AAAACAAGTTCATGCTCTTTCAGGTGATGAAGTTCAAGTTAGTGACACAAACATCTCACACTTCAAGTGGAAAACATCAAGAACAACACAGCAGCTTCATGAGAATATGTGGTCAAAGAAAGGTATGTGCACACATACAAACAAAACCTCAACAGGACACAAAAGCTTGTATGTGTGTGAAAGAAAGTTACAGACATTAACTCTAAATATAGTTTAAGGCCTTTCCAATTCACACATAAAGACAGACATACTGTAGAGGTAGACTGGCACACTGAAATGCAATGAATATTTATATCCTCAGATTTATTATAAAATACTCAGTTAAGAAAACCAGAAACACAGATTCCCATGCAAGCACACACACACACACACACACACTTACACACACACACACACACACACACACACACACATGCACATGCACGAGCGCGCACATGCACACACACACACACACACACACACACACACACACAAACAAACAAATAGAAAAGTGTATCTTACTGTGTGTGTGTGTGTGTGTGTGTGTGTGTATGTGTGTGTGTGTGGATCTTTAATGTGTGTGGATCTTTAATATGCACACTGTACTATATCTGTCTTGTCTCTACTTTTTAACAGGTGCATGTAGCACCATTTGTTCCCAATTGTTTAAACATTGTTTTGTTTCTATGTACTATGTATATAGGTAAAACGACACTGAAACCAACTTGACTTGACTTGATTTTTTGTTTTATTTGTTTTTATATTAAATTATATATTAAAGTATTACTACTTATATGTTATATTTATATTAAGGGTCTTATTATTTTCTTGTTATGAAGTAATAATAAAACTTGTAATAGCTCACTAATAACAATTACCTTCACTAAACCTAATTTCAGCTCACACTATCTGGATGTACTGCATTGTTTTAGTTACAACACAGACAGAGTGGCAATAATAAAAAATAAAAATAAAATAAAAATATATAGTTTTATAAATGCATAATTAAATGACAAATTATATGAGCCGCTGTGACATAGACTATGAATGTGTCTGAGGTAACTAACATATTTACAGGAAATGTCCACAGACACTGCTTGCAGACCCAGTCCTCTGTCTCCTCCCCTCGTGCTGATTGGCTGAAGCTCCTTAGAGGTGATTGGAGGCTCAGACCTGTGTGTCATCCCCCCTTGCCTGTGTTTTACTTTGAGTAAGTCAAATTAAAAACTCACCCAAAGTAAAAACTCACAATTTACTAATTCTTTTTGAGTGAGTGGTATACTCACTTTACCTTCATGTGTATGAACATACACTGATGTATTGTGTATTGCAGATCACTTTGTTATTGAATTTGTATGTGTGTGTGTGTGTGTGTGTGTGTGTGTGAGAGAGAGAGAGAGGGAGAGAGAGAGATAGAGAGAGAGATAGAGATAGAGGTGTCTCCCTAAAATCTCAAGAAAAAGCAAAAAGGCAATGTCCATTCATACCCATCTTTTTTCTGGGACCAAGTAATTTGAAAAATCTTTCACATTTCAAAAAATGTTGCCAAATCAGTCTCAGCTCTAGACTATACTATAAAAACAGCTGTGAAGAGTGTTATGATAATGCATGTCATTGTCATATTCTTAGCCTTCTACTTGTACACTATTTAATCGCAATCACAGTAAGTCAGCATATGCACGTCAGGGAAAAATAATCCCATAAAATTCTGGTCTAGATGAAGTCAGTTTTAACTAGTGTACATGTTGCATGTCATGCTACTGAACTGAGAATGTATACAAAGAGTTGCTTTAAAAATGTTTTGTGATATTTTTTGTGGACTGTTACCTGAACGGCAGAAACCACTGTCCCAGAGCTGTCTTTGTGAGTGCCTTTAATGCCAAGAGCAGATGAACCATAGAGTTAAAGTGGGCATAGATGACAATATTAAAGTCTCAGATTACCAAGGAGAGTTTTCCAAATGGAACACTTACTTTTGCAGAGTCCCTCTTGTCGGCAAATCACACAGGCCAAAACACAAATAACCACCACACAGATCCCGAGTGCAAGTCCAAACCCAAGGACCAGGGGATCCAATCTGCTCTCTGTGGGAAGAAGATAAACAGTTCAGAATCAGAATCATAGATAATCACTAGACAGCTTTATTGATCTTTCCGAAGCCTCCACACAGCAAATTATTTTGTTTAACATGGCAACTGACCAAGTCTCAGCATGGTACCGTTTCCCAGTACTACCTGTCCACATGTGGACACTGCACAGTAATGCGTCCCAGCTTCACGGAGACCGACGGTGCTCAGAGCAAGCTCATGAGAGCAGCTTTTTTGGGAGGTAGCTTCACACTTCCTGCTGCTGTTCTTGTGTGCGTAGGTGAGTCCTGGGTGGAGATGCCCCCCTGAGGCTGTGCTGATCCAGAAGACCCTGAGGTCCTCGGTTCTGGTCTCAGTCAGTACCGTACACTGCAGTGTCACGGAGTCTCCTGGATAAACCGGGCCCGGTAGGGGTGTTTGGACCACTTCTACAATGGGGGAGCTCTCTGTAGTTTGAACAACCATAAAAAAACAAACAAAAAACTATTAAATCACTTAAAGTAATGTAAAAGTTATGATGGAGATACCTGCACTCTGTTATTGATGTCTAAATTTAAGTTAACCTTTAAATGTGATCAGCTCTGGATATATCTGTATGAGAAAATAATACCTTGAAATTTCAACAATGTTCCATTTTGAAATTTAATGTCGTGTGCTCTTTCAAATCCACAGAAGTATGTAGCCTCATCAGATGATTTTGTCTTGATTATAGTCAGATGAACGCTGTGGTGGGTTTTCATTATCCTGAAGCGTGTGTTTCTGAACTCGTCATAAAGAACAACACTAGAATATGTCTTCACCATTCCAATCACTTGAGGGTTATGCCCAAAAACTTGCTTGTACCAGAATAAATTCTTTCGCATTTGGCTTTCTGGGAAAGAGCAATTCAAAGTCACGTTGTCTCCCAACTTTGCTTTGGTCACATCTATAGTTGAAGATTGCAAGACCTCAGCTCCCACTGTGTCTGTAAAATTGGATAAATAATTTAAATAAATAATTTAAAATGGCAATATTTTTTTTAACCCATTCAGGGTATAGTAGGTATAGTATATGGTAGTACAGAACAACACCATATGGTAAACAACTCATTTAAAACAAAGGCTATGTGATAAATAACAACTAACTAAAGAAATAACAAGCCAAAAGGCAATATTCAGGAGAGTGAGTAGTAATACTTACCTACAAAAAGCAACAGCATCATCATGGCGAAGTGCAACATTGGTGCTCCACTGTGTTTGGCAGACAGGTGCTCAATAGATTAGCTATTTCAGTCCAACTTTCAAGATGCTCCTCCCATATAAATAAGTAGAGGTTCTACCAAAGAAGTAGCTTAGATACTGCACTTAAAGTCCAACCACAGGGGTGGCATTTGCACAGATTGCCATTTTTTATTTCTCATGAAAGATCCGTGTAGATTATCAGTGCTGCACCCATCGTCACTAAACCAGGGTAATGTCACTGTTTAAACAATGTAACCTGGCTTGGTGATTGGTGGACTAAAATATAATAGTTATGTGTGAGTCTGTGTGTGTGTGTGTGTGATAGAGACAGAATTTGATTGATGTTATCACACTACCTTCACATAAGGTTTCATTTCCTTTTTCTACAGACACAGCAGCAAGGCAAGCAGTAGTTTATTCAGTCAGTGAAGGTTTGAAGCAGATATTGTCCAGTGTAAAAATGTTGAATTGAGTTGATCTGTCTGCATTAAACTACACCACTAATATAATGATGAAGGAACATGCTAGATTGTTGAAGACCCCTGGGAAAAACCCAGTCACTCCTGGGGGATGGGGGATGGGGGGGTTGGGGGTGTTTGCTGCTGATCTGGGCCTCTACATGCACTGAGGGCATGATAATGGTTAAGTGTGTGATTGGTTAAATGCAGAGGTTGAACTGTGTGCTCTGGTGTGGTGTGTGATCACACTGACCAATGGGAATGACTTTCACAAAATAGTCATTGTGGAAGTGTGGGTTATCCAATCACAACCAAGCACATTTTGAGTGTGCCCGCCCCCAACACCAATAGAGGAAGCCCCACCCACAGAGGCAGTTTCAGTGGTGTAGGCAGTAGCACAGAGGTGTAAGCCATGCTAAACAGACTCTGTAGTGTCTGTGATGTAACGATAATGTCTATTCATTTATGGTGTAAACACAAGCAAAGAAATGTGTTTGGCTCAGTAGCTTAGGTGGGTAATCTGTCAAGCTCAGGGGTAGCGGTTGGCTGTTGAGATTTACACATCTACTTGAGGCTCTACTCTTTTCATCTCACCACTTCTAATCCCCCTTTTAAGTTTGACATTATAAACATTATGATTTGGATTGCAAACTGTTAAGATTTAATGGCTATACACAGAGGCTTTTTACAAACATGTATTTGCTATCAATTATGTTTATTTACATAAAAGTCAAAGATTAGACAAAATCTGAACTGCCTTCAGGAATGTAAAACATTACAGCCTCACACCCTGCAGCCAGACTTCCTAAATTCTACATCAGTTGTCAATGGACATTACAACAAAAATATCATGAGTCATATCACTAACAAAAATGAATGAGGAGACCATTTATATAATCACATTTAGTTGGAATCGAAATCCATAAACCAGAAGACCAGGTTTCCATTATTATTACAATTAAGTATTGTGAAGCAAGATATTGGTATGTGTATGTTAGTGAATGAACCCATGCAGCATCACTTAAAGGAACATTTCACACGTGTGTACACAATGTCCTCCTGCTGCAGCTCTCTCTTCTTCCTCTCTCTGTTAGTCCTCTGGTCAGACACATTCACTACTGCATTCAGAACGTCCTCATTTGTTTCCTGTGAACAAAACACCAAAACTGCAATTTTGTCAAATCTACATCTGAAATTGTGACTGGCACATGACAATTTTTTTTTTTTTCAAATTGAATACAAAAGCTCGAATATTGCAGACACATAAACATGCAAGCATTCATCTCTATGCCTCACAACTCTACACTAGCCCAAATAAATAAAATACATACATACATACATACATACATACATACATACATACATACATACATACATACATACATACATACATACATAAACATAGTGATGTAGCATGTAGTTGCACACCTGATAACCTCTTTGCTCTGCGGAGGATGGCTCTCCAAGCCTCAGAGGGACCGCCTGGTAGTTTACAAAGAGTATTTTTATGTCAACAACAAACAAACCCAAATAAATGGCACACGCAAATATTTTTCATTTCCATTTTGTTTTTAATTCATTTTCACTTTATCCTTTTTTGATTTAACTTACCTTAATATTGTTGACAATTTGTATGCTTACAGTTGGTATCGATTAGTAGACCAAGAAAAACAAGACCGCACCCAACAGTAGCACTTAGGCCATACATCAGATACACCAAAGGATTCCCAGGCTCCCCTACATAACAAGATGCAGATATCCTGTTACAAGCAACATAGACAATATTCATAATATAGCCTATAGCCAAGCTATAATGTACTGTACATATAATCCTAAAGTACGGTATACTGTAGTGTAATGAATTAATTTAAGGTATATCTTTGACTGATGAAGAAGCCTTACTGATGTGTAGCACTGCCCCGTTTCCAAACAGTATGTGTCCACAGGTGGAAACAGCACAGTAGTATGTCCCCGTGTCTGTGAGGCTGAGGTTGGTACTGGTGAGGCTGTAGTTACAGCCTGTCCCACAAAGGCCGCTCCTGTTTGTGCTGGTGTAGATGACTGCTGGAAGGGACAACGACCCCAAACATACAAGTAAATCAACAACAGAATGGTTCAAACAGAAGAAATTGCGTGTTCTCGAGTGGCCAAGTCAGAGTCCGGACCTCAACCCCATTGAAATGCTGTGGCATGACCTCAAGAGAGCCATACACACCAGACAACCAAAAAATATTGCTGAACTGAAACAATTCTGTGAAGAGGAATGGTCCAAAATTCCTCCTGGTCGTTGTGCAGGTCTGATCTGCAACTACAGAAAACGTTTGGATGAGGTTATTGCTGCAAAAGGAGGGTCAACCAGCTACTAAATGTTAAGGTTCGCATACTTTTTCCACCCTGTGATGTGAATGTTTACATCTTGTGCCCAATAAACAAAAATCAAAACATATTTTTTTTTGTGTAGTATTACTTTAGGAGAATGTACGCTTGTATTGTTGTGAATTCAAGAATTGGCAAAGGGTTCACATACTTTTCACATACTTTTTCTCGCCACTGTATGAACAGTCGCATTATCTTACCTTGCACTGCCAAATATGTTGCACTTAAGAAATGCAACTCAAAATCAGCATTGACTCCACACAGTTACAGGGCTTCATCAGATGGTTTTGTATTGGATATAACCAAATACATCCTTTGTTGTGTTAAAATGGGATTTTTCAAACTCATCAAAAATCTTACGGTCATGGATTTGCCATCTTACCACAGAATAGGGTTTATGACTGTTTGTTTGTTTATACCAGTACAGCAGGTCATTTTTATATTTATCTGGGATGAAGCACTGAATGGTAAGAGTCTCTCCGGTAAAAAATGTGGTAATGTTATACGCAGTATCTTTCCCACCTAGGAAGTTTAAGAAATAGGAACAAAAAGTCTTCATATTACTGATTCCTCTTTAAACTCAAATGTAATGAATTATGAAACCGAGATTCAAATTCATAATAAAAATGAATGCATTGTATCAAAATATAACATCTTAAAATGTACTTACATGCTCTCCTATACAAGTGTGTGATTACAAACAAGATAATCACACTATGTAGTGCAGGCATGGTCTAGTACATGTGTAGTGAAAAAAAGGCAGCTTCCACTGAAACACAGACTATCACCACTGAGAAACTTTTCTGCTGATGGGTGGGTTATAATCGCATTGAAAAGCCAACGAAAAGCCTTTAATGACCTGAGAAAACCCATCCCTGCTCTACAATTTTCCACTGTCTCATTTAGAGTAAAAGTCTTTAAAACCTGAAATGTGTGTCAGAGGAGGTTTTACTTGTTCCTGTGGTGGTCAGCTAGAGGTGCTTTTGTGTGCCAGCTATCAGCTAGCTGTCAACAAAAAGCAATGAATTTCTCTGCCTCTGCCACCTGTAGATGTTAAGTAGTGTACATCTGAATTATCTACTAATTGCAAATGCATTATCTGATTAAGGACGACCCAAGAGAGTAGGCCTGCTAACTGTCAGTGTGAGACCGTATAAGTTGTCCCACCTTCCCCACCTTAAGGCACCCATGAGCCAGAGCAGCTGATGGTGCAGTTTGCTCTGAAGGTAGTCCCTTAGCACCCTGGATAGTTCCAGCCCTTCAGCACAATGGATAGAGCCAGATGAACATTTTTAATTGTAAAATTACTAACCAGTTTTGGTCATGATTTTTTGGTGAGACTCCCTTGCGGACAGCTCTGTGAATTGCCCAAACTGTTCCTTACCCTATGACAAACACTAAGGTAACACATTTGTTCCCTTAGCACCCTGGATAGCTCCAGCCCTTCAGCACCCTGGATAGAGCGACAGCAGCACTGCATTAACATTAACATTTTCAGCAGCTTGTACCAAACTGTGTGTGCTGAAATAAAGAAATGGTTTGAAGTTGCGTGTAGGCCTGAAGCATGCAAATCTGCTTCAAAATAGTTGGGGTGCTGGGCTTAGACTCAATGGTCTCAGAGTCAAAGAACAAAACAAAGTCCGCGACACCACGAACGTTTTAAGAAACATGATAGTTCAGGCATGTGCCCTTTATCAGACGTGACATTCATTCAAAAAACCACCCATATACCATATGACCTCTGATTAGTAACAAACAAACACCATTTCATCCCAAATCACAATGATTACCACACAGAGTTCAATTCACACCAGGGTTTTCCATAGCCTAGTAAAATAGAGAGACATAGACCACAACCAAAAAATATAAAAGACATGGTGTAAAACCCTATATAAAATTGCAGCTAGCGGTTGACACACACAACAACAATGAAACCCAGACACAAAAGTTATGTGTAAAGTCAGCAGAACGAGAAGACAAAAATAGGACCTTATTGCCACAATACTACTCCCCAAAATGTCATCTTTATTTGGAAGAGGTAATCCAGCTGCTGTTAGTTATGGACCACTAATAGATAGGGCCTAGGAAAAAGACTAGCCCATGGCTACTAGACAATGAGAAATGACAACTTACCATCGTAAAAAGTCTTTCAATAAAAGACTCACAGTTTCCGTTAACACCATATATTTTCTACAATTTCAGATCAGGGTCCCACATTTGATCCTAACTGTGTTTATTATTTAAAAACAAATGACCCCATTAATTGACAATAACATGAAATAAATGATTAAAAGGAGACTATAAAAGATGGTACACAACTTTTTACTGCATAACTAATCAGGATGTCAGTATTGCAAACATGGCTTATCTGTTTGGCTCTGTATCCTGTATTCTGGTTCCGACCTGCTTCGGGAACTTCCCATCCAGGACTCATTTACATCAACGAGAGCAGCAGTGGTCAGTGTGAGAGCCGCTGTGTCTACACTCTCTCAAAGAAGGACGTTAACATCACTGATGCTGAATTATAGCACCCCCTCTGGACAGTCAGGTGTGTGACACTTTTTTCATGATCAAGTACCTCAGCAGTGATGACCACAGTTCCAGTTTCTGTTTTCCATCTCCTGGAAGCTCTGAGACCATTTTAGGGTTATTAACCCTTGACATGAGTTCATGAGGCATTTCATGAGGCATTTCTATTGCATGATTTCGTTCACCTTGCTGGCCATAGCCATTTTCTAACAGTATGTACTGCAAATGTTTTTTTGTTTGTAGGAAAAAAAAGGTCAATTATCATATAATTAACAATAAGCATTTTACTTTGGCATTTAGGTTGCCATAAAAAAATGAGACGAAAATCTAACAACTTGTTTTGCAATCATAAAAAAGGCCATTTTTGAAGAAAGGCATCATGGGAAAGCTAGTAAGAAAAAAAATCTCATAACCACGTTTCACATAAGACTGCTACAGGAAGTTAGAGTGTGCTCTTTGGTTTTTGAAGTGGAAACCTGCAGTCATTCTCTCACTATATTTAGAGACCTACACACACCCTGTGCTTTTCAGTGAAATAGGCAGTATGGTTGGCAAAGTGTTTTTTGCCATAATCTTTATTTTCAACATTTTATTGACAGTGTGCAACACAGGATGTAAGTATTGTGTCATTGAATTGTTATCCATTTTTAGTCTATTCTGTTTATATGTGTAGTTAAAAACAGTCAACATTTTTATCCTTTATTATTTCTAGCCATTGCAGAGAGTGAGGGTGTCTCTCAGCCTACTCCTGTGATGACTGCAATGATGGGCTCCAGTGTCATTTTAGAATGCTTTGTGTCTGAAAATAAACAAAGAGATACTGTACTTTGGTACAAGCAAAGTACTGGACAGATGCCACGTGTTGTTGGATCAGGTGGAAGCTTTATTTCCCCTACACTCTACAATGAGTTTAGTTCTACTCGATTCAGTATACTCAAAGACTCTGGATCATTCCACCTGTCCATCTCAAGCATTCAGTTATCTGATGAGGCCTGGTACTTCTGCGGTGTCTCAGTTTTCTATTACACAAGCTTCGGGAATGGAGCATTTTTGATGGTAAAAGGTACATGCATTTCAATTCAGTTCTGACATCTCTGCAACAGCATATTTTAAGGAGATTAAAATTGCGCTAAAAGCCCACAATAGTCAGATAAGTGATGTTTGTGTCTGAAATTACTTTCAGAAATGAGCCATGAGAACACCAACATAGCAGCAGTGATCCAAAATCTGGTACCAGACCCGGTTTCCCCAGGAGGCTCAGAGACTCTGGAGTGTGTGGTGTTGACTGAGAGCAGAACAGAAGAGCTCAGTGTGTTCTGGTTCCGACCTGCTTTAGGAGCTTCCCATCCAGGACTCATTTACATCAACAAGAGCAGCAGTGGTCAGTGTGAGGGCCGCTGTGTCTACAGTCTCTTAAAGAAGGACTTTAACATTACTGATGCTGGAACTTACTACTGTGCAATAGCTACCAGTGGATACATACTCTTTGGGAACGGAACAAGTCTTAGAGTTGGTAAGTTCTTGATTCAACTTCAGCATATGTGCAATTAAACGTGTGGCTACTGCTTTTATGTTAGCATATTTAGAGTAAATGTACTGGTAAGCATATCAAAAATACTGATTGCCGATCAAAGTTGAGTTTACCACTGTGGAGAAAACAATATTTGGCCCAAAATATAAAGTGGGGTAAGATTAAATGTTAACGGTCCCTCTTGCAGTGTTTGTACATTTAACATCATGTGTCATTCTGTTATCTTCTATTTGCAGCAGAGCCCGTACATACTGGGCTGGTTGCTTTGGCTGTGGCTTTGGGTTGCTGTGTTGTATTGATGTTTTTTCTGGCTTGGCTAAATTGCAAAAAGACAAATATTTGCTACAAATGCAAGAGTAAGTATTATAACAAGTTCATTTTACTGTCCTTGTTACATCGATTAGGTATAGTGCAACAATAACAATATATATATAACAATATGTTTCATCATGTACTTACGCTGGACCATAGGGTTTGGGTTAGGGTTAGTGTTAGGTATGTACAATGTAAGTACATAATATGATATGTTGTTACATGTAGATACATTTAAAAAGAACTTAAAAATAAAGGGTTGTCATTAATTCATATTGCAATAGACTGAGAGTGTTAAGTTGGTATGTTGTTTGGTTGACAGCAAAAGATGCGCACCATTTTAGTGATCACAGACCAAGTGGCCAGGTGAGAGAAAACTTGATCTTTGTAAATGATTACATATAATTATAATTTTCACATAAAACACAATTAGTTGTTTTGATATAAGTAATTGTATCCTAAGAGTTACACATCATAGGATATGCAAATATAAATAATGTATTAATAATTCATAGTTTTTACCCTAATTTTATATTTCCCAAAAGTGTACATGGATCATGGTAATCCCCAAGGGATCATTTATCTATCTGTGATATGCACATCCCTTGTTACCTCCCACAGGCTGAGTGTGCAGATGTCCTGAGCTATGCTGTTTATGCAGCCGTACGTCTCTGAACACTCAGCATTGAGCACTGTGATATACCATACCAAAGGTGGTCAGTTCATACTTTCTATTTTCACAGTTGTCATACTGATTTTCATGTGAATGTATTATAATGTATTTTTCTGTTTTAACATATCTGATTACTTTTACCATTCAAATTTGTCCTTGTATATTTATGTATTTACACGGCACACCAAATGTTACTTGACTTTTTACTCTCTAATTCAAATCTTTTCCAATACCATTCCACAAGTAGTCTACTCACTTTTTAGAGACCCCAACCAATAACTGTAGCCATTAAATCCTGTTGCTAAGATGCACAAGATGATCTGTTGCCTGGGTGATGTGTAGAATTTGTCATGACAGTTCCAATAGGCTGCTGTTCTAGACCATATATGCTGCCCTACAAAGCTAAATGTCAGTAACTAAATATTTTGTCAAATTTACTATAGACTGAATATTGACTTTATAACACCTCCTTTGTGTTGTGACTAAATATCTTGCTTCTTGCTATTAAGAAAGTAAAGCAGCTGATAAAGCAGCACCACTGTTATTCATACAACATGTTTAACTGAGCAGTAAGACAACATTAAAAGCATTTTTCTTGGTTTCAATTTTTCTTTTTTTAATCTTAATCATTAAAACTACTATGAAAACAATGTTTTGTTGTCAGGTTATTGATGAATAGTTAGCCATGTAATAAATAGGATAATGTTCAGTGAGGTGGACATTATTATGGAATAATAACTGTTTCACTGACTTCTCCAACACATGACACCTCCAGAAGGCCTGACAGTGGGGTGTGGTCTCTTAGAACACACATCTAGGTAGCCTACTACTGAGAGTGATGACACGACAGCTTAAGGAGTCAGTCTATGCTCTATGGCCTGAGTGATATAAACAAACACACAGAGTCAGTGTCTGTTTAATAGGTAGAGCAATGAGGGCATGTTGCCCCAGACGTGACACACACACATGCTTCCTGTCCTGCTTCCTCCTCACTTCCTGTTTTTCTCTCATTTCATAATGACAGACAATTTCAAGTTTACAGCCATGGTCACAGTTAATCCAGTATTTAACCCGAATACAAACACTACAATAGTGATTTGTGCCCTTTAGTATATTTATAATATTTGAGCTAAACTGTGTTGCTAGTTGATGCATCTAAAAATGGTCCCCTCTGTGGAAACGCACAGTGCTGTCATCTTTGGCCTCACGTGACCTACACAGCGCTGCCCCTAGTGGCTATAGTCAGATGTGATGAATTAATTAAATCTGGACGAATTATTGAATTAACTTTCCAGTGTAGCCTGAATGTCATCAGTACAGCATGCTAGTGGCTACTACTGTTCAAATGTGATTTTACTAAACAGCATGTTCTACGGGTCCAGTATTAAGGCCATTATTAATATTATTATCTTTAGTAGTAGTAGTAGTAGTAGTAGTAGTAGTTTTGGCAGAAGTAAAAGTAGTATAAATAGTAGTAGTAGTAGTAGTAGTAGCAGTATTATTAATAATATTATTAGCGAGGGCCCAAAAAATATATTATTTTATAGGGCACAGAAAAGCGGTGCCCATGATGATAAACATACTATTGTGGGTGTAACTACATTCTGAGAGAACACTTCCTCAAATTGATGGAAAAAAACAGCAAGACAAAGGCATGCTGTGAGTGAAAAAAAACATGACATAAAAGGGACACTGTCACCAGAAATCAGTAGTAGAGGTGCGACAGGATGGACGTGCTGCTTGGTTCCTTTTTTATTCTTGTACATAACCTTGGTAAGTTTCATCAACATGATTGTAAACAAATAATAAAATATGTGATGATGTATACATTGCGTACAAAGTGTGAAATATTGTGTCTAATGTCCAATTTTATGCTTTTTGCAGTGGCTGCATCTGTAGTCTCTCAGCCTGAGCGAGTAATCATTTCTGAATTGGGTGAGAATGTGACGGTGAACTGTATGATGCCAAAAAACAACAGCGGATATTTCTACTGGTACCAGCAGGGACTAGGACAGACATTGATCATTGTGTGTGTGGCACAGAAAAATACTAATGTCGTGTTTTATAATGAGTTCAAAAACTCACGCCACAGAGTTGAGAGACCAAAGGGAGCCTTTCATCTGACCATCTCTAACATCACTTTGTCAGATGACAACATATTACATAGTACATATTACTGTGCTGTTCAAGATGGCTACAGACAGTTGGAATTTGGACAGGGAACTTTCCTAAGAATAGCAGGTAATTTTTGCAGTTATACAATACAGATATGGTAATATTCATAATCAGGTTTCAAGGGAATGTGGCATACAGTTTTTAACTTTGATACTGCCATTAATTAAGCACACCTCACAAGAGTAACCACATCTATAGAATACTCATTAGTACAAAACACTGTCCATTGTACCACAAACAAAACATCTCAGTAAAATATTTTTTTTATTGCCGTAGATGAAACACAACAAAGCTCCAACACATCGACAGTGATCCAATCGCTGACAACAGGCTCAACTGATTCTACGGACTCAGAACCTTTTCACTGTACAGTAGCAAGAAAGAGCAGAACAGAGCTACTCCGTTTGTTCTGGTTAAGACCCGATGCAAGGGATATCCACCCAGGACTTATTTATGTCCACACAAACAGCAGTGGTGCTTGTGAGGCTAGACCCATGCTGAAGTCCATCTATGCCACAACTACAAGCACCGACACTGATACTGCAACCTTCTACTGTACTTTAAAAACTTGTGGACAGATACTGTTTGGAAATGGAACAGTTGGTCAATCTGGTCAGTAGTTTTATACAGTTTATTACAGTTAAATATTTTCAGTCTATTTTCTGTGGCATTATTTTGGAATTCACTCAATTCAGGTTCATTTTCTGTCTTTTGTTTTTTCTTCTTAACAGAACCTTCTGTGGACCACATCATGCTTGCGTTGGGAGGGACCTTATGCATCTGTGCTGTGTGGGCATTTTGCTCATTTATGCATATTGCAAAACCAAAACATGCTTGACCTGCCGAGGTATTTTTCCTAGTGCAGAGTTCTTACATGCTTTGAACTTAGACATGATTCACAGATTGATTGATTACTTCGTTGGTTTGTTCATTTGTTCATTCATTCATTCATTCATCCATTTATCCATTCATCCATTTTGCTTGAACAGGACAATGTTGGAAGCCAGTGCAGACAAACACCCCCATGGGCCGGGGGGTCTCTGATCAGGTCTGGTGTCATCATAGTTGTGCTGTACTAACACTGCTGATAGGGCTAAACCTACAGGACCTTACTAGATCAGAGGATTGACTAGATTGACCCATTTCTTTCTCCCACAGAAAGCTGATGAGAGCAAGTTATACAGCTCTTCATTTCCCTCAGAGAGCTGCACCTGGATACAGTCAGAGGAGAGACCTCTCTCAGCAGAGTCTGAATTCTGATGTCCGAGACTTGGAGGGATGAACTTACACTTTCAATTCTCAATTTCACGGTTTGAATTTAACATAGAATTGAACATAGCAGAAAATTTACTGTCTGTATTCTGATGGATGTCCAGTTCCGGGACTTGGAAGGGTAAACTCAAACTTGTAGAATAGTCACTGTTTCGTGACACAGCAAAAAAATCTGCTGCAAGACTGAAAATGTTTAAATTGTTATTTATTCATTTGGTTTTGTCATTTTATGAAAATTAAATTCCATGTGTAAAGTTACAGCAATGGTATGATTCAATCTTCGAAAATTAAGCCTCTAAAAGACCTGTGATTAGTAAATAAAATTTAGATTGGATAGATTAGTACAGTAAATAATAGATGTACTTATTTACTTGTGGCTATGCAGACACCTTAAATGTTAATGTTCAACAACTTTATTTCACTGTTTTGTGTTTGTGCTGCTGAGGTAGTAAGCTATGTGTATGCCAAAAAGTCTGTTTTAAATGGGGTTGTAGGGAATTGTTGACTAATAAACACATAAGGAAGTGATATTGGTCCTGTCTTTATTTCAATTTGGTGTTTTGTTTTATATTAACATATATATTAAACAAAGTCAACCAACACTTTATTTTACGGTTCCTGTTTTAGTGTATCTACATGTTACATGTAATATTATGTACTTACACTGTACATAATTACACTAACCCTTACCCTATGGTACAGTGTAAGTACATAATGTTACATACTGTTACAGACTTTGTTACATTGTACCTAAGTGATGTGACAGGGAGAGTGAAATAAAGTGTAACCCCCAACACATTTTAGTATACAGTGGATCATTGGATTGGCCCAGTATAAAATTAGGCCTGCCAGGACTCACCTTGTGTGTGCAAAGGAGTGGGATAGAGGCTGCTGGGACTGCTGATAGCCGAGATATGCCTCTCTGTCTGCTTAGTGGGATCTGGCGCTCCTGGTGGTGGTTGTCGGTATTGCTGTCTTGTAGTTGTACAATTGACGTGTGTGTGTGTGTGTGTGTGTGCAGGGGCGTGCACAGATAAACACCAGGTGGTGCTAAAGCATCTGCCCCTTGTTCTCTGGATTTTATGTGATAATATGCCCCAATATGTGCTCCCCCCCTCCTCCGCAGACTCCACTTTGTCAACGTGAACGTGCAGAGCACACACAAACGGAGGCGCGTTGCAACAGCAGTGGATTACCACATACACACCTCCTCCCTTGCCCCGCCACCAGCCAGGTAACACATGAATCGAGTCGAGTGTGTTGTTTGCCACCTAAGCCTAACCTTTATTTATTTGTCTCTGTTGTGAAGTAGCCTGTCTCATATAGCACCAAACAGCTGAGCATAAATTAAAATAAAACTGCTCACCTGCTTAGCTTAGCAACACTATCCCAAATCAATAATAGGTGACGTGATGACCACCACACACAACCAATGTTCGTTTTCAGTGGTGGTACAGCATGTGAATCTATCAGTATACTTAAAGGAATTTGCCACCCCCAGGTAAAATTGAGTCTGTCTCCCCGCAGTCGCTGAAGTTGGACGTGAGCAGAAGCGTTTGAATGGGGGACTATATTCCGTGGACACACAAGCGAAGGACAGTCTGAAAGGCGCAAAGACGCCATGCAGCACCTGGAAACCACCATCCCCCGACTTTCGTCAACACACAAGCGTAGAGTTGTTACTGGTTGGCTGTGAGGTAGGCAGTATGATTATTACAGTGTTTAGAAGTGTGTTTTCTCATATACTGAGTAAAAATGACGACGAATATTAAAGACTATGTGACAGACAATTATGTGCCTTTGAGGGTAGGCCTACTGCCGGTGTGAGAATTTTGTACCTTCTTTTCTGAGAGTCTAGGGCTGTTTTATATGCAGGTTAACCTTACGAAGATGATCCTGCTACATGTGTGTGTGTGTGTGTGTGTGTGTGTTTTTTTCTCTTCAGATGAAAAACTTTACCAAACACATACAGTAACAGTGAAGAAAGGAGACAATGCAACTCTGAAATGTGAAGCAGATGCAAAAGCTGACTTGAACAACATTTTCTGGATGCATCTAAAACCACCAAGACATTTTCAGTATATTATGGGAACTTTTACATTTCCCTCAGATTATGCAGAGTATGCTGGTATTGACGAAGATTATGACTTCGATTACCAAGATCTAAGACCCTGGTGTCTTTGCTTGGTGTCTCTGCGCCTTTCAGTGGTGCTTTTCCTGTGCTTCCACGGAATAGTCCCCCATCTAAATGCCCCTTGGTCAATTAATTTTAATTAGGT
Organism: Setipinna tenuifilis; assembly: GCA_030347295.1. Taxonomy (NCBI): domain Eukaryota; kingdom Metazoa; phylum Chordata; class Actinopteri; order Clupeiformes; family Engraulidae; genus Setipinna; species Setipinna tenuifilis. Next base: position 26,374,477 of record CM059280.1, read on the forward strand.
TAATTTGCATTGCCATTTGTACTCAATCTAAATGCACAGGTCATCAGACGTAATTACAAAAACTATTACCATCAGCTATTTGTCTATTATGAACTATTAGCTACTTGTCAATGTCATGGTTATTTAACTGAATCATGCCTGAACAACTTGTGCAACTGCCGAATTAGTGTGCTTCTGTAAATGTATTTCGAATTGTGGACACAAAAAATAAAAATAAAAAAGTAAAATGTGTCTGTTTGACTCTGTGAGGTTCTTTATTCTTCTATTTGACTGAGGTGGTTAAACATTTTATTTCAATCCAAAATGAATTTAGAATACCATAGTAAAGTTTCATAATGTATGTACGTAGGCTATACAATTTAAATACCATTCTATATTTTCCATATTTTCTAAAGGGTGAAACAAAGAACTATGAAAGTGCTTTACAAAATTGATCTGCCGCATTCCAGCACCATGGACAGCTTCCATAGCACACAGATAACAACAAACAGCACCCATTTGTCATTGTGATTACAAAGCACAGCACACAGTGTACACAATCCAGACGTGAGCGGGAGCAGCCATGACAACGGCATCCGGGGAGCAGTGTGTGGGAACGGCACCATGCTACATTCACTGCTTTAGTAGACCCTATTGCGTCAACATTGCAATTATTGAAATTTTTAAAAGTGTTTATTTATTTTTAGTTATTTTATTTTTTGTTTTTCAAAATACAAATTAATCTGTCATTTTGAACAGTGTATTTGAAAATGACATACGAGTTTTACCATCAGATCACATTACTCTAGAGACAGGTGTCTTTAATTGAAAAAAATGAAATTAAATCTGAACCAAAGTGCTGCTGTAATCACGTCAGTACATTTATGACAACTGTTGACATGAATTACATTTTACATGACTGCAGTTTGTCTCCAGTTCTCAATATTTTTATTTGAGGTGTTTTACATCTGAGTAAATAACTTCAGGTTGTTCTCTACTGTTCCTGTCGGTTCTCTTCCTCTTCTTTTTGGAGTCAACCATGCAGTTCATCTCAGCATCGCTTTCCTGCCATACACAATCAAAAAACTGTATCATATTCATTAATATAGGCCGTGAAAGTGGTGATGCATAGGTTTTCATGTCATTGTGTAAGGCATTTCTGCTACATAGGGGCACCCATCACCTTTTTAGCTTTAGCTAGTGTTGCTGTTGTCAGGTAATTCATTGTTTTGGAAACTAACTTAATTAACTAATGCGTTTGGAGTTTATCGACACATGCCATAACCCTTAACACATTTAAAATCCCATTAGAAATATGCCCAGCTTTACCACTGCCAGTGTTTGCATTACCTGAGGTCCTTCCACTGCAGAACCCTCCAAGTGCACATTATAAGAAGTCCTCTCTGACAAACAAAAATCAGTACAAACTTGTAAATATATAATATAAATGTGTAAATATACTGTAGGTTCTAATTCAAACACAGCATAGAATGCTTACCCTTACAGTGTTCACACTCAGCTGTCTTTAAATGGGAAGAGATGAGAAATGCCATCACAGCAACACACACACACAACACCACTCCCAAACCAGCAACTATGGGGATCATCCAGCTCTCTAGAAAAGACAAACGCACAAATATAAAAAAGCCAAGAATCACGCAGAAATCATATGTATAGAATTAATTGCTTATATTACAAATGGAAATATAACATACAGGACACCAAATTTAAACCCCCCTTTTTTGTCAGATATTTAATTCCAGATGAGAGAATAAGATCTCTACACCTGATAATGTGCTTAATGATTTTGCTTTTGACTCAAGAAATACAAACTAATATATTTCATATCTACTGTGTGTTATCTGTGTCCATATTTTATGTCAATAATTTTCTGTTGTCTGAAATTATTTTTTGCTGTCATTTTGACCAGGACTCTCTGGCAGAAGAGATGCCTATATACTAGCTTCAATAGGACATTTAATGGATAAAAAAGGTTAAATAAAAAAACACACTTGTCTGCATCTCCAATTATGATTTCCTAAATCAAAAGTTATTATATTGCATTCCCAAAAGGATTACTGTCTAATAATATTTCCTATATGCCAAAAAGCAATATACCCACCCCAGTGTACAAAACTAAAATACAGTTTACAAAAATATCAGGCAATGTCACACACTTACATAGATTCATGCAGATCTTTGTATGATGTTCCTGTATATTTTTGAGGTTTAGCAATGTACTAAGAGACATTCTAAGCAGGTGTGATGCAGGCAACCAAAAGAATGAAATTACTTCATAGGTGTGCAAATCAAAATTAAATTCACAACCTAAAGTCCAACCAAGTTGTGGGCGTAGTGCAAAATATACTGTTTGTTGCAAAAATATACTGTTTATTGCTTTAGGACATATATGACTTAACAGGCTTAATAGTATTATTGAATAGATTTAATAGTATTTACCTTTAGTAGGGGGCACCTCACTAGAAGTAGGCTTTTGGGTGCTTTTAGTGCTCCATTCAGTATCTTGAAAGAACATAAAAGCATGCATGCAAATGATGTTTGGTTGTGGCTCTTGAAAACAATAAACATGATATTTACTCTCTATTATATCATACTGAGATATAGAGGACAACATACCTTTAAATTCCAAAGAAGTCCCATTTCCAAACATGACTAGAAGTGTTGAGCACGTACCACAGAAATATACTCCTGAATCTGAGTCTTTTGTGTTTAAAATGTGCAAATAATATGTTTTGTCATGGTTGATAGCTTTGTAACGTTGATTGTTAATACCACCATACTCTGCATAATCTGAGGAAAATGTAAAAGTTCCCACAATATATTGAAAATGCCTTGGTGGTTTTAGATGCATCCAGAAAATATTGTCCAAGTCAGCTTTTGCATCTGCTTCGCATTTCAGAGTTACATTGTCTCCTTTCTTAACTGTTACTGTATCTGTTTGGTACAGTTTTCCATCTGAAGAGCAAACACACACACACACACACACACACACACACACACACACACACACAGCAAAATTATATATTTATATTTTACAAATATTAAAGCACAGTAATGTTTCATTCATGTTTATGTAATTTTTCATTTATATGTAGTTGTACCTGTACACTTGCTTATGATCTGCCACAGGAACACATGTAGCAGGATCATCTTTGTAAGGTTAACCTGCATATAAAAACAGCCTTACACTCTCAGAAAAGAAGATACAAAATTCTCACATTGGCAGTACCCTCAAAGGCACATAACTGTACTTTTTAGCCATTCTTTTACAACTAGTTTGTACCTTCTCCAGAGCTGAATATGCAGACATACCTTATGGTCCAAATATTAGCTTTTTTGGGTACATTAATGCTGATTGTACCTTAAGATACAGATTTGTACCCATACTGGCTCATTATTTCTGTACAAACTTGTTGTAAAACAGTTGTTAAAAGGTACAATTGTGCTGTTGAGGGTGCTGGTGGTGTAACAAGTAAAAGTACAACTCTTTTCTGTTGGTATAAAAGTAAAAAAGATGAGTAATTTATTTTAGCTGACCTCCTGTGCAGTCCTTTCAGCTCTTCACAGTGCAACTTGTGCCTACTCGTGCTCCTTCTGCCCTGTAAACACAAGTCCTCAATGGAGGAACACTCTCAACATAAAGAGCTCAATCATTAAGGTGCTCTAAATGCCGAAACCACTACTACATGTGCTCACTGGGCGATGACTTACCTTAACTAATCCGTATTAATACTGTGCTCAGTATTTACACAGGCCAGAAGATGGCTGTATGTTAAATGAAAATAAAAAAGCCTGATGATGCTATTTATGATATCAGGTGAGTAGGCGGAGATGTCACCTCTTTGTTGTTTACTTGTTTTACCACAGTGGAAAAGTCTATCCACCCACATCATCAAAACCACTGAATCTTGTTTTTTTCTTCTCTCGACTCACAATGAACGGGCTTTTAAGTTGTTCATGTTAATGTGTTTAGTGGTATTACATTTTTATAAATATCAATTCTGTATGTAATTATGCATCCTCTTCATTTCTTCTTTTTTTACTACACTATAAAGGTTATTGTAGTCAGTCTCAGTACATGCATGATGCAGTCACTTACATAAAGCCAGATGGATATATAATTCAGCATAGTTTACACTAAGAGCATCGTGCTGTGGGTCCCTCACTAATTAAATGCTGTGCTGGGCAGATATGGTGGCCTAGAATTAAACGTATTACACTTATGACAGTAGGCTAAAAGTAAAGCAGTAAAGCTTCCAGGCATCTATTCACAGGTACTGTGTGTATAGGTTGTATTGGGCCCATGCTGTATACTTATGCTGTATAATCATACCCACAAACAAGTCACAGCATCTCAGTCCATGAAGCTGTCTGCCCACTAGCACAAGCTGTCTGTGTCATTTCAAAACTGTGTCGAACAGACCATCAGTCCATAATAAGAAAATGTGCTGAGTTACACTTCCGGCATTAAGCACAATCTTTCTGTCAGGGGTTAATGATTTGGAACTTGTCACGTCCTGTAATCGGTCTTATATGGAGTTATACTGCCCCCTGCTGGTCATTAAAGGTATATGCACAACATCGAGTCCCAAAAATGAGAAAAATAGAAGGTGGTAAAAAGGCAACAGACGTGTCTCCTATCATTATAAAACTGCAATGACAACATAAAAAAAAGAAAATTAAGTTTTAGGCATATGGATATTTTTGCCTTTTCAACAGACAACACTGAATGAGTGAAATAATTTCCAGAATTGTGTTACTAACATTCAAGTTGGTAATATTCAAGCTACTCTGAATATAATTCATCCTACGGGTGAGACATTTGGACTAAAAAATCCATTCAGAAAGCATTAGATATACATATATCCAATATCTAACAGGCAGTCCTTCAATATTTCTGCTTTTATTATCATTATTTAACCACAAAGGCCTGACTAATGATTCTGAAGAAGACATACTGAATCACTTCTGTACTCAACACACTTTATGTGAAAAGTCTAATCTTCTCTAGTATTTATGTAATTAAGTCAAGATAATGTTCAGACTTTGTTTTAAAATGTTACATTTTAGGCAATCGCCAAAAGACATTTTGATACTCAAATGACTCGCAGACTTGCTGACTAAATAACAAGTTACTACAGGCCATAAAATATTGAAAAGTAATCAGTTTCATTTGTAGTAGGTATTTAAAATATGCAAAAACTCTGAATAATTAATATCAAAATAGGCCCATACTTTATCTGGTTGACACATAAAGAAACAAACTCATTGTGTGCATGTAACAAAACATGTCTAGTGAAGATAGTTTTTTAATATTGCACATTACAGTAAACACAACAGGGTTGACCTATAAAGTTATCGTCAAATATAAACAAACTAACAACCAAATAAAACAATAGCCTCTTCACAACTATAGCCTTAGAAACAAACATCAATCGTGACAAAATATGCGACTTGATTTGAATATTTATGACTTTTTTGGCCAAACTGGGTAACATATGCAGAATGTTATTCCCACCCAAAATGTTTGATATCAGAATATATACTCTGCTCTTCTCGTGCCGGCCTGTCATCCAACCTTGGCTGCTTGCTGTGTTGTTCATCTGCTTGGTCATGTCCGTCTGTGGTCTGTCTGTTGTGGAACTGAAGGCTGGTGCTGTCTGTGGCCTGCCTCTTGTGAAAGTGAAGGCTGGAGTATTGCACATCTTCATCTTGGCTCTGGAGTTACACACAGAAGAGGTCTTAATGACATTTTTCAAATATTTTGCAAAGGACGGGCACATAATCAAACCTGCAAAATATTACTTTTTTGTTCTTCTCTTTTTATTGACAATATTGGGAATTGTTTTGCTTATCATGTATTTTTTCAATTATCCATTTTCTTCAATCAATTATTAGTTTTGTTAATATTTCTTTTTCATTATTATTATTTTTTAACTTTTATAGTAGAACTGTACAACTTTTTTTGCGATTTAACCTAAGCAAAAAATATAAAATGTACATGTGATACCAAAACATTGTGTTAAAGTAATTGCAAATACTACTAGTAATTTTAAAAACAGCACACAATAATCTCTGTTATGAATTCTGATCACTGTCCTGATAAAAACATAAATACAAATATCAAATTATATAAATGTCCATGCACAGCCTCTGGGTCAGATGCCGGTAGGTCACAGTAATATGTAAAACAAATAAAGTGATAGTCCAAATATATTTGGACTGTTCCTACTTCATCATCCTGCATGTCGCTGGCTTCTTCACCAGCCTCCTCATCCACTGGTGGGACACGGCATCCTAAAAGTCGGCCTCCTGTCAGACATACAGAAGTTTGTACACACCACACCACACACAGCAATATTCAGTGTTTCCATGTGCACCAGTGTCTATATTGCCGTACACTAGTGATGTAGTGGAGGGTAAACACAAGTAAATGTTGATTATACATCTTTTACAATAAACTAGTAAACCAACTCAGTACAATAAACACCATTTACTTGCCTTTTTATGATTGATATGATAAAATATGTGCAAAGGTTACTCACATTTTCTACCACTGTGTATGTAATTTAACTACCTTTCTTTTTACCACTACAGTGCATCACCGCTATAAAGTACACTACATGTATGGACATTTTACATCAGTCTTGCAATAAGGGAATTCCAATGTAAACTGTGTATGTGAGCCACCACAAAACCATTCATTGTGACTGAGGATATATGACCAAAATAGAAGTTTTATTTTATTTTAAAATGAACTGACTTCAACATGTATCCAGTCCTTTAAAAAAAGCTAAATAAATACATAACAGAATATTTAAAGGTGCCTTATATACATCATTTGCATTTGACAGGCTGAAGAATATTGTTGGTCAGTGATCTTTTGTTAGTTCTGGTTTACGGGCGGATTTGTATGGTACTTACTGAAGCACAGCAGGATTGTTCTTCTGGTTTCCACTGTGCATAAGAGGTAGAGGTTCAACACTACAGAAAATATCAGTGCTTCACCCAGACAGAATAGAATGGGAATGAAGATGTTGCCATTTGCATATGGTAGACCTGAGTACAATGCAGCAATACAAAATGTCATCCATACATGCTGAGACTTTTGGGCAGCATTGCCATGATTTAAAAAAATCCATTATTTCCTAACCATATATATGACATTACTTGTAGCAGATGGTGATGAGCCATATTCAAGCTACAGAGATGTCGGAATCTTAACACGAAACTGTAACAGTGCTGATTGTCTTCAAGTAAAGAACAGTTTTGTCGGAATGAATAGTTATTTTTCAAAATGATTTACCATATGGAACTATATGAATTTCAGTCTGAAATTGTAATGCTATTCGTATCACTTTAATTCATTGAATGTTTATAGCCATGATATGACCTCTCTCATGACCGTGAATGAGTCTACATAAATATTTGTGAATGTGCTTTAAAATAGCAGATTAGTGTAGACTAAAACATCAACTGTCGGGAAAATGGCATGGCAGGTCCAATTTTTACATTTATGTAAAGAACAAAGACAACTAATTTGTTTTCACTTACACGTGGCTTTCATTATTCTCAGTCTGTTCTAGCAAAGACATTGACAGATTGCACGGTCTTGTTTACAGTAATGCCAAATTCTTGATAGTGCTATCCTAAACATTTGTAATATTTAAAAATGACATAATTTACTGAAAGGCAGTAAATAAAACTGTTCTCACATTCACAGCCTTGTCCATCATTGGTCATGTTGTCCTTGTGTGATCCTGAGTCAATGTAGTGTCACACTAACACTAACTGTATCAGACTTCAGTTAAGACTTCAGTTTCTACCGTGCTTTATTAGACATGGTGGTTTTCTCTGTGTGTGTGTGTTGGGGGGGGTGGGGGGGGGGGGGGGGTGGGGGGGGGGGTGGGGGGGTGGGGGTTGTGGGTGGGTGTGTGCATGCATGCGTACGTACGTGCATTTGTGTGTGTGTGTGTGTGTGTGTGTGCATGTTTGTGTGTTTGTGGTTAAGGGGTTGACAGGGGGCTGAGAAAGTCGGTCAAAAGATAATATAGACACACTATTTTCCTACACACACAAAGACACACATTACACACATATTACCAGGATGTTGCCCCTCCCCATACACACATACACAAGCACACACACATACACACACATGCACACACACACACACTCACACACTCTCTCTCTCTCTCACACGTACACACACACACACACTCGTACATACACGTACACACACACACACACACACACACACACACACACACACACACACACACACAAAACCACCATGTCTAGGTGATCAGTGTGCAAAGTAAACCAGCAGATGACCTGTCTCTATTTTAGGCTGCTGGAAAATGGACTCTTTGATCTTAGCCAGTTTAAATTCTCTGCTCTCTGTATTATAGACAGTTAAACAAAGTACCACAAATACTATTGCCACAGGTTTCCATAAGCAAACATAAATGGCCTATGTTTTTACAATATATTATATTTAGTTTGTAAAGCATTAAAAGTAAAAGCTGTTCTTAAAGAATGAATTGTTGTTAACATTGCTATAGTGAAATGCCTTGGATAGTTGGGGGAGCATGAAGCATTTACTAGTTAGTTTTGTTGACATTCAAAATTGATGTTAGCTGATTTAATATTTATGTTTACTTATAAATGTAATGTTGTAATGTGAACAATGTAAACAAAACAGAGCTTGCTGACTTGAAATTGATTTCACTTTCGAAAATTTTATATTTAGTTATAAATATTTGATTTTAGGAGGTGCGGTGGAAAAAACAATTTGAAAGAGCTGTCATATGTTTTAAAAGAGAGAACTTGGAGCGTTAAGAGGAATGAGAATCATAACGAAGGTGGAGTAATGTGCAGATGTAAAGATTTATTAGGACTGAGCAGTGCAATGTATTCCATGAAGCTTGTCACTGAAAAATGACCAGGTCGTCATTATCGTAGTGTACTGGCCAGCCATCCTCGCAGGCAATGGCGATGTAGCGCGTGCTCTTGTGGCCACGATATTGACAGTTGGGGTATCGCTCTCCCCCTTTGTGCTTGCAGGTGACAACGGGAAAGGGCTGGTTGCTCTTGAACAGCTTGTCACGGAAGTGTGTTCCTGCGTCCCCGCAGATAGTCGTCACCAGCTGAGAGGAGGCCTGGATGAAGGTGTTGGTCTCCTTGCAGTCATTGCTGCCGGTCCGCGTGATCTTCCGCGTGCGCATCTCGCGGTCACAGATGTACTCGTTCATGTTGCCGTTGATGTGCTGTTTGACAAACTTGTTGTAGCGCTCCTTGACCTCTGGGGTCTGGGTATGAGCCCGCGGGGCAGCACACAAAAGGAGCAGCAGGGGAGGCAGGAGGCTAAGCACCCTCATTATGGAAACTAAACACAATCAAAACCAAAGTGGCACACGTAAGCAGTGTCAGCTCAGTTCAGCTGTAGTGAGTCATTTTGTTTAATCATCATGTTACATTGCATTGCATTACATTACACTTAGCAGACACTTTTATCCAAAGTGACTTACAAAAGGAGGACATAATAAGCTAACAGAGGTGTAGAGGAACACAAAGTAAACAGACTACATACATATATACACAGAGATTCATATGCCTTATGTAAGTTTCCCAGAGCATAGACACTTAATGTATATATTAATATCAGGGTCATGGCATTTCTGAATCTGACTTCTGGATTCATACACAAGTAGTCTTTCTGGGGCCCTGGGTAGTCAGTCCAACTGTCTGCAACGTTTCAGTAAAGAGAAATGAAAGTGTAATTTGATCACACAGCATAACAAATCTTAACCTCTGCATTTAACCCATCACATGCAAGGGGCAGACATGATAATGGCACCCAGGGAGCAGTGCAACACTCAGGTCACCTCAGCCATGAGAGCAGATGGAGGAGAGCCCTGGTCAGTCACGCCTCTCACACACAATGTGGGGAATTGAACCTGTGACAGTGACTCTTTGGCTGCACGGCCAACTGCTTAATCACTAGCCCATAACTGCCCCAGAAGCAGCAGGGAGAGGGTCATCAACATCAGGAATTAATCTCAAATAAAGTAGTCAGCAACTCAGGCTCAGATTTCAAGGTCCAAGGTTATCAACTTCACATGACACCCAGCATGAAGTTAGACCAAAGGATGTGGTAACTGCAGGTGTTAAGCACTGGGGTGCCAAGATTAGATCATGTAGTGCATGCTGACTGATCAAAATTGACCCTACTATTATTACAAGAAAACAGTGTTGACCAGTTGAACATGTGGTCAACTGGGGTTATGCCTATCTCTGTGTAGGCAGTGGCGGTTCTATAGTGTTTTACGCCCCGGGTGAGACCACCTCTTAGCACCCCCCCCCCCAATGGGGGGCCAATGTCCCAATTGCAACGATATGACACACAGAGCTTTTTTTTTTTTCCCCAAACGCTCGTGGCGCCCCCCAAGAAATGGCGCCCCGGGCAGCTGCCCTGTTCGCCCGTGCCTAAAACCGCTACTGTGTGTAGGGCTAATTGTTTTCCTCCCATGGCAAAAGAGTTCACACTGTATGTTACACTCTGTGCTCAAGGGCCTGAATGAGGCCCCCACCCTTCCTGTATGTGTGTTATAAAGTCATCAATGCCTCATTGTCTGCAGCATAGCTGCTGTTATTGTGTGTGAGAGGTTGATGTCACCTGCATGGACAAGAGTTTGTTGCTTCCAAAAGCCAAATGTCCCCTCTGTGACCCGGCTAAACACTCAACAAAAACAAATAAATGCCAAAGAACAAGACAAAAAAAATGCTGTATTTCCATTGTGTGAAATTAGGCACAAAAGAGGGACTTAAGCACATTTAGTAAAATGAGGTTGCCAGAGGAGGTTAAGAGGAATTCACACCTTAGTGACATCCTTTTTTATAACTTTAATATGGCCCAATGCCTATCAGGCACATCTAAATTACACTGGTGATATTTAAAGTCAATGGTGAAGACACACTTGGGAATTATTCACAAACAAGACCAGCAAACAAACAAACGAATAGATAGATAGATAGATAGATAGATAGATAGATAGATAGATAGATAGATAGATAGATAGATAGATAGATAGATAGATTCAGGTTCTGATGCCTCTTACCAAAGGATATAACAGTAGGCCACCTTCAGCACCCAGACTCTTGTCTTGAATCTCGTCTGATTTGGATGGGAAATCACTTAGCGTTTTATACACTTCTGTTCATAGGCAGTGTGCAGTGTGCAGTGTGTTTATACTTGGCTTCTTTTGCAATGGCTGTGGACTTTGAAAGAACACATCCTTTTCAAAGCAAACACTGAACCCAGGCACAACGGCAAGCAACACATATGGGGGTTGGGGAGATTAGGACCACTGAAGAGCTCTAGCACCACCCTGTGTTAACATGAAATAAGACAAAAATGCAATTCTGTCAGTATCCTGTAAAGGGAGTTGCAGAAGCTTATATCTACTTCATTCGGTGCAGCCTTACCTATATTTATCATATGCAATTGTGTACATTTTACACATTTAATTATGTAAACAGTCCAGTTTGAATTCATGTCACACACACAGCTATGATTACTGACAAGGGTCAGTAGGTTCAGTCAAGGTCTGTTATTTGTGTTTGTCCGTTTGAAACGAAGCCAGACCATAGAAGGGCAATCACCTCAGTTGCACTAAAGAGAGCAAATATCTTAGACTGCATGCTAGTTACTGTGTGACCACTAGGTGTCCCCATTCAATTTAACTTCCTTATAACATCTTCTTAGATGAGTACACAGCCAATGTTTTACAATTTACCAGCATTAATTGAGCTAAAAGCAACTGTTTCACTGTTCTTCATGAACTATCACAAACTATCCTTCACTATTGGTTTTACCTGCAACAAAACAAAAAAGTCCTCTACAGTTTATATTATTTTCTGATAAGTTCTTTATTAGTGAACTTGTGTATGAGGTGAGGAGGAAGAATGTGGTGTGCTTAATAAACTTGTTAATAGACTCTGGAAGACCTGTAAAAACAAGTTGGTGCTGGTTTCTGTGACTCAGTTAAGGTTTTTAAAGGGGCAGTGGCTGATCGGGTAAATTGAATATGCTCGCATATAACAGCTTAAATGTGTGATGAGGGTGGGGGCTACCTTCAAAATTCGTAGAAGAATGTGAGCCGAGTTGATGATATGGTATTGTGAAGTTATCTGATAATGATTTAATTAAGTGTTAAGCCCTCCATGCATGTATGTACTTCCAAATAAACATTGCACAGTTCATTGTGAAGTAGCTAAACAGATGCAGAGATCCAAACTTTTAATTAAAATTCTAGCAAATCAAGGTCGTTTATGATAATACAGAACTCGTATTTCTGCCCTAATGATTAACATGAGAGACAATGTAAGAATACACCACAATACTCCCAGGAACACCACTAATATTTGCTTCTCTTACTTAGGCTAAGTGTAAAATCCCCGGGCAAGTGAAAGACAAACTATTCCCAAGACCTCAATTACAGCGAAAAGTGAGAAAAACTGCTCCAACAAGACAGAGAAAAACTATGGCGCATGGAGAGCAGTAATGTCAAACAGCGCTAATGCCACTAGCGCCTTAACATCCTGCTCAATGGCTTCATTTATAACGGCGTGCATTCGTTCGTACACCCTAGAGCCACTGGCACCCGTGTGGGGGGAGTAATGAGACCTTCATTAGCCAGGCAGCGACAGGTGCATGTTCCCTGAAGCAACACAAAATGTCGGCATTAGTCCGGAGGGAGTGCATTCCGGGGTTCTTTCATCCTCTCAACAAAGGTAGGTCTAACGCTAGCTCTAAACTCACTTTAATTTTTCAGCCACACAACTGCCGACTGGACGGTGTTCCCTGGGTGTGTGTGATTCAGACGATTTTTTAAAAAACCAGCATACTTTCTGGAGCTTTCGCCTTTGAAGTCACATAGGCTACTTAAAATATCTACCAACATGACCCTTCCCGGGCCTTTTTCCATTTTTGTGTTGTGTTCAATGAATTATTAGACAGGCAGTTTGAGTTCTTCATTCTGTAGTCCAGTTTATTTTATTGATTTTTAGAGACGTCTGTGGTTGAGCACTTATAGGCTAGGCTACAGATCACAAGAGTAGCTCTTTTATTAAAATAAAAGTGTGAAGTGTTTGGCATTAGTAAGTAGGCCTACACACCAGTTTATAGGTCTTGGCAGTCAGGTTTGTAGCTGCTTAAATTATCATGCAATTATACAGATAACATCAAGTAAGCCATACAAGCCATTGCTTGGTAGCCTAAGTCAGGGTGAAGTGTAGGCTACTTTGTGTCTTAGTATACAATTTACACTTGCAGAAAGTGAGAGGAGAATAAAGGGCAGTCTAACAAAGCAGCGTCATGTGAAAAGACTGTCAGAAGATGCACTGCTAACAAACAAACTGCTTGAATATTTCAGAGGGAAGCCCCAGTCTCACATCATTAAAACCTTCCTGTATGAGAGTTATTTTCCGGAAGAGAGAAAAATAAATAAATATAAAGAAGGGGTGCTTTTGCTGTCAGATGGCACCCGGCACCACTAGCTCGCCTGCCTATGAAAGCGAGAGTTGCCCCGAGGGAGTATTGACAAGGCAGCACTGTCTGACCTAATTGCAGAACCCATTAGCAGTCTTAGACCCAACCCCCCCCCCCCCCACACACACACACACCTTCCCTTCCTATTACAGACTGCCCATGACCTGACAGGACAGTCTGTAATAGCCCCAGACACTAATTGTTCTTCCTCATATTTTTACAACACTATTTTTCTCTCCTCCACTGTGTACTGCCAAACACTGATTCAATTCATACCACCATCTGAAAAAGAGCAGGAAGTACCGGAAAGGTGGGTCAAAGAGAGTGAGAGGAAGAGAGAGAGAAAGATGAAAAGAGGACAATTGAGATAAGGGATGAAAAGAGAAAAGACTATAATGGGCAGCAAGTGGGTCTGTGGATGGCAGCTCCATCTCTCTGACATTGCCTGATGGTTTCTGTCATTCCTAGCCACTGCCAGAAAAGACATTCAACATTGAGGGGTTTTACCAGCCCAGGCAATACTGCTACACACACACACACACACACACACACACACACACACACACACACACCATCATGTAGTAGTGTTTCTTCTAACCAGATCTACAGTAGACCAGCTTTTCAGCATCTATAAGCACAGACCCACTTTGGTCTCCCTGGTCCGTTTACGAACATATTTTTTACCTCACACCATTATTGCTAGTGCTTCTTTCCCCAAAACTCATTAGATTTGAAGAGAAGCATTTCTGCAAGTGGTTTTTATTGTGTTCTCTAATAGTGCACCCATTACCCTCTTAACATTTGACATTGTGTTTCAGCCTGTCAGACTAAATGGTGCGCACAGTCATTATAACATTACAAAGCAAAATGTTTCACTCGGTTGAATAGGGAAATAGTGTGCAATTAAAACAGGCTATCCATGCAGAAATAAGCTATTATGACATGCAGCTTACTTTTGCCCTTCTCACCTCCTTTAATGTTTAAAACGGCCATGTGTTTTTTATCCTGATAAGGGCAAAAGTAATAGCCCGTCAAGGATCACCAACCAAGGAGGGGGCAGAGGCAGAAAGAGAAAGAAACTTTTTTTACTTTCATTTATTATTGTGTGTATAAGTATACTGTAGGCATTATTATATGTATCAGTGTGACTGTAAAGGCATATGTTATGTATATGTGAAGATGTTACATGTTTGCTTTGGTAGGACTTCTTTAGAACACTCCAATATAGCTCATTTTAACTTTGTTAAATAGAAAGTAATAGGAGTGTGTGTGAGAGACAGTGTGTGTGTGTGAGGGAGAGAGAAAGAGAACAAGAGAGAGGAAAAGAAAAGAGAGGGGGTGGGGGGCAACAAAGAAGTGGTATGTTAAAGACTAATGAAAAATTAGCTACCAGCAGGCGATGCAAAAACTGTAATTATCTGAGACAAAATATCAAGGCAAATATACTCTGGGGCTTTGTGTCCCTCCACAGCAGATGTAGCTAGGAGAGGAGAGAAGCAGTGAGGGCAGGAGCGGAGAGAAGCGGAAAGGAGCGGAGAGGAAAGGAGGGAGGAGAGTGGAAAGGAAAGGAAAGGAGGGGAGAGGAGAGGAGTGGAGAGGAGTGGAGAGGAAGGGAAGGGAGAGGAGCAAAGAGGAGAGGAAGAGAGAGGAGAGTAGAAGAGGGGAAATGAGGGGGGAGGAGAGGAGAGAAAGAAAGAGAAGAAAAGATGGGGGAGAAGGGGAGAAGAGGAGAGGAGGGGAGGGGAGCAGAGAGGAGAGGAGAGGAGCGCAGCAGAGAGGAGATGAGGGGAGAAGAGGAGAGAAGAGGACTGGAGGGCAGAGAGGAGAGAAAAGGAAAGGACAGAAGATGAGGACAGAGAATAGGAGCAGAGAGGAGAGTTGAGGAGAAGAGAAGAAGAGAGGGGAGAGGAGCAGAGAGAGGATGAGTGCAGCAGAAAGGAGAGGAGATAAGGGGAGAGGAGAGGAGAGGAGAGGAGAGGAGAGGAGAGAAGAGGAGAGGAGAGAAGAGAAGAGAGAAAATGGTGGAGAGGAGAAAAGAGGACAGGAGAGAAAAGGAGAGGAGAGGAAGGCAGAGGAGGGGAGAGAATAGGAGGGGAAAGGAGAGGAGCAGAGAGGAGAGGAAGGCAGATGACAGGAGAGGAGGAGAGGGGAGAATCCTTAATGAAGAAGGCTGCACGTGCCTGTGGGTCAGCCTTGTCTCAGAGGGATCCAGTGCTCTGACAACAACACCTCACACGTTCCCTTCTTCCTACATCCAAGCATCCTACAATCCCCCACCCCCTCCACACACACACACACACACACACACACACACACACACACACACACACACACACACACAAACACCAATCCTCCAAATAGCTCCGCACACCATATGGGTTTCTGTGTCTGTGATCATATGCCTTCAGCTCTGAGCTTGGCTTCGTCTTCATCTGGTGCTTTTTTCCCTCATGGCTGCCCATTGCCACCCCCACCCCCACCCCTGATGCTTGCACACAGTTTTTCCTCCAATCTTTCTTTCTACTTGCTCTGTGTTCCTGTTGTCCCACTGTGCTTTTTTATGCCTGTGACCGCAGTATGAGAAAAAAGAAGGAAAAGGACACAGGAAGAGAGAGATGGGGTGAGGCTAATATAAGAATGGAAGAAATATAGTGAGAGAGAGAGAGAGAGAGGGGCACAGAGACAGAGAGACAGAGACAGAGACAGAGACAGAGAGAGAGACAGAGACAGAGAGAGAGAGACAGACACACAGACAGACAGACAGACAGACAGAGAGAGACAGGCAGAGAGAGGAAGTGGACCAAAGTTATGTTCAGCCCAAATGGAATATTTATCTGATGTGCTCACACCAGAACATTCCATTTTAAATCCGCTGTGAGTCCACTGGCTCATTAAGGATCCAACATTCAAGTCTCAAGTAATCAAACCAGTTGGCATATAGCAGAATATGAGACATTGCCTGCTATTACACATGCATTGCATCACTTGCTGGTATTTTACCAACTGTCTAGAAAACTATGTAACATTAGCTTTCAGAGGCTAATACCTCAGACGGAGGATCAGTGGAGGGGACACCCTCTTTGATCGGCTGGCACACTGCACCAATTAACGATATAACACCTCCTATGCTGCATTCACACTCACAAGGCACTAATCTACAGGCAATTGTACATAACAAATGTGGCCATTGTTAAATAATAAAGCGCAAGTTTACATTAATGGCAAACAGACAAAAATGCTTTACTGTTGGTGTCCCACCTGCACTGACAGACAGACAGACAGACAGACAGACAGACAGACACACACACACACACACACACACACACACACACACATACACACACTCACACACACACACACACACACACACACACAAATGCACACACACTGTTATGTTCACTTATGCGTACTGTATATACAGTTATGCGTACTTTTAATGAGGTATAGTCTAGAGAGCAAGAGACAGAGAGACATAGAGAGATTTTAAGATTTTCAAAGTTATATAAATACTACACTTATAAACAGTACAAAACTTAGCTCATAGTCTCTCCATGGCATGTGCTTACACTTACAGACATACAGTGAACAAAGACATCATACCCTATATCTTTTTGCTTTGTGACATATGCTGAAACAGTTATTAAAACAGGAGAAGAACCATCTAGAACAGTTACACATTATTTTACTGCCTGATACATCAATTAGGTACAGTGTACCAAAGTGTGTAACAATATGTAACAATATGTACTTACAGTTTACCATAGTGTGGGTTAATGTTATGTATGTACAGTGTAAATACATAATATTACATGTTGTTATGTGTAGATAAACTGAAAAAGGAACCATGAAATAAAGATTTACCAGAACAATAGTCTGAAATCCAATGTTTAGTGCTTTCAACCTTACATATAATGATATTGTGAAGTGACCCTTAACTGGGAGATCATCTCTTAATTTTTTTAAATTAAAAGTTAAAAGTTAAAAGTGTGTACTGTAGTAGTCAACAACTTATAAAAGTGCTAAGGATCCTTTGGATCCTTTTAATCCAGTACACCTTTAACTATGCCAACATTTCCTCAGACATTTAGGCTCATTTATAGCTCGGCCTAATCCCTATGCAGCCAAACCTGCCGTAGAAATGCTTGATGGTGTTCTCGACAGTCATGTCGGCTTAAGCTCTCCCTGTCACAGCCGTCACTGTGGCGTCGGTCTACTGAACAGTCTGTGTGTGTGTGTGTGTGTGTGTGTGTGTGTGTGTGTGTGTGTGTGTGGCTGCAAGGGGAATAGAGTCCAGCTAGGGACAGCTGTTTAAAGGAGGGTAGCTAGATGTGGAGAATGGGGAGAGGGACATTACAAAGGTGGACTAAGCGATGTTGGTGTAAGATGTCTGTCTAGATATTGGACCTCCACCCAATATCCTCCCCTCTCTTTCCCCATGTCCAATGCCATGATCTCACCCTTGTTGATTTGCTTCAAAAGTGTTATGTGTTTCTAATTAAGCAAGCCAAAGCTTATGTGCTGTATGGAGACTAGACGTTTTTCCAGTGTGCACAGAGAATGGACAACTAGCAGATTGTTAAGATTATTACTATTATTATTATTATTATTATTATTATTAATAATAATAATAATAATGATAATAATAATAAGGAATTATTTTGTTTTGACAGTTACAAGGTTAGCTTAATAATGGGCAAATAGCTTGCTTTTTATGGTCTTCTAAATTGTTATTTTCACTTAGCCCTCCACAGAAATGTATACAAAAAACTCTGTCTCTTGTATTTAATTTATATACACAAAATCTCTAATTACAAAAATATCAGAAAAACATCTTTTAAGTTTTCTGTCCAACCTGCCCCAACCTCTCACGATAAATGGACAGAATGATCCAATATTGTGTCATCCAAAAGAAATGAAATTTCATCCAGTTTTTTTAAGTTTAAGTCTGTCAACGGAAGGCTCAGAGACAGGGGAGAGAGGGATTTTGTCTTTTTAAACACAAAGAAAAAATGAAAATCATATTTAATTCACACTTGATTTGCATATGGCCAACTTGGCGTGTTCAGTCAGAAAGATTTAAACAAGATGGTAGACAGACAGTAAGACAGAGAGAGAGAAAGACAGACAGACAGAGACAGAGACAGAGAGACAGAGAAAGGAGGGGGATGATTTGTTTGCACAGCTGCTAGGGACAAGCAAAGGGAATATGAAATCTCTTGCCTTGAAGACACAACTGTGATTGCACGTCACTGCTAAGGATTTCAGCTTCCACATAGTATAATGAATATGCATAGTTCTCTACTGGCTACTAATTATCAAACTCCTAGAGGTAAAAAACAAAAACATGCCAACGTTACATAGGGTTTTGTTAGTGTTGTTGTTGACACTGACAGTGTTTATCATTTTTGTGTAAATAAAGATGAGACAGTGTCCTTTCTGCGCCAGTCATTTTAGAACCTTTCTGACATGCATAGTTAGACACTTACCTATCACACCTGACTGTCTCCCAACATGGAATTTAATGTTGGTGCCTGTAAGACAAGGCAAGATTATTTGTATATGCATTTCATAAACAAAGGCAGTTTAATGTGCTTAACCAAAATAAAAGTAAAGAACAATATGTAAAAGAATAACAGATAAAATAAGTGTAAATGCTTAAAAGGACAAAAGTAAAATAAGTATAAGGTAAATAAAAGACATTCTTAATAAAAAAAAGAAAGACAAAAGTAACATAGTAACATAAGTAACATAAGCTAAATCATTAACAGAAAGCATCTGAAAACAGTTTGGTCTTAAGTCTAGATTTTAAACTGCCAACTTTAGGAGCCTTTTTGATGTCTTTTGGAAGTTGGTTCCAAACCTGAACTGCAAACTAAATGCTGCTTTACCACATTTTTTCTGACAAGTTTTACCAACAGATTTTTCTGCTGTGACCTAGTTGGTGCCTATATGAGCAGTTGCACTGCTTGTGTGTCATCTTGTTTGTCTTCTATGTCTTTTTTACATATAAACTGAAGTGCATCTCTCAGACTTGGTGTAGGAAATGACAAAATACAACCCAAATGAAGCTATGTCATATTTGCAAGGCACTTTGAAGTTGCAGGCATGGGCAGTTGTGTATTAGTCATGCCAGATTGACTGTAAATAACGAGAGCTATTTTTATGCTACATTTTTGCTTCATATCTCTCCCCACAATTTCATTAAACATAATCTGTAGGGCACATTGTCTTGCCTGATTAAGTGGGATACACTGTAGATCTAAGTAGCTCTATGTAAACGTATTGTGACCTGCAGGAAGCTACGTCTGATGTACTTCCTGTGAGACCAGCTTTGTGGATGGGGAGGTGCATGACGCTCTTCCTGTGGTCAAGTCCTTGGGGTTTACCAGTGCAAAGATGGTTAAGTTATAACCTGGTTCAGTCCACCCAGAGATAGTTGTAAACCTGTTAGTACATGTTAGTAGTAGTTCATACTCTGAACTAAATAAATGCCAACAGGCTCTTCTTCCATCAGGTTTACGACTACCTCTACCTAGTATACCCCCCTGGTATTATTCTAACTGTGCTAACTATGCTAACTGTCTTCGTAAATAAGACCAGAGAAGCGGACATCCTGGGCTCAGAAAGTAAAAAGTCCTGCCACATATTTGTTCCAGCCTATTCACTGAACCATCTGATTCTACTCAGCACAACTCTTCAGTCAGGTATAGATAACATAATAAGTGAAGTTACCTTTGTTAGGAGCACAGGCAGAAGTAAAAGCACCAAAGCACCTAAAGGCTCATGTCCCATCCAGAGCGTTGCGATCCGCTTATACAAATCGTCTATCTTTACCCTCGTCTCTCACAAAGTGAGGTCACTCTAAACTTTTCTCTGTGGTTGTCCCCAAATGGTGGACAAGAACAGCAACATCCCTCCCTACCTTTAAAAAAGCTTGTAAAAACCCTTCTCTTCCGAGACTGCTTCCCTTCCTAACAAAACTAACAATCACTAAACCACCTCTGTCAGCTTACAGTATGTCCTCCTCTTTGTAAGTCGCTTTGGATAAAAGTGTCTGCCAAATGCAATGTAATGTAAAGCAATGTAATGTAATGTAAAATATTTCAAAACATTTACTTTCTCAAACTGGTTTGTCCGCCTCTGGCAAGCCGCACACACAGAATAGCACACCAAGGGATGTGCCAGAGATGAGGCTACAACTGATGCCAAGAGTGCCTTTAAAGCAACACTAAGTAGTTTTTTCCTCTTCATTTGTCCTACAGGTTGAAGGCAGAATTGTCCATTACCATTGACGTAAATAATTTGGCCTACTACAGCCATACCATTGCATGCACACTTTGTTATCAACGTTTATCCAGCACGGGTTTTGGAAATAAGAATATCCTCATGACCATTTTGGAAACAAGTTGAAAAAACGTAGGGTTGCTTTAAATTCAGCCAAAGCAATCCATAAACAAGAGTACTTAGTATTAGGGGATTTGGACTTAGGGGATTTGAAATCAAATATGATAGCAATGCCATGAACTGAGACTATGATGTCAGCATCCATTTCCCGTGATGTCATGATATATTCAGAGCGGAGCTTTTATGCAGAATTCGTAATGGTGTCATTACCGAAGGTAATAATGGAATCAGAGGAATTAAACGATGAAATCAGTGTGTTCTGGACTTGTAAATGTTTGTGTGTGCAGATGCCTTGTTATCCAGTTGATTGCAAAGCACATGCACTTACATGTAATAAAGGAGGAAGGAAAGTCATAAGTGAGCTGATTATTGCGATTACTATTCCAATAACAGGGCAGATAATTTTGTAAAATCATATGAAATGTAAAAATCCAATAAATGGCCATTTCAATAAAAGGTGTAATTAAAATGGTGCCAGTAATAACACTAATATGTATTGCCTGGCCCGGACCACACTGTTGTTACACACACTCTTCTTCTTCTTCCTGACTGGCTATTTATGCTGACTAATTGAAAGAAAGGCCATCCCTGGGAAATACTGCCTAAGTTCACTTTTAATAGGTCTCCTGCCAAATCATGTGAAGTTCCTAAATAATGCATGAACAGAACAGAATTATGGTGGAGTTGAGTGAAGAGAATTCTCTTGACAAATGGTGTAATAATTAGTCTGGCCATGAAGGTCTTAAAGAAGATATTGTGGAGCTTAAATACATTTTGCACAATACGGCCACAGTGAATTCTCAGGTAATTGGACATGACATAGAGCTACATGTATATGTCAAAGAAACTGAATGTTGCATTTCTGACGTAATGGTTGGAAAAAATAATTCATTTGCACTCCTGATGTAATTGAATAAAGCAATTTGATTAATTGCCCAGCCTTATTCATAAAACCACTTTAACACACACACACACACACACACACACACACACACACACACACACACACACACAGTGCCGTAGCTCCGCACATGCACATTACGCACAGTGCGTAGAGCATCAAGTGCTTGCAGGGGCACCACCAAAAAATCAGGCTCGTGAAAAAATCGTCACAGTAGGTAGTAGTAACAATATATGGAAAATATGTGTAAAGCATGTTAATATTTATAAGCAATTCAAAAGCAACATATGCCAGTTTGCTTCAGGAAAAGGTGAATCTCCTCTGCGGCTCTTTCGTCATTCTCCTCCTGGTGCCCCCCTCCCCCACCTCCCAGTAGTCTGTTCGATTATGGCTCAGTCTCAATTTAACTTTGGCAGACAACTGTTTGGACTTGGCCTCGAAAAGGCATCTAAAGTTAGGAAAATGCATTAGAATTTCGTCTTAGCCTGTGTTCTAGAACACTGTTTGAGTCTTGTCACCGCCTCGCCTCGGTCATAAAAACATGGTTGCTGACAAACATATTCTGTTATGTCTAATATGACGAAATTAACACTACTACCATCAGAGGTGTAGTAAAGTATTGTTATCCTATTAGCCAAGATTGTTTTGCATGAAACTGCATTTCAGGATATCTGTAAAGACGCATTTTTTTTCAGACAGTTGCCCTCTTACAAGTACACGGTTCTCATTGATTTTCAGGTTCATAGGCCAAGGACAACATCTGTTGGTGAAACTGTAATATGAAGAAGTCAATCTTACTGGTATGTAGATTTTATATGAAATTATGCACAGAATTTTTATGTTGTCCCATATGAAACCTCTATAAATGTAAAATAGAGTTTTGAATTTTGAAATGTACTAGTGATTTACACGTAGGCCTACATAAACCTAATTTATATATGCAATTTTTTGTACTATGTTTTGAAACTATTTCAGTAGAATCCCTGAATATTTTGTCTTCTAATTCTGAATGCAGGGCAGTCTGCAGTCATAGCACAAATCTTTGTTTAATAATTGTGGTGGTATTTATTTATTTATTAACCTTTTAGAATACATTTTTATTTTAACTTTAATGTTTGGTGAATTTGTTTCAGAAATAAAGTGAATCGCACTGATAAATTCTCAATTACTGTTCATTCCGGGCGGGGCTTGGCGGGGCGGGGTGGGGTGGGGTGCTGTGGGATGGGGTGGGATGGGGTGGGGCACCACAAAGCATTTTTGCTTAGGGCACCCAAATGGGTAGCAACGGCCCTGCACACACACACACACACACACACACACACACACACACACACACACACACACACACACACACACACACAAAATATGTGCCAGCAATACATTTTGCACAAATTATAAAGATACATTTCAGATAGTTACCTTCAAACTCTTGTTATTCGCTTGCACAAACACACACTAGTGTGAAAGGAGATGGAGGAAGAGAGAGAGAGGAAGCGAGACATAGAGACATTGAGAGAGAGAGAGATAGTCAGACAGAGAGAGAGAGAGAGAGAGAGAAGACAATCAAGCAGGAATCCTTGGAGCATGTGGGATTGAGGTATCTCATTATCATAGAGGGGATTATGCCCTCATCCTTTAGGTGCTATATATCTTTGAAGGGGGATGATCCGTCCGCCTTAACTCCCACTCATCTCCTCCCTACGCCTCCCCTGCCCACTGAGGCCCACATGGGCTTTCTCTCTCCCCTCCGTCAGCAGCTAATTATTACATCCAGCCACATAAGGAGAAACACAGAGAGGCACACGCATGTGTGTCAAACACACACACACACACACACACACACACACACACACACACACACACACACACACACACACACACACACACACACACACACACACACACACAAATGAACCAAGAATGACTTAATGCCATATTCCATGTTCACACCACAGTCTGTGGATTTAAGTTCTACTCTGAAGAGTCTCGAGAGTACTCATTAGCCATACAACATATTCATTTTGTTATCCCTGTAACATTTTTTATGGCTTTGTCCTCACAAGGTAGAAAACTAGATGAAATAGCTTGTGGGCAGGCTTCAGTTGATGTCCTTATCAGAAACATTTTTCTCGTTTAAAAGTTTATTATGTCTTTGGATTCAGAGACCTACAGTTCTGAGCCATATGCCCAATCACTAAAACACACACACACACACACACAAACACACACACACACACACACACACACACACACACACACACACACACACACACAACTCACTGTGTGGAAACTCAGATTTATTGTTATTACTGTAACAACAAATGCACAACAATTTATGAAATTACATATTTCCACATTTTTTTTCTCGTATGCCAGCTTTTGACATGGGGAAAACAACATGGCCACCATCTATCTATGATTGACAGTTTCATTAGCTCCTTCGTTGGCAGGGCATCTTTGTTGAAAGTTTCTGCCTGACTTTGCTCGGCGGACGGAGTGGAAGGTGTGCAGTGACTGTGCCTAAGTCTCTGATCTCAAATTACTAATTTAACACAGAGTGCACAAGCCCAATGTGAGCAAAGAGATGAGGATAGGACTTTCCAGAGCTTTGTGGAAGGACACATAAAGAAAATAAATGACCTACTCCATACCTCCTCCCCCTATCCCTCCTTCCTCTCACTGATGCTAAAAATCCACTGTTTGCACTTTGCACCTATGCAGGTGCCAATGCTAAAACTCCACTGCTTTCACTACTATGCAGGTGCTGACACTTGAGGTATTCGTTATGGTTGTCCGACGAGGAAAATGATTAGCTAAATCCCTGTATTAGGCAAGCTGCGCCCATTTGCATGAGTTCTCCGCAGCCGTCTTGACTTGTTAAATCTGGATTGCATACCAAGCAGCAGGCAGGATGGGCTGAAGGGACAGGGGGAAACAATCCCTGAAACCCTTACAGGATGCTACTGATTTGTTTTGCCATCCCCTGCCTCCCTTTTCCCATTTGCAAACGAAAGTGCACTGCACTCAGAACAGTGTGGGGGTTTAATTAGTGTTTGTGCATCAGTGAGGACAAAACATTCAGCATTTGTGCCCCTAGGGAACTAAAATGTGATGTGACAATGACAATGTCAGTGCCAGGCTGAGTTGATGGGTATCAAATATTCGGCCTACCCGTCAATTGGCATGTTTTTCTGTGACCTTGGAGTGTATAACCAGGCTTCAACAAGAGTCCAATTAGCAAGCCAAGGCATAATGTTGCAAAGTCATTTCTTCAAAGCTTTTGATTTAAACCCTGAGACTGATGTAGCACAGTGTTAAGTCAAATAAATAGCACATTCAAAAGAAGCGGGTTAACGTGAAATGTGTTTCAATCAAAGCAGGTGAATTAAGTATTGATAAATAAAAGGAAGACAAAATATAATTAATATTTACTCTATATGTACTTGTGGTAATGTATGTAAGAGAGCTTGGGGGGCCAGAAGTGTTTTTTCGCTTTCATTGTGGTCCTTCATATCCAGCTTTTGGCACCAGTAGGGTTGTCTTAACACAATGATGAGTAAGTAAGTCTACATATAATAATAATTGTGTATTATGTATAATTAAAACTGATGCATTATATATTGATGTATCAGAATAACACTTATATTCGGATATTTAATTAATACATTTATCTGTCAATCAAGAAAGGAGCAAAAGTATAATGAGATTATGAAGAATAAGGAAGTGTAATGTATATATATGTAACATATAATGAGTAGTTGATGGTTGGGGGACATCACATTTGTTGTGTACATGGAATATGAAATTAAGAGAGCATGTAATAAAGAAATTAACAAATATGAATTTTCTTTTTTTTGCTCTGTATTTATAGATCATACAGTGAGGCATACACACTGATAACAAGACAAACAATTATAGTGTTGTCATTTGTGAACATCTGTTTTGTCACGCACTCACACTAAGTGATTATTTCTCAAGTCATCAAAGCTGGCACTCTTCAACATGTGTGTGAAACCATATTAATGGTCTGGGGCGCATTACCTGAAAGAGTTCATTGGTTGTGCTGGTAGCTGTCAGGATGTTTACAAATGTCACTGCATAGCAATGTATTCGGGAAACACACTTCTTACTCATTTTGATAGCATATGCTTATGACAAGGACTTGTGAATGTATGTGTGATTGCCCGTAAACGACAAGGCTATGCCACAAATAAATCTATGGTCCAGATCCCACTCTCTTGGAAATATATAAGAAAGGGTTTCATAGCGAAACCTTGGGCCGAGTTAGAATTCGGTTTGCCCCATGTTCCATGCCTCTTGAAAGATCTACCACCTGGTAAAAGAAAATGTTCTTTCCTTTGCTTTGAAATCTAAGCTAAACCATATTTAATCTCTATGACCCTCCCAGCCCATACATCTCAGTTGGCATTATATCTGTAATTTCTTTGTCCATCCGCTGCTGTTTTTAGTCTTTGCTGGTGCTGGTGTGTCCATTGTTGATGAAGGTTTTTTTGCACCGTGCACACTTGCATGTTCTGCTGCATGTGCTATGCACAACATTTTGAGGATTGAAATCTGTTTAAAAATATTTTTTCCTCACTTACTTCCTTGACAAACACATCATACAACCAATAAGAAATTAAGTAGGCTGAGCTTGCAAGCTTTTAATTCATGCTGTTACAGCACTGCTGTACCGATGTTTGTATTTTCATTGATTACACAAGGGTGTTTAGGGTTTAGTGTTTTGTCTTGCTAGTCTTTAATCAAAACTGTTTGATATCTTTATGTCACATTTGTACACATACTTCACACAAATTCCCTCAGTGCAATATTAGGTTATATAAATATATATTGAAAACTTTCTGAACTTTATGGCTTTTAGTTTTCATGTTATGTTATTTGTGGGTGAACATGTCTGGTATGGGTGGCAGCTGTGGCATTCAAACTTCATAGATCACACGGTTTGACCCTCACTGTCGACTTATGCAAAAGTCCTCCTAATTGTTATCCATTTGGGCCCTCGGCTCCTAACACACGCCCCTCAGCTTGGGACCAACTTTGCAAATTAGCTTGTAACTATAAATATTTTAGCGTGTGACATCTGAATATTTGTCAGATGTTCTGGATGCCAGAGTGAAACAAGCGAGTGGGTGATCACAGTGGAGCTCGAATAAAAATAAAATAACACATAAAGTAGATTGAGTGTTGGTAATGCCATCTGCCCCCCCCCCCCCCCCCCCCCCCCCCCCCTTCACACACACACACACACAGCAGCTAACTTTGGGTTGAAACTCACTCAGATGCGGCCCTGATGTAACCCAGATGTGGCCCTGACCCCACAGATCCACTCATGACCACAACTAGGTCTGTTCCGAGCCAGGTTGTGTGCATCCAGCTGCTGTCACTGTTCTCATTACTGGGTGAGGGGAAAGAATACATGTGTAATACAGAGAGAGAGAGAGAGAGAGAGAGAGAGAGAGAGAGAGAGAGAGAGAACAGAGAGGAAGAGCGACTGAAAGTGAGTGATAGAAATTAACTACCTGGTAAGATTTCAATGCACAATTACCGCTGAACACCTGTTGTGTTACATTGTCGCTGCTAATTAAAGGACAAGATGAGTCAGAGAGACCCAAAGTAAATTAAATAAATAAATGAATACATGCATAAATTAATAAATAATAATGGATGAAAGTCACTGTAAGATGAGACTTTAAATAATTTGTGCACTCATGATAATACCCGTGAAAACTTCCCCCCGCTCTCCTCTTGTGTGCTGTCAAGGAATTGACTGGAAAATTTGGGGCAGCAAAAGCTAACCCTGTTGATTTCTTCTCAGCCTGGGCGTAATGAGATCTGCCAGGTGCTAACGGTACTTTCTCTGTTGATGGCACCTGTGTTCCTTCTGCCAGTGTCACTGCCCTCAATTTATTTGAATAAGGACAGCCACCGCGATTTGAGTGCCTCATGCTTAGAAATGCAGAGATGTGATCGGACCTGCTCTCCCCCAGGACCAGCTCAGATGGATCCTGGTGCTGCCCAGCTCTCAAGGGGAGCCCCCTTACCCCTCCCTCCACCTTCCTCCTTATTTTTCACACTCTCTCTTCATCTCTGTCTTTGTGGACTTGACCCATTTAATCAGGCTTTTAATATTAATGGAATTGAAATGGTCATGTGCACTAAAAAAATAATAATAAAAATTAAACACACAACAACAACAACAAAACACAACCAACATGGCACTCATTTTGGTCCACTGCTACCAAGCTGAGATGGGGATTGCTGTTGTGACTTTTTTGTTAAACCAAATATAAACAAAATAGACACCACACAGTCAAAAACAGCATGTGCAGGGCATTTCCATTCACCTAATTTTTAAAATGTGAAATGCTTTTTTAAAAAGTGCTTCTGTAATTAAATGAAACACAGTCAGAATATCCAGAGAAGATTCCTTATGCTAAAATGACATTATGCAAAAGAGACTACTGAAGCTTGCATGGGCAGCCATGTCATCAGACAGTGGTGGCGAGAATGAAGTAAGGCCTGAGGAAGAAAAGTTTTGGCACTTTCCCTGCCCTGCTTTTGGGGATGTGCACGACGAGCAGGCATCGTGCGTTAGGCTTAATCCATCTTAATGGGTATCAGATGGAAGCAGCCTGGCAGCCACCGGAAGCCACTGTCGGATGTGGTCCAGTAGGCCATCAGAGACTGTAACTTATCCAGCCTAATCCCGTGCCTCGGCTGGCTCTGGCTCATCACACCCAGCACCAGGAGGGGTGGGGAAGTGAAGGGGAGGGGAGGGGGATCTGCCTTACTTATATGCATACTGCCCAATTAGGTGTGCTTTTATAATTGCATGTCTCGGAGGGATTCTCACATATGCACACTGGGTGATGGCTATCCCTGCCTAAATGCATACACTGTCTTCTTGTGTAACAATTTGTCTGTCTGTCTATCTGCATATCTATATATATATGTCTGTCTGTCTGTCTATCTATCTATCTATCTGTCTATCTGTCTGTCTGTCTGTCTGTCTGTCTGAGGGTATTGGCAGTCATACCACTACTCATACGTCTCTCAACATGTTAACTTTAACATGACATCTTTAGAGTTGTTTTTTTCTTTATTGATGTACATCAGTGAACCTATGAGCCAGTGCTCATAAAGTGCTATTAATACATTCATAAAAAAGTTATAATGCCTTCATAAACCACCATCAAGTTTATATAGCACCATGGTAGTAATCTGTCAACACAGTAATCTGATCATCAAAAAAGCACTTTATTATTTGTAACAGTTTACTATAAGCATGCTATACTTCATACGCTTACTTTGAAACATTAAGCAGTCACATTGTAATATTTTAATGTTTGTTTCCTTATTTCATAATATTGTGATGTTTTTTCCCCTTTCTTTAGTTATCCAAGTTTGTAAATTGAGCATAACATGAAAGCAATGACTGGTTATTAAACAAAGGCACTACTAAGGTTTAAGTCACATTTCCACAGACTTCTAAAAACACAACAGAGGCACTTTTATTAATGTTAACAAAGTAAAGCAATATGGACAGCATTTGTGCTCAGCTTTTGACGGCTCCCTGATGGGCTTTTTCTGCTGCTGCTGGACTATAGCATATCTTGTCTTGTGTGTTTCTGCTGTCTTGTGTTTTCTTGCCAAATTGTCGAAGCACTTTGAGCTATATCCTTTGTATGAAATGTGCTATACAAGTAAAGATTATTATATATTCACTAAAAAAACAACTTCCATTTCTTAACAGCGGACATTGGATTTTATATCCTCATGCTGCAGCTCTGTCTTCTTCTTTCTCCCTCTTATCAGAGAAGTGCAACGCTGTGATTATATATGCTATTTTGACTTCCACTTACATTTGTAAATGCTTATAACGTAGCATTATAACGTCTTGTGAGTGCAGTCATGAGAGTGTATAAATAGTTGTGAATACTTATGTCAATCATTATAAAGCTTTATGAATGCATTATATCCCTTTATGAATGTGTTTATAGCATCTTATGACCACTGGGGGCATAGAAAGTGTTAGACATCCCTGTCCAGGCACTCTCAACCCTCTTCTATTTACTTCAGTTTTTTACTTCTATTCAAATATTTCTTTTTTGACCCTCTATTGTGGCCTCTAGTCACTTGTTTTCAGTGTGATGTCAGAAAGCCAATTAATATTGACTGGTTCCAATGGCTATGAGCAAAAAAAAGTTGTGAAATTGTAAATTGCCGATTTAACTGTCTCTGTCCTTCAGCATCCAAGGACTATTTTGACAAAGGCACAGCTGTGTATCGAACCAGCTGAATGCTCCATCTAGCTCAGAGAAAGACTGGCAGGCAGTAGATCTGTTTATTTAGTTGAGTCTTTTTTTCTGTAGTCTTTGACAGTTTGTAAAACATTGACCACAGAATCATTCAGTAGTGCTACATAAAATGTACAATACAAGAAAAAAACACTGCCTGAACTGTGCTCATATTTTCATTTCTTCATCATTATTAGGATTAGGGCCCAGTTTATTGCGATGGCCCAGACGCTGAGACTATTAAAAAATCAGGTTAGGGTTTGGGTTAGGGTTAGGGGTTGGGTTTGATTAAGTGATAAGCCAGTGAACAATAAACAACATTGACAAACAATAAACAAAACTGAATTTGAACAAAGCACCTGTATAGTCTCTGTGACTGGACTATCCAAAAAATGTGTCAACGGACATTGTATCAGATTATGCAACTGTTGTAAAATGACATCATAAACTTTGGTTCAGTAAATGTGGTGGTTTGTGGCCTGGCACAGGTGATATGAATGGGGCCAGGGTCTGAATGAAATTCAGACCTAGTTTCTCTAGTGGGGCTTCCCCCATTGCATTCCTGAGTAATCCTTCCTAAAACCTGCTGAATTATTTGCATGGTGACAGTGCCAAGCTGTTCTGGACCTCAGGGATCCACGGCCAGTGACTGCCCCTGATACACCCATTCTCCCACAACACCTCTTTCAGCCTATTCTCTCAAATTCTTCTCTGTAATCACATTCCAGGATGCACAAAAGAATCTCAGCTCCTGAGAGAGTGTACCAGGCAATGTGGAGTTAGCTGCCTCTTGCTGCAATATCAGTGCCACCGTTCGGTGAGTGCACATTTCCATATTAATATGATGTCACTGTTTATCAGCAAAGTATCTCATTAACATTTAGAAATGCCCTCAAGGACTTGATTAACTGAACAGAGGCACCATTGTCACTTTAAATTGTTTTGTCATGTACCATCTTAAATAGCAATAAGTCTAACACTACATGTGGAATATACACAGTTTAATATATTATATTATATTATATTATATTATATTATATTATATTATATTATATTATATTATATTATATTATATTTTACAATGCACCACCACTTACTCCTTCTCCAGAGAGGAGATACTGACAGTGAAAGCCTATGGACAACATTAATTTTAATTCTAATATAATCAACATAATGTCTACCTATAAAGTCATTAAGCCTCATGCATCAGATGACTGCCCCCCCCTATTACTTAAAAGCATGAATCCTCAAAGCATTACTTAAAGCATGAATCCTTGGTGTCGTTAAGCCGGACATAAGTCCTATGCATGGCATCCATTTCGAAAATGTAAAACTACCTTTTTTCTTACGGTTTGTTCTGAGCAAGAGCTAAGAATTCAGTGTGTGAAACCAATGAAAGATCCGATAAAAAAAGAAAAAAAATCTTCTGTTACATAGTACCAGACATATTCTGTGCTACAGATTGCCAGGAAGATCACAGCCTCAGACTTTCAGAGCTGCACTCGTCCACAGCTATCAGCCCAGAGCTGCGTTTTAACCCGCAAAGGCCTTCCTTTCGCTCGGGCGAAATGGAAAAGGCTGAGCTTAATTTGATCATCAGCACAGAGGCAATTATGAGTGAAAGCCAGTGACACGACAAAGCTCGGCGCCGCGCGGTGCTGAGGAGAAGTGGCAAGCAGGGGGATTTCAGAGCACTGCGATAGACAGAGAGACGAGATGCGTCGGAGGCAAAGACAGGTTCAGACACATCGTGCTGAATTCACCTGGGCACTCGGCAGACAAACTCTCAGATGGAATCCAATCTCTCAGATATGCAAAGGCTGGGATGTGCTTCGTTTTTAAATGACAGCCACCTCTGAAGTTGGGAAACAAGTTGCCTTTGAATGATGGCTAGGCCGGATGGTGAAATTTGAGTGAACCAGCAACTGCATTGATGCTGGAATCAGGAATATTGAATATATACAATGAAAGGCATTACCATCTAAGTGGGTGGTATTGTAAGGCTATTTTTATTTTTTAATCCACTGACTTATTTGTCAGTAATAGAACATTTGTAAGAATGTACAGAACAGAAAAGAGTGAACCAAAAAAGAAAGAAAAACTTGGTGCGGCACCTAATTAGGTTTTACTAAGACACAGAGGTGAACCTTCCCGAATAAATCCTATTATGTATGTTCCCTGAATCACAGCAGCGGCACACGACCACGGCTGCCTGCGAGAATCCCTGCTCTGCTCTGCTCTGCTCTGCTCCTTGCAAAGAGCGGGAAACCCCCGCCCCAATTACAGAGACAATTGTAACCACAGCACAAACCCCTGCACTTCCAAGTTGTGAAAAAAAGACTGTTTACCCAGACCAAAGGTAAGACTTTCTGTTCCCGTTTGGACACTGCTGATAGACACAGCACTGGGGTCCAGAGGGCATAACTCCCCCCACCCCCACCCTCCCCTCCTTTCACTTTCATTTCTTTCATTCTAGCAGTCTTTGTGACTAGCATTATGCCCACAACAAAGGAACATAAGCCCCTTTTTTCCTCACAAGAAACACAAAAATGAGAAAAGAAAAAAAGAAGAAAAAAAGACAGACACAAACGGAAGTGGCTGTTCCTTCCGGCACGGCAAACCCAAGAGACAGCCAGCTTCTGTTGTGTGTTCTGCAATGCACACATATAAATAATGCATAGCTGTGTTTGCACAAAACTCACTTATTGCTCACACTACACTCACTCTTGAGTCAGTTACAAATAAACGGACAGAAAATGCAACACTTTGCCTTGGGAGAATCACTCTTTCAGAACACACACAGATTTCAGAGATCAGACGAGAGAGAGAGAGAGAGAGAAAGAGAGAGATAAATAAGTAAGTAAATAAATAAATATATATATAATTAAAAACTGATTATTTTTTTGAAATTGCATTCACTTAAGGCATCAATACATCTTGAAGAGAAACAGCTGTGTGCTTAGTATTTTCAAAACTCTGATATTATTGTAACAAAAAAGACAGTATTTGTTATCATTTCCCATTTTATTAAAGTGAACACATTTTTAAAAAGGTCACATCTTCCCACTAACAACATAACTGTTCCAGTGGACAACCAGGCAATGTAATTCCTTCCTTGATCACAAGATGGCAGTAGATGTACACACATGTAGTTACTTTGGAAGCGCCACACAGCTGCTATCCACTCCAAACACAGATTAATGCTAAATGACCTCATGTTCTGCATATCAAAATGAACTGTAGCCATTTTGAAATCCCTCATCAGCTTTTACACCCCATTTTCAGTCATTCATATAACACTCCAACCCATCCCAACCTTTGACACACACTGGCTGCTAAAATATTTCTGAATCTAGACTCTCTCGATCCGCATGAGTGAAAAGGAGCACATTTAAAAGTTTGCTTGACTCCTGATATAATTCCCTAAGAGCAGTTGACCTCGGAGCTGGGGCCATTATTATTCAACTTTCTGTCTGCTCCTCACATAATTTGTTAGATTCACTCTTATGTGGATGCACAGCTTATATTTGGCACATCTAGTTTGTGATTTAGGTATGATTTTTTTTTACATATACAGTCCTTCTCTTCATTGTAAATGTCTGCATATTTGTACCATAGACATGCTTGCATATTTGTCAAAGAATCATTAAGCTTGCAAACATTTAAAACACATAATTATAAATATAGGCATAAATGTCATGATGCAATCCACAAACATGAGCAAGGCAGATAGAATCTGTGATGACATTCTGGAATATCTTTCCTCTACAACCATAGTGGTCAGATAAGAACATAAAGTCAGTCAATGGCTAGGTGCCTCATTTCATGACTACATGCACTGGAAACACTGAAGTACGGCTGGAAATCACTACATGCACCAGACTCACTGGTGTACTGCCAGCAGACTACCACATGTGCTAGTGAAAGGCCATGCAGATTCTTAAAATCAGTAAAATGCACAGGAGTACGTTCTTTCCCATAAATGGATGTTAGAAGCTCCTGCATGGCGCAGGCACACTACTACGTATTCTGGTGAAAGCCAGCGGCAACTGGCTCAGGCCAGGATGGAGAAGTGGGTGGAGAGAAAAGAGGGCAGCGGAGAAACTCATAGCCAGAGGAGACGAGAGGAGAGGAGCGAAGTGGAGATGAGAGGAGGAGAAGAGGAGAGGAGAGAAATGAGTGGAGCAGAGAGGAGTGGAGTGGGGAAGAGAGGAGAGAAGAGTGGAGGAGCCGGGAGGCAGAAGAGAGGCTGGGAGAGCCCGAAGAGACGTCTTTTTTGCATAATCACTTGTTACTTCTGGTTTGGCGTCTTCCTGGCCAAGGCGCTGTAAGTGCTGCATCTGTTTACTAGCCCTCCACGTTAACAGGGAGCGCACAGCATTTCTGTATTCATGAACCCATCCATCTCTTAAGGGCTTCCAGCTGGAAAATGAAACCGAGTCCTGTAGGCATCACATTTTAGGGGATGGTCTAAGAAATGTTTTAATCATACGAGAAGCCAAGTGAATAAAAATAAACCCCTAACAATCTTTTTGCAGGCAATTAAGATTCTCTTTAGCGGAAACATCTGCGTTCGGCAGTGTGTTATCTTACTGATGGTTGTTACTCCATTGCATCCCGAAGCTGAGTGTCTGTGTCTCTCTGTCTAATGTGCCATGAAGAACTGTTTTTTTCCTCTGTTGCTGTGAAGAGGTTCCAGAGATGACTGAGAGATGCCAGACCTTAATGGTGAACTGACATCAATTCACAGCTCGGTTCTGCCTCACATTTCTCTGAAGAAAAGCAGAGAGGATGCTTGAGTCCCTGGTGTGTGTAAGTGCATGTGTGTGTGTGTGTGTGTGTGTGTGTATGCTTGTGCCTCGTCATGTGCACGTGTGCGTGTGTGTGTGTGTGGTGGGGTGTGTGAGCTGAAAGTGAAAACAAGGAGAATGTTTGCCTGTAGTGACTTGCTGATAACACCACTTCACACATACCATGGTCAGAGCAATGCTAGTAGAGTCGGAGAGGGTGTTACAAGAGGGAGCTATGTGCTATACAACACCGTGTACAGTATATGTTACAGAACCCACAGCCAAGTACACCAAGCCTCTTCTCAGGATTTTGCAAAATTCTACACTTCTCCAGTGGCAAAACGTGAAAAAATACCAAATATTAGGTACAGCATTAAATCAAATACAGTCAATAAACTGTACTGGGGCACCCATGAGAAAAAAAGCAGGGCTATCTTATTTTTTACATAAGGAAACTGAATATCATGTTTTAGTGTGAGGATCAAAGGAAAGGCAAAATGTGTCTGTGCTCATGAAGGCGTATTGTTCTCATTTGCACAGATTGTTTTTTTCTGGTTGAGCCTAAAGGGTGTAAAATGTAGAGCAAACAAGATTTCCATGTTAATTCTGTTGTGTAGAGAGGGTTGCCAAGGCTATGTCTTTACCAAGGACTGGAAAGGTGTAGCTTCCAAACTATAGCCCAAGCAAGACTTCTTTAGTGTAAGTGCATTCTTTGTGGTGCCATGGAGGAGGAAACAAACCTTCGGGCTTCTGTGCTGTCATTTGGTGACGATTTTCATAAATATTCAACAGCTCCGATGTCCGTAAAACACTGAAGCGGGACCAAATGCAGAGCAGTCTGAGCAAGCGTCCTCTTGATGGCAGTGAAGGACAGAATTTGGTGTTGAAAGGTGGACTCTGCACAGCCTGCCCCCTTCATCATCACATCAGAAAAAAAAGAGAAAACATGTGAGGGAGAATAAGTTCAAAAGATATAGCAAGAGGGGGAAAAGAGAAAGAGAGAGAGAGAAAGGGAAAGTAAAGATTAATCACTTTAAATATTTACAATAAAAACATCTACAATCTATCTGTGTGCTAACAACAGAGAAATGCTCTATATTCATCAGACTCCTGTCAAAACGTGACCATTCCAACAGAATCCCACCTCCTGCAATATAAGCAACTTGTGATGATAGCGCAAAGGGTCATGGCAGACTTATTAGATGTGATTAAGTCAAACAGAAACCTTGCTGGTAGCTCTATTCTGCATTTGTAGGTCAGAGCTGTGTGGTATCACAGTATGAGTGTGATGAATTGAAGTGCACATCCTCGCTACCTGTTCGCCAGCCTTTCCTTTCTTCACATTCACAATGCCAGCGTGGATTTTGCATAATGAATGATTACGGCTTGATTCTCATATTTTTTATATGGATGATGTAAATGTGTCTTCATGTTTTTCACCCTCTCACTCTTTTCTCTCTTCCTCTCTCACTCAGTCTCTTTCCTTTTTTCCTCCTACATATTCTTCTGTGAGGACTTCAAAAAGACAGTGGCTTTGCACGTCCTTTTTGGGAGAAAAACCCATGCTTATCTTACAATGGAGCTTAGCCAGAATATAGACGAGGAGCGTTTGCATATTTTCTGCCTTTCATCAGACACAGTGCTGATGGCTTGCGCTCCGGCAGCCTACTTGGCCAGATTTTCACCCTTCTTCCAAAATGCGACCAGTAATTTGCAATGATATCAAAAATATAAGTTTGAAAATATAAATTTGTTTTTTTTTGTTCAGCCTTAGAATCCTCACTTGCATAACAACATCAAAAAAGTCAGAATGTTTTACAGAAATCCAATCCTATGCATTGTGTCATATTTTTGTCTCTCAATTGTTTTTGAAAGATATTTCCATGAATGTGAACATTGCTGGAGCAGTATTTCTGAACTTTACACTTTAATGTTACATCACTTAAAAAGCTTCAAACAAAATATGAACCACAGCAGATGTAAGAGAAAATATGTAAGAGAGAATGTGTCAACCCTGAAAGTGTGATTCAAACATTTTTGGATGGAAACCCACTGAATCTTGGGACAAAAAAGTCATCACTGCCCCAAAGTCAGGTCAAGGTCTCAGGTCAGCCAGACATCCAGGCTCTGTCCTAGGCCCCACCTGGCCAGATCATTACTTCGTCCTAAAAGAGTGCTCAGGTTTGGACAGAGAACGAGTCTTTCTTTGGCTGCCTCAGCACTTTGTACACTGGGGCACCCCTTGTCTTCACCTTTGGTTTCAGAGGCTAAAGCTGAATTGGCCTCAACGGCCACATTTGGGAGAGGGGTAACGTGAAAGGTTAGAGAATGGGCGATGCTTAGGGTATGGTTAGGCAGACTCCAGGAGGAAGATTGCTTTGTCTCTGTCTGTCTTCCTCTCAGGAGCACTGGACAAATAGCCACCCGAGGGACGATTCGGTGTCATACATTTCCGCAGCTGTTGGCAGGATTCAGACAGTCGGTGACTAAATTGACACGTTTGAAAATTAGTTGCAAGCTGTAGCTTGGCCATGGATTTTTTTTTACAGACTTCTGCAGACAGTCCGACCTCGATGTGATCCCCAGGTGACAGGAACAGGAACGAATCACTCGGGCTGCATGTGTATGAAAAGGATTTCTGTTTGTCAGATTCATGAGCTAAAGACACCTACCACACTGGTTAGAGTAATGGTGTCATGATCCAATGACGACTATAGTGTCACACCTGCCTTGCATTATGACAAATAATGCTCTGTGTATCAGCAGAGAGTGGATGTCTGCATGGAGGAATAAAGAACATCTCCGGGTGAACAAAGGGAGATATGAAATGAGCCAAGAAGCATGGAAACGCATGCAGTGCAAGGCACTCCCAGCCACACAAAGCCCGTAACTGTGGACAATGGCCGTGAAAGACTCAGCTAATCGGCAAAGAAGCGAGAGCTATTCAGGCCTCATGTTCAGCATGGCACTCATGGAAAGGCTCTCAAGCTTACATGTTGTTTTGAAAAGAGTGCAGGGAGCACAAGCTCTAATAGGCCCTGTTCTACTGCATTCAGGCTCCCTGAACGCATGGATTTCTCTCACTGCGGTAACCACTTTAACATTTTAACTCTCCTCTGCAAGCCTGAGGCAGGCGGGGAGTGCCGGTGAGCCCGCCACATGACTATAAGTCTCACCTACCAGAGAGGAGAGACGCCCTCTGTCAGTCTCAGCTACCTGTGGATGTCTGTGGATGTGTGTGTGTGTGTGTGTGTGTGTGTGTGCGTGTGCGCGTGTGTGGAAGTTAATGTAGCTGTAGATTTGTCTGTGGATGTCTGTTTTAATGTAGATGTTGATATGTGTGTGGATGTCTGTGGATGTCTCTCTGTGTGTGGATGTAGATGTTGATGTGTCTGTGGATATCTGTGGATGTGTGCATGGATGTAGACATTGATGTGGCCATGGATATGTTTGTGGATATCTGTGGATGTCAACATGGATGTGGCTGTAGATTTGTGTGCGGATGAAACTGTGGTTTTGTCTGTGGATGTCAGTATGGATGTGGCTGGGATTTTTTTCTTGGATGTGCCTGAAGCTGTGTCTGTGAATGTTGCTTTAGTTGCTTTAGTCCTAAAAACATGTGTTTTTTTTCTGTGGATCTGTCTGAATAGTAATATGGATATATGTCTGTGAGTGAGAATGTGTGTGGTTGTCAAAGTTCTGCCTTTGGATGTGAGTTTGATGTCCCTGTGCCTAATATTATGTATGTGGGTGTATCTGTAGCTTTGTCTGTGGGTGTGTTAGTAATTGTGTCTGTAGATGTGTCTGTAGTTGTGTTTGAGGAAGTAGGGATGTATCTCATGTTGTGTCTGTATGTGTTGTGTCTGGATGTGTCTGTAGTTGTATTTGTGTCTCCTGTCGTGGCTGTGAATGTGTCTGGGTGTGTCTGTAGTTGTGCATGAAGCAGCAGGGGTGTGATGTGTGAGCATGTGTTTGCGCTTGTCTCTGTTGTTGTGTCTGTTGATGTGGTCTGTTGTGTCTGTGTTTGTAGTTGTTGTGTGAAGAAGTAGGCGTGTGTGATGTCATGCTCCTCTCAGCTGGAGAAGTAAAGGCAGCCTCTGTGATTGGCAGGAGCTGGGGCGTCACGGCAACAGCCTGTGAGTCTACATGCCACTCACACTCTGATAACAGCCAATAACCCAGTCCATTGTTACCACACCTTTAATTCCTCTTGCCGTGTCCGAAGCTATTCAATAGAGTCCCGTAATCCCCGCTTGTTATTTTCTCTCCTCCAACCGGCCCATGTCCGTTCTTATTTGCTTCCACTCCATGCTCTCGACCGGGAGGTCAAAAAATCTACCAGGACCGCGGGGATCAAAGCCAAATGCACAGGGTATGGGTCTGTGATAAGCTCCAGCCTCTCTCTCTCTCTCTCCCTCTCTCTCCCTCTCTCTCTCTCTCTCTCTCTCTCTCTCTCTCTCTCTCTCTGTCTCGCTGTCTTTCTTCTCTTAACAGTGGCAGCAAGGCTGTAACCACAGACTCATTCTTTGCTCCGGATTCTGACCAGACTCCTCTCTTTTGCAACCGCTTCTGCATTAATCTTAAAGGAAATATTTTCTCTCTTTCAGCCCATGAAATGAGCGAGAGGATAAAGCAGAGAAAAGGACACACTATTTTGTGGATAGCCCAAGAGGCTACACTGACAGCACTTTATATCCCACAGCTTTAGTTACAGAGAAACTGTATTTTTAGATGATGTTTTGTGACAGAGTAAAAGACATTGTTAGCATACTAATATGTCATAAGAGCACAAAACCAAGATCAGAATTAGAATTTGGATTTTGGTTAAGGTTACCTACAGAGCAATA
This sequence comes from Setipinna tenuifilis, assembly GCA_030347295.1. Lineage (NCBI taxonomy): Eukaryota > Metazoa > Chordata > Actinopteri > Clupeiformes > Engraulidae > Setipinna > Setipinna tenuifilis. The sequence continues at coordinate 26,414,289 of CM059280.1, forward strand.
AAATGCTGCAAACACATACACACACACACACACCCAAACACACACACACATATCCACACACACACACACACACACACACACACACACACACACACACACACACACACACACACACACACACACACATATATATATATATATATATATATATATATATATATATATATATATATATATATATATATATATATATATACTTGACAAGTAGTGCAGTGATATAGTTTAAGAAGTACGTATCTGGTCTGATAATTTGAACTTTGTCCTAATAAATATATACATGCAAAATATAACATTTATAAATATATGCATGAATGGCAAAAAAGATACATTATGTGAAACATCTTTGTACATAAGACCAGAGGCATATAGCCTGGCATCAGTGATTAAAAGTCCTGCCACATATTTTTTCCAACCAATTCACTGAACCAGCTGGTTCTAACTAGCGCAACTCTTTAGTCAGGTAGATGAGCTAATTAGAAAAATCAACTGTGTTTAGAGCACAGGCAGAAGAAATACATGGCAGGACTTTTAAGTCCAGAAAACAACAAGAGCTCTTGGTAACTGTTCCCCAGATAACTGCACAGATAAAAGGAGGGCCATATTAGCAATGGTGCACTTGAAGTAGCACTTTGGGCCTCCTTCACAAACAGGACATTTTGGCACTTTTACAGTAAATGAGGCTCACCACTACCTTGAGGTGTTTCTATAGGTACAACGTATTTGTCCTCTTAAATATGTCTTAGTTGCTTGCATTGTCTTGCATTGTTTTGTTTGTAAAGATGAAGAAAGATGGAAGAAATAAAATGAATGTAGTATTTTCAGTTTTGTTTTAGTCATATATATATATATATAACATGAAATGTGTGTTGAGAGCAGTAATAACATCCATATATGCACCAGAAACAGAGACTCCCCACCTTATTAAAGAATAATAATCTAATTTAGTTTCATGTTTTAAACTTTAACTATTTCGTCACTGACATTCTCTACACTGATATTTGGACATGAGTGGACAATAAAACTTGTATAGCACATTGTGGTAAAAAACGAAATATATTGACAGAAATAACATCACCGACTTTCTCTCCACTAATATTTGGATGTAAGTGGACTTTGAAAGTTGTATAGCATGTTGTGGTAAGAAACCAAATATATTGACATAAAACTAAAGCGAGAGGACAGATGCATATTAACTTAAGGGTCCGGGGAGAATTGAGGGGTGCACTGCAGATGCGACGTCTCCCAGAAGAAAGGGAAGAGGGGAAGAAAGGGAAGAAGGGAAGTTTTGAAGCGTTCTTCCTGTCGGCTTGCCTTCTCTTCCCCACAGAGATGGTAGCGCACCACTGGGGAATACTCTCCATCCCGTCTATTCATGTATCTCGCCATCTCTCTCGTAAAACGTCTCTCTCTCTCTCTCTCTCTCTCTCTCTTTCTCTCTCTCTCTCTCGCACACTCTCTCCACCCTCTCTCTTAATCATTCACTCAGTCTTTTTTGTTTGTTTGCATAATTCTCCCTGTCATTTCTCTACCCTCTACCGCATCTCTCTCTCTTTCTTGCTCTCTGTCTTTTTCTCTCTCTCTTTCTCTCTCATTCTCTTAGTGCCTCACTCACCTGTTCATTCACTTGTGGATGGTACGCACTCTCTCATCAATCGCCTCAGTGTCCTAGCGTCTCTGTATTTATTTATTGCTCTCACTGGGCTGATGCTCCTGATGCTGCCTTTGGGTGTCTCTTGACACATCCCATTCTCCACCTGTCACTCCCATAGAAAAGAGTCCATAGTCAAATAGAGACTGGAAATTGATAACAGAAGAAAGAATGTTTTCGGTTGGTGTTGCTTACTTACTTACAAAAAATATGTTTGTTTGCCTATTTTTTTTTTTTGCTTTAGTCAAAACAAGGATTGAGACTTGAGCTGCCACAGACAGAGTTACAGAGCGAATGAAGGAGACAGGAGGAATTTCATTGACACCTTCATCAGATAAGGCTATTCAGCGGTGCACCTTTTTTTTTTTTATTCAGCAGCGAAATAATCCAAAGGACCCTTGAGACCGATGCCTGTGATCCTGCAGCCAAACAGCCTCCTTCTGTTAAAAGCGAAGAGGTGAGATACAAAGCAAAGAATAAAAAGAATGGAATCAACCTCAAAAGGAGCATGGAAGCAGAGAAGGCCACAGATGAAAAGGAGGCATGGGGCCCACCGATGAGTCTCGCACGAAGGCCGTGGCCTTGTAAACACTGGCTGCATTGCCACGGCGACCGCTGTCTAGTCGTCTCTGCCAAAGATGTCTTTGGTATCTAATATTGCCTTCACACTGTTTCTTGGATGGTACGTTTGGGAACATGCTTTTTGGTGCTGAAATGTTCCAAAGAAATATTACTCATTGTATTGTCAAATAAAGTGCACTATGCCTAATGTTACTGCACTGGATTTTACGTAACCACAAGCTAGAAGGAAAAAAAAAACTCTTGCATTTGATTTCTCTTTTGCCAGTCTTACATCACAGTCAAGTTAGATTCAGAGGTAATCCTGACTTGCTGTTATTGTCAAAACTAAAAAGTGCACTGACAGCCAAAAAATGTACATAGCTAATAATAATGTGTTTAATGAATGTTAATGTAGTAATGTGTCTTGTAGGGTACTGATAAACCCTAAAAGATGGGCAGGTAGTGGACAATAAAAACAGCAAATTTGAACATTTCCACTGTGTGAAGTAGCTAACACTCACACTATGAGCTTTATCTAACACAGCACCAAGTCCCCCTAGTCTCTCACATCCAATAGCTCCACATCACCGCTTCTGAACTGCATTCTGCTGATCAAAGATGTGACAGAGAAATAAATGGGAAATGAAATACACTAAATGAGGGAAAATCATACGGTGTCAGCCTCAGAGACGTTCATTAACAGGACCAAAACAAAGCTGAGAGAAGCACAAAGCCCCACAATCAACTGTCTCTCACACAGAGCACAGCAAGAGTATCAGATTTCTTTGAACAGATCTCTTCTACCAATCACTGAGAATAGACTAATTGCCAGAAACATCATAACAATAGATTAAAATAAGACAAGCTTCAAAAACAGATCCATCAACAGTATGGCAGTATAGTTTTTTGACCACAAGATGTGTGTATGTGTTTTAATGAACCCATTTTGTTACTGTGTTGTACTTGTAGGCTTAACAAAACAATACACTTTAAACTTAAGTGACTGGCCCTGCTTAGGGATATGCATGATTTTGTATTTTAGACACCGTTAATAAAAAGAATGGCTTGATAAATATTTAGGAGTGAAATTCAACCCTGAAATGACACTCTTGTGTCATGGAACGACTTAAAATAAAGACTAGAAGATTTGGCATTGTACTTTATCAGTTTATTCCTCATCATTCAGTCTATACAGCCCCTCTTATACAGTGTTAATGTCTTAAAGTGAAATGAACGTCAATAATTACCTCTTATTTGATTTACCAAAGAGAGGCAGTGGTCATTAAAGATAATGTGAAATAAATTTGAATCCATGTAAGCATTTTAGAAGCAAAATGCAGGGTAAACAAGGCTTGCATGATAATTTAGCAGAGATTGTCATGGAGACTGCAGTCAAACCTCTCGCACAGCAACGTCATGCACCAGCCTAGCTCATGCTTAATTCAAGCCTGCTGAATAATTAATGCAGATTTTTGCACACAATCTCCAAGGCCCATTATAGAGGCCCAGGATGGATTTTATTTAATTTATACAGATTAGATGGAGTCAGGCGGTGCCTTGAATGGTGGGGTTAAGGTGATTATGAGAGATAATCTTGATCAGGGAGGCATTGATGGAGATGGACTGAAAGGTGTTATTAGGATGTTTGCTTTACATATGAATGGATCCACTAGCCATCAATTGAAATGTCCACATTGCTATGACAGTGTGCACCAGTTTGAAGAGGGGTAGCAAAGTAAATGCCAGGTCAGTCCAGACTGCCCTGGTTTCCCCTATTGGGTTCATGAATGGTGTATTAGCCACTATGAATAGAGTGGTTTAAGCTAAACTGAAGAGCCTTTACAGTCACCTATCAACTGAGAAGCTTCTTGTGTGCAAACTACCTCTCTTGTTTGTTACAAGGACACAAGGACAGTTTAGTGTCACATGCATAGACATACTGGGTAGAGTAAGACATGCAGTGAAATTGGTGAAAATGGTGTTAGTCTAAAACTCTGCATAGTGAGGGGGGGAGTAAAGTGTGTAGAATGCAGTTGGGGGATGGCTACCCAATGAAGGGCAGAGGTAAAATGGATGATGGGAAGGAGGTGTGATAAAGTGCATAAAGTGTTGATGCCCATGCCCTCGCTCCATGGGCAGCCTCCCTTTCCTATGGGAGCTACACCACTGCATAAACCTGTGATACACTTTTGCCATTATGCTCCATTAACACATAACGACTGCACATAACAATAAATAGCTTGAAACAATACAACACATCAAGCACCTGAAGTGACCAAGTAAACCGCCACCAGTGTCTTTTCCCATTTCAATGTGCGATCACTAGGCCATTGTGCTATTAGGCTGCTACAACTCCCTTGATGACCAAGCTATTGCAATTTTGTATTACACATTTTTTGTGAAGAGGAGGACCGATGGAAATCATTTCATATTTGTGATTACCTATCCACACACCTTTACATGTTTTCCAAATTCTACTACCTCTCTAATAATGGCAAACACAATGTTCATTTTGTGCATCCACCTGTTGGAAAGGAACACATAACGATATAGAAACAGCCATGTAAAAGAAATGATTAGAAAAGGTCTCAGTAAATTGTCTCAGCGGGGTAATACACAGGCCAATAAGTGCATTATCTTCTACATCATGACACTGATAAAGACTTCGGAGATAATCAGTCAATGCTGCTGCCTACTTACTTGTGTGTGTGTGTGTGTGTGTGTGTGCATGTGTGTCTAAATGCGCATGCATGTGTGTACTTGTGTGTAGGTCTGTGAATTTTAGGCTCTCTCTCTTTCTCTCTCTCTCTCTCTCTCTCTCTGTAAATGCACATGCATGTGTGTACTTGTGTGTAGGTCTGTCAATTTTAGTCTCACTGTCTCTCTTTCTGTGTGTGTGTGTGTGAGTGTGTGTATGCGTGTGTGTGTGTGTGGGTGTGTGTGTGTGTGTGTGTGTGTGTGTGTGTGTGTGTGTGTGTGTGTGTAGGTGTGTGTGTGTGTGTGTGAGTGAGTGTGCATGTGTGTATAGCCATTGTGCTGCTGTGCAGGGAGCACTCCTGCGAGGTGTAATTAGCATGGCCATGACAGAAGCACATGCACCCCAGAGAAGGATGAAAGAGGACATTTAAAGCTCACTCTTTTACAGTAAGCTCTGCCTGATAGCCACTTTCTCTCTCTCTCCCTCTCTTTTTTCTCTCCCTCTCTCCTTCTTTCTCTCACTTTCTCTCTTTCTTTCTCTCCCTCCCTCTATCACTTTTATAGTAAGCTCACCCACAGCCCACAGCTCTGCCTGATAACCACTTTCTTTCTCCTTCTCTCTCTCCCTCTCTCCTTTTTAATCTCCCTCTCTCTGTTTCTCTGTCTTTTGCTCTCCCTCTCTTTTTTCTCTCTCCTTCTCTCTTTCTTTCTCTCTCTCCCTCTATTCTGTGCATGCTATTTATTTTACAAGCCCACACTGTTGCACACAATCATAATATGTGTGTGAAAATGTGCCAATGGACCAGGGGCGTAGCCAGAAATCATAAAATAGGGTGGGCCTGATTGACAAGTGGGTGGGCACAGGCCCACCCCAGCCCACTCGTGGCTACGCCTATGCAATGGCTTCAAAAGGCGGCTCTCACATCCATTGAGCCATGGTCACTGTGCTGTCCTCTCCAGTCAGTGAGGGGGACTTGTACGACACTAAACTGGCTGTTATATTTCCTGGCAGTTACAACTACACCACCACAGAGCAAAGAAAAGGCAACTTTTACATCACTCTTTAAGAGTTATTTTTTGTCAACAAACCTTAAGAGCCACTCACGGAATGTAATGATGAAATAAGGCTACGTTCTGACGTGATGGTTTTTTATAACAGAAAACACCTGGCCCAGGTGGTTTTCAAAGAGGGAAAAAAGCCTTCCAAAAAAGCACGTGGGCGGTGCCTGTGCTAACATCAGCTGATAGACCGTAAACGTTAACGGTTAGCCTAGCTTGTGATGTGAGCGGATGAAAACAACTGAAACTAATACCTACAGTTGTGTCCCAAAAGTGCCCCAATCGATCTCTAAACGGTCTCCTTGTGGTAGACGTTGTGGTATAACTTCTTTGCCATGTCATATAGCTCTGTGTGCTCACTTACGAGTACCACCAGTTGTTCGGTTGGAATTTTGTTTGACTTGAGAGGCTTTGTTTTCGCCGCCATGTTTCTTCTTTGAAACTACAGAATTTCAGTCGCTCATTGGTCAGTTGTCAAAAAAGCACCTGACGTAGGGTGCTTTTTTCGGGGCGAGTTCAAATTTCTCAACTTGAAAACCACCCGGGGTGGGTGAAAAAAAGCACCAGTGGCGGCGTTTTTAAAAACCTCCCAGGATGTTGTTTTTAAAAAACACCCTGTACCATAGGAAAATAAGGTAAACCATCCACCGACATCTGTAAAAAAAACATCACGTCTGAACTTAGCCTAAGGAGGTTTTGCTTTTAACCTTTGGATGGAAGGTGTCTACTTATTTGATTTGATTTAAAACTCTTGTTTATTTTGTATTGCAGCAATGTTGGTCTGTGTTGTGGAGGAGGAAATATTGGTGTACCTGGGTAGAATACTACCCCTATTCAATCAATCAAATAAAAAGAAAAAAACTCTACCAAGAGCAATCTAATGTACTAATTTTCATGTGTGCTGACATATCAGCCTCTCCTCTACACACTTTCCTGACACACATGCGCACACATGCGCGCACACACTCACACACACACACACACACACACACACACACACACACACACACACACACACACACGTGCACACACTTCCTCATCCCCTCACTATTAAATCCTAATAGCTTTGACAGTTTGACAGTTTTATTTCCACCGGTGAAGATAAAATCATTATTGTCATATTCCTCTGCTGAAGACGTCGCCGGTCCGGTCTGAGCAGCGCCGAGCCACGCGCACTCGCTGTGCGCTGTTATTTGTGAAGGACCCTCAAGCTGTCGCTTTGGGGATTGATGAACCCTTGCTGGCGTGTGGGTAACTGCTCCCAGAGGCAGCAGCAGCGGAGGCAGCGTGTGGATGTAAGTTCACAATCTCATGCAGCCGCTCTCCTATCTATGATGTGCTACCCTCACCCTCAACTGCTATCTGCGGCAGGAGAAGAGTCAATCTTTACAAAAGGATGGGCTCGAGCTGCCGGAGCTGTCGGTGCTGGAACAAAGTCATTAGGGCGGCCGGTACAGTGTGCCCAGTACGGTGGTGCCGGAGCTGGAGCTGTGAGGGAGATGTGAGGGAGATTGGGCGTGTGATGAGATGGTTGGGGGGACAAAATGACCTTTTCAAAGTTTTAAAGGTTTCTGAATAGTAGCGAATTCTGGTACAGACAAAATAGACTTAACTGAGGATATAGAGCAGGTTTTATACTCACACCTCACTCTCGCTTTCTTTCTCGCTCTTTTTCTTTTTTGCTTGCACTCGCTTACACTTTTGTCTCTCTTTCCACTCTACCATGAAAAAAATACTTACCCCCCACCCCCCATCTCACACACACACACACACACACACACACACACACACACATACAAAAACACAGAGAACAAGAGCAGGTTGAAGACACATTGTTACATAATTGATCAGATGAAGGCAGTCAGAAAGAAGTCACGTGTGAGTAATTATGAGGCAGCCCTTTGGTGTTGTTGCACAACAGGTGGCAAGGGGTGTGATTACAACTCCAGAAACAGTGCTCTCACACCTACATGCACGCACCTACACACACACCTACACACACACACACACACACACACACACTGACAGAGATTCATTGCTTCTTACACACTGCACAGTAGTAGTAGTGCATCAGCCCCATACAACTCTATGTTGAATATTACTAAAGCTTTGATTTAACAAGCTAAGTAGTGAATATTAAAGATGCATTTTGTAAGCTTTTATTCTTAATTATGGAAGAGAGGCTCTCTCTTATCATGCATTCAGAGATAATGAATCAAAATTATGTCCAGCTTCTTTTACACACAAATACACACACACACACACACACACACACACACACACACACACACACACACAAATTATGCCCAGCTCCTTTCTTGCTGGACCTTTATAGATCTCACTCCCCTGCCCAAATGGTACATGCTGCTTAATCAGATTCATAAATAAAACATTTCCTAGATTTACAAATGAGAGAATGGTTCAAAATCCACCATATTCTGTGGAAAGTCTAAAAGAAAATAAAAAAGCAGAAAAAAATCTTGGAATGAGAAAAGAAAGAAAGGGACAGTGGCAGAAAAAAAGGTCGAGAAAGTGGGAGACAAACAGAGACAAAGAGATGGCAGAGAAAAAAAGGCAGCTAGAAAGAGAGGAAAAGAGGGAGAGAAAGAGAAAAAAGACAGAAAGAAAGGAAGAAAGAGAGAAAGACTGAAGAAGGGAAAGGATGGCTGAGCGGTGCCATGTTAACCTTGTTAATGAATGAAGGTCTATCTTAGCTAAGACAAAAGCTGGGGAAGCCAAGGCCACCTCTGACCCGAATTAGTGGCTCACCGCAGAAGCCATCAGAGCACCGCAGCATGAACATTAGCCAGCATTAATCTCTCTTAAGAATCTGGAGCAGGCTGAGGGCACACACACACACACACACACACACACACACACACACACATGTACACACACACAAACACACACGTGCACACACACACACACACACACACACACACATACGCAGCAGGTAATCATGTCTCCTCTTTGCAGAATGCTTTGTTTGGAATAATTCCTAGTTAATAATCAAGCAGAATTGTTGTCTGAACTGCTGAATGAATACTTAAGACGTTTGCATATTTCTGTCTTCCTTCTTAACATTTCTTTTTGGGTTTTTTATGGTACTTGATGTAGAAGTAAACTATTGAATCTATGAAAGTGTGTCTGAATGACAAGCCATGTCCCTGAACTCACCATATTACGATTATTGCTGCTAATATTACACTGGACTTTTATTTTCCAATATGCAGTGTTTTCCCTATTCAAACACACTATATGAAAGCAATGATAAGTAAAACCTATAGTATATGTCTTTTGATCCGGTTTTTGATTCTTGCTGGAAACACAAGTCCATTGTCTGAAAACATCAATCATTCAATACATAGCCATATATGTAAAAGAGAAGGGTTATAATGTGTAGTATAATAACTGTATAATATACAGTTAATACAATAGTTAGTGTAATATAAACTGTGTTGTAATCTCTTGGTGACTGATACATTCGGGCATTCTTTTTTAGTTTTGTATCTGTACAAGGATTGGCCATCGCGGGATTGGGTGTGGCAATGAGAGAGTTAGAATGAGAAAGAGGTTTCTCATTTTTCTGGAGAAGGGGTGAGTGTGAGGTGTTTGGATGTTGGCCCAGCACACAGTGGGCAAGTACTCTTATCCACCCACTCCATTAGACAGCAGTAATGAGGGAGCTAGCCACACAGCATCCCGGGTTGGGGTGTGTGTGTGTGTGTATGGGTGGGTCGGTGGGTCGGTGTGTGTGCATGCATATGTACGTGTATGAGTGTGTGTGTCTGTATGTGTGTGTGTGTGTGTGTTTGCATGCATGTGTGTGTGTATGTATGTGTGTGTGTGTGTGTGTGTGGGTGTGTGTGTGTGTGTGTGTGTGTGTGTGTGTGTGTGTGTGTGTGTGTGTGAGTGTGTTTGTTTGGGGCAGGAGTGGGGGCAGCTATAAACTCCTTTCACAGATCAGAACGGCTTTTGAAGCACAGCTTGTACTATCAAAGTCTGAAAATACTGCAGGGTGTAGCAATATTCCGCGACACTAATGGCACTACAAATAGAGAGGGTGAAACATTTTGTCAGGATTTCAAGCCATGTTTTTATCAGACTGCATCCAGTCGAGGAGGCGATTATGCTGAATACAAAAATCTGGTTTGCTAAAATTAATCTCTCTTCTCCTGCCAATGTGTTGCGCCTGTTAGCATTTTTTTCTCCAAAAGTGAAAAAAAAAATCTTAACACATCCAAAAAAGCAGATGAATAAAAAAATGAAACTCTCAAATCTGAGTGGAGACACATGCTATCCCGCCCTCCCCTCCTCCCGACAGTACCACCAGGTGAGCAGTGACATCGTCAGGTCAGACCAACTTTTAAGACTTTGCCAAGGGATGCGCACACACACACAAAGAACCAAAAAAGGGGGAAAAAAAATGATTCCCTGTCTGTGTGAAGTGTTTCAAGCTACTCTGTCTTGGCAAAGCTGATGTATGCTAATTAAAACGGCACTCTCAACCTCACCTCCTGCACCCTACTGCTAAGCCTCACATCCAACCTGCATTCACCTTCCATTACATACTTTCATTTGAATTTAATCAGAGGCAGCCAGAAAGTAACCTGTAATTGGGGTCTCTTTTGGTCCGCTTAGCAGAGATTGCTGCTAAGTCATTCAGAAAAGGGTGGGAAAAGGGTGGACTATGACTTCCTAATGGTGATAATAATGCTTCATCTGTTTTATGATCTGTCCTTGAAATAAATAGTGTCTGACTCAATGCCCTGATAGATCATTTACTGCATTATGTTCAATGGTGCCTGATAATATCCAAACGTATTCACAAAAGTATAGATAAGCTTGTGCCGCACCGTATGCCATTTGTGACTCGGTTCAAAGTGCAAATATGTGAAATGTTGCAGATTTTTTTTCATTTAATATTGAATTAAGCAGCTCATTTCAATTATCTACCACATTTGGCTCTAACCTTTTACTTATGACTTCTCCTTCCATCTGAATATGTTATCTGGAAATAAAACATTGAAATAACACAGGTCATATCTTTGGACAAACCTGCTCATTTTTAGGTTTTTGACTATGTTTTATATTGTGCAACAATATTGAGGGCAGGAAATCTATAAAATAATACATTTGTATTGTAATTATGTATTAACAACAACAAATTAAAATATGTTTCAGAATTTTCAAAGTAGCCACCATTTCCCTGGAACTCCTGTTTTGGTCTTGTAGTAACGCAACATGTTGAGTATGGGGAGCTTTCTGAAAACTGTTCGAAAGCCATTCCAACTGATTACCCTTAAGGGGCTAGTTAAGAAAATGCTAGCAGACTGCAAAGCTGTCATTAATGCCAAAGAAAGCTACCGTATTTTTTTCCCCTGTTGTACAGTGTTCCTATGAATTACAAAAGGTGTGTGTGTGTGTGTGTGTGTGTCAGAAAAAGAGAGAGCGGTAAAAAACACAGAGAATGAGGGAGAGAGACAGAAAGAGAGGTAGAGAGAGAGGGAGAGAGACAGAGAAAGATGAAAAAAAGAGAAAGAGAGGTAGTGAGACAGAGAGAGAGAGAGAGAGAGAGAGAAAGAGAGAGAGAAAGAGAAAGAAACAGAGACAGTTCATCAAGACTGTTACTGAATCAATATCTAGTGGTGGTCTCATATTACAGTGTACCATCTATAAAATATCAATAAAATCTATTGGCCTGGTCCACTTAAAAGCAACTGCAAATACATAAAGATATCCACACACACAGACACAGACATACACAGAGACATACACAGATACACAGACACAGACACACACACACACACACACATACACAGACACGCACGCACAAATACACACACACACACATGTGCATGCGGGCAGACACCTGCACACACACCCACACACACACACACACACACACACACACACACACACGTTACTCTGACAAGCGTTTCCCCTGTCGCTTTGCCTCATTTCCTTGATCTCTCAGCTGTTAATGAGAGACTCAGTCTCAGTTCCTTCTGCCTCACTGGAGAAGACAGGCGTCAATTACACAGGCCGCCTCGCCAGACCTATGTCAAGGGAAGACACACACACACACACACACACACACACAAACACACTACTGCAAAAACTCACAGCAACCCACATGGGATGGGTGTGGGGTGGGGGCAGTGCGGTCCACGCATGCATTGTCTCCAAGGACACACATGACTCAAACTTAAAACACACAGCATGAAATCAGGAGAGTTTAGCCTTGCAACCATTGCCTTAAAGGTGAACTTTCATCGTTATTTTTATTCATATTTCTGTGTCGCCACTATGGTTGAATGCATTGTGCGTCATTTCTGTGAAAAATGATGTCCTAGATCTCTTGCTTGACGCTGTTTTCTGTAAGCTAGAACAGGTCTAGTGGTTGAATGACTGCCTTTTCCGGTGTCGCTCGTGAATATCCATGACGTGTCAATAAGGCACTTCTAATTGGGCAAATTCGCTGTCTGTCGCTCACCTAGCTTCTGTCCACTGTTCTTCCTCTGCGATGTGGGCGTGCCACACATGGCTCTGGGCGGGGTTTACGACCTAGTGACGTAAATAGGTTTAGCCTGCTCTGATCCGCTCGTTTTGGTTAGCTTGACCCTTCAATGACCTTCAACGACCATGAGGGTCGAATTTCACGTCTTGGAGTGCTGCGTGCATATACTGCTTGGTGTGACCCACCACATTGTAAATAGAGCTACTCAAAGTGTTTTTTAGCGGAAGGACCCCTTTGAAGGACATAATGTACCCCATCATGTCCAACAGATACATGAAACACGCAGAGCTCTTAGTGATTCATTTGCAGAAAAAGAATTGAGAGCACGGCTGTGGTCAAGCATGCCCAAGCAAGCATGACTAATTGTTCCTCTCTAACAATGGGCTCCTGGTATGAAAAGGAGATTACATTAGATTGCCATGTGCAGCTTATGCAAGGATGTGTGTCCATGTAAACAGGAGGTCTGGCTAAAGAGTCTACCCACCTTAACACCCTAGCAAATCAGCTAACCACCTCAGCAGGCCACGACGAAATCCTTGAAAATCCTCACAGATAATATCAGTTCCTGATAATCAGTCATTGTCCACATGTTTCTGCAGCTGTGGGCTTGTGTATGTGTGTGTATGTATGTATACATGTGTGTGTGTGTGTGTGCGTGCATGTGTGTGTGTGTATGAGCATGTGTGTGTCTGTATGAGCATGTTTTGTGTGTGTGTGTGTGTGTGTGTGTGTGTATGTGTTTCTGCTTGTGTTTCTGCGGCTGTGGGCTTCCTTTATCTTCGACCCCCCAGGAGCCCACCTACTGAACCAGGATTTGCGTTGTGTGTTTGACTAGCTGTGAAATTAAGATGAAATTAGATAAAATCCAATGATACTTACTAAAATGCTGATGTGGGTATTTAAGTCCCTGTACTGGGGTGGATGAGGCTGAGCTATGTATTATTGACACAATTTCCAGACAGATGTAGTTAATTATTAGCCAGGCTAGTATCGCCATGGTAACTCGGCCTAATACTGTATTTTGCTACAATACTTTGTCAGGGTACACTTCGAAGGCCTCTGATTCCACAACTAGAAATTCTAGTTTCCAATTAGTGAACAGAAAGCCTGTGTGGCTCAGTGGGTGGGAGGTAAAGTGATGACACTGAACCTAAGCATTAAGTTCCAGAATGTATGTTGCGTTCAGCCTGCCTGCAAAATCAGTAGTGATTAGCTAAAACAGGCAAAAAAGTTTTTTTTTAATTTCACAGACAGTATCCACCCACCAGGAAGTAAACTAACGTTTACTAAGGGTATGCCGACTATTTGCACGGTTATTTGCGTTTAAAATGAAATGAAAGATTGTGGTTGATCAGGCTAGTTAATTATTTCCTGTCATGCTGTGAATCAGAAAAGGAAATGGCTGGCTTCAGCATGTGGCCTGGTGTTCTCGTCATGTGTATCTGTGCTGAAAAATGTTTTTTCCCCTTTGTCCACAGTGTGTTAATTTCCCATCTTCACCACTCTTCAAACTAATTTACCATGTTTGCACTGAGCACTCCCACACCGTGTGTTCAACTCCAAAAACAAATTCATTAGGCATGCCTTTTTTGCTCTGTTTTAAGAGTAACGTCTGCTAGCAGATATCTTTGGATGATCTTTACTCATCAAAGAACCCCCCCTCTCTTCCACCCCCCTCCTTCCAAGTCTCATTTGCATAATTTCTTCAGTAAGCGCATGAAGATTAATTGGTGTCTTCTTTTAACTTAGTAGATTCCCTCCTCACTCTTTCAGCCCTCATCATCTCTTCATTACAAAGGCACCTAAGCTTGGATGCATAATTCAGCTCTCTCCATGCAGGTCTCTGAACAGCAGCAGCTCGTGCTGGGCCGGATCAGGTCAGGGATTTGCCACAAGTCCGCCGGATCAAACCCTGCTCCCGGCCACATCCTGTTAAAGTCATCTGTTTATTTAATCTTCTTTTTAATCATTATATCGAATAAAACATAAATGTGCGTATGTGTATGTTCATTTATTTATTTTATATATCACTGTCACACGAGAACATCAATTTTAAAGTTTTTTTCTTCAATTGCTATTAGGCTGTCATGACAGTGCCTTCCAAAAACTCATTAAAGGCCTATTAAAGCAATTACACCACAGATAGGACCATCTGCACCTAAGGGGGCTTTAACATTGCTGGTGCCAAGAGGCAAACAGGTCTAATGTTGGGTGTATAGTAATACACTGGTGTCAAGGTGTGTGACAGTGTGTGAAATGTTGAATGACTAGCACTATTCTGGTGTTTGTGTGTTACAGTTGGGTGAAATGTGGAATGAATAGTAGGTATACTGGTGTCAGGGTGTGTGAGATTGGGTAATATGCAGCTGTGGTGACCTTTGTATTGTGACTCAAGGAGAAGGTCAAGTGAAGGATAAGCTGTCACTTTATTTCATCCTGCTACGGCCTGTGGACAAATGCGTATACATGTACACAAGACAGAAATAAAATAGAACCAGGCAAAAAATTCCCTCCTTGGTAGAGTTAAATATAGTGCATATTCACATTGTAGAGCATAATATTTTTAGGTGAAGGTCTCCATTTATCTACACCAAAAGCCTCTTTCCTAACTAATCTTAAACAGATCTTAGAGAGCGCAGACCTCCGCCAAGGTAGCTTAAGTCTCCACCTTATTGTCATTCTCACCTTAAGACATTACAAGACATTAATCATGTTAAAACATTTTATTACTGGTGTAATAGTTAACTAGCGGGTTCGCTCACTCATGCTCACACGAACTTGGTTGGCTCTTCGGTGCAGGTGGGTTTGTTCACTCATGCTCACAGGAACTTGGTTGGCTCTTCGGTGCAGGAATGTACTTTATCTAATTTCCACTGGCAACATGAACTACTGGGCTGCTCACCACTACCGCTCTAACTCTCCTCTGTCTTTCACTGAATCCTCTAACCAAAAACTCAACAACTCCTTGACCCGCAACAGGAGCCTCATTTCCGTACCAACCTATATTTCCACCTTTCAAAATAAAAGTCTCTGTAGATTCCATGCTACACTGGTAACTTCACTGAATAAAAAATTCCTGGATCCAGATGGTTATCCAGATCACCACCAAAAAACAAATCAGTTCTAAGTTAGCCCACTTCTGACCTATCCTGAAAATTTCATCAAAATCCATCCATAACTTTTCGAGTTATGCTGTTCACAAACAAACAGACAAACAAACAGACAAACAAACCAATGCCGTCGAAAACATAACCTCTTTGGCGGAGGTAACTAGAAAAGCGTCAAGGCAGTGACAATACCGACATACTGTCAAAATGTCAGAAAGATACGTTTATGACTTTTTGAGTTATTTTGCTAACAAACAAACAGACAGACAGGCGGACAGACAGACAGATAAATAGATAAACACTGTCAAAAACATAATACAAACTTTTTTCTTATCTATATACTTTAAGCTTATTACAGTAATATACGGTATGTCTGTAGAATGTATTCAGTGTTATTCACACATTCCTGTGTTGCTCTGTGTAATCCACCTACATGATTCAGAATCCTGATCACTGTATGTTATAGTTGCACAAATCTGAACTAGAGTATAGCTACTTGTGGGGGTTTATGTGTGAATGTGTGTGTGTTTGTTTGTGTTTGTGTGTAGGTATATTTATGCCTGCTTGTGTGTATCTGCCTGTCTGTGATCTTCCTGTCCATCTGTAACTTCATGTGCATGTATACATGTGTGTGTAGGTATATTTATGTGTGTGTGTTTACTGTATGTGTTTGTAGACACACACACACACACACACACACACACACACACACACACACACACACACACACACACACACACACACACACGTGTTTGATGGCTGCAGCGTTGTTAAGCTGAGGCTCGGTGCAGCAGCTAATCTATCAAGGCTCTGTGTCTGCTCTCCCACATTACTCACGACTGCCACTGAAAGCCTACAGCCACACCTGGGCTACGAGGTGTGTGTGTGTGTGTATGTGTGTGTGTGCATGAGTGTGTATTTCTGTGTGTGCGCATGTATGTGTGTGTGTGTGTGTGTGTGTGTGTGTATGTTGGGGCGGTGGGGGGCCATCCCCAGCTGGACCGACACATAGCGCAGGATATTTACCCCCCTCGTTTGTTTTCATTTCAACTGATCGGGCTCATCGTACACTTTGGACCAGTTTCAAATTCTCACTGCACAAACACCCATACGTTATGGTGACAGGGCCATTGTTGGCACGGAGAGATGGAGGTCTTTTCTCTGTGACCTTTTTTAAAGCTAGCCACTGGAAGGGACATAAAAAGAGAATATGATGCATTTCTGTCGTCTGTGTGATTGGTGTGAGATGTGGAATGTGTGTGTGTGTGTGTGTGTGTGTGTGCGTGTATGTGTGTGTGTGTGTGTTTGTGTGTGTTCTGCCATACTGTAAGGAAACCCTGAAATGCCATCACCAGGGGCAGTGTGTAAAATATGAATTTCTCTTTGATGGAAAAAGTTATTTATCAGAAAATACTATTATGATTAAAATTCCATCGGGTATTTTTCCACTGTGTGTGTGTGTGTGTGTGTGTGTGTGTGTGTGTGTGTGTGTGTGTGTGTGTGTGTGTGTGTAAATCTCAGTAGCTAGGAGTGAGAGACTAAGACTGACATCCCAATGCTCTTAAATGGAGGTGTTTTTTTATGAAGCATAAATAAAATTTATTTATTTAAGTAGCCCAGGGTCAAACTCAAATATGATTGCATTAGAACACCTTATGCAGTAAATGGCAGGTGGATTAAAAACAGCTCACCTCACACAACAAAGCAAGGCATCCAACCATGCTACTGCCCACTGAACATGATGGTGTAAGATTTTGTTGAGAGTATACTGCATATACATGTATAGTATACATGGCAGTTCATTTTGAAGTGCTTGAAGATATCCTTGTGGAATGTTTTCATAGATCAACTGAAGTCAATCTGAGGTGGGGCATCAATGTGGAAGGTTTACATAGATTATCTGCGTCCATTCTAAAGTGTGTGACATCACTGCGAATGTTTATCATAAATCATCTGAGTTTATTCTGAGCTGTGACGTCACTGTGGAATGTAGGGTCAGATGACATGAATTCATTAGGAAGTGTAACATCACTGCGTAATACATGGCCAGATCATTGGAGTTCATTCTGAAGTGTGACATCAGTGCAAAATGCAGTCATCATTAAACTCACACCTACACCAGTTTAGTTCCACACTAATTAAGTGTTCCAGCACTGAGCTGTGACTGATAGAAAGGCTCCCTTGGATACCCGTGTTTCTTCTGGTAGTTCAGAGGACCTAAGATCCATTTCTGGGAGAATATTCGATTCAAGGTAATAACGTTCACCCCAATTAGTAGAAAGCCATGTCTAGCAGTTTTATAGTTTCCCCCTTTTTTGGCGATGTAATTGCCTGATTCCTGAAATAACTAAATTAACAGTAATTTGCCCTTACTTGTTAGTGAAATATCAGTTTCAAGGTTGTCCTGGCTGTGGAGTAATAAATAAGTTTGATTCACTTCAATTTCACTTTACAAACAGCATGTTTGTATGTAAATGACATGGAGCTTAAGGTGAAAATGTACAGTGTAAAGTTCACAAGCAGTGTGTCTTTTTTAATTAGTGTGTTATTTATTCAATCTCCTGAGGCACACCTCTGTTTAGAATGTATAAACTTTGATCAGTTGATGTCGTAAAATAAGCATTACAGTTAAAGGTGTGTGTTTGTGGGCCTCCGAGTGTATCTGAAACTGTGCACATGCTTTCCTTGAATATGGCCTAACTGTTTAATACCTGTGTGAAGCCCAGCAGCATTTAAATAAGGTAAACTCATTTCCCTTGCATTGTGTAAGGGTGCTCTAATGGATTTTAAAAATCTGCAGAAGCAAGCTTTAACACATGCACTAACCCCTGTGTCTGTCAAAACTCAGGCTGCAATAACTTTTTCTTATTGTATTCATTGCTCTTATACTAGGGGCCCTAGGGGTATTCATATTCAGATTCCACAGTCAAATGTTATGCTGGTGTGAGAAAGAAAGTAAGAAATAAAGAGAAAAAAGAAATGGATATTTGTCATTAAATTGCATCTCCTGCTTCTATAATCTACAGGGGTTTCCTGGAGAGAAAGGGCAGCACTACTTGAGACTCGAGAGAAAAAAAAGAAAAAGAAAAAAAAATCTCACAGCAAGATAATTAGAATGGATTCGCTTGAGTATTTAAATTGTATTTAATCATCCAAACAGTCCCTGAGAAAAAAAGTGGTATAATAGATAGTGCTGTTTAGAGTGCTAATTAATATGATTCATGCAGCTTTCAATTAAGTCAAAAAAGGCTTGGATAATATCATAATAAATCATAATACAGATTTAATGTTTTGTTCCCTTTCTCTCAGCATTTAGGGTTGATTCCGAAGTGTGGTAGTGGTGGTTATGGTTGTGGTTGATCTGGAAGCCAAGAAGGTTCAAGCACATGACTCTAAAGTTAATACTTCTGACAGATCACTAAGCCGTGGCACATAACTAACACTTTGGCACTGACCCCCACACACACACACCCCCAACCCTCTGTCCCTCCCTCCCCTCGCCAGCTGCCTTCAGGCCCTATGGAAACACGAGGCCATGGTGTGAGTGAGCACAAAGCTCAGTGAGCCAGAGACGGGCAGGAATATGAATCAGATGAATAAAATATCCATCGGAGGTGAGACGGCTCCTGCTTTAGTTTCGGGGGCCAGACTCCCTCCTCATGAAAGCACAATCTGGTCCTCTTCCGTACCACTGCACAACTGATGGGAATTCCTCCTCTGCCTGCATATGTGTGTGTGTGTGTGTGTGTGTGTGTGTGTGTGTGTGTGTGTGTGTGTGTATGTGTGTGTGGTAGATGAGGGGAGGCTTTAGGGCAGGGAAAAGCTACACTACGATCTTCCACATGTGAAATACAAAATCACACAGAAAAGGAGCGGCACACACAGCTGAGGTTCAGGCGGAGTCGAACAAAGCCAGAAACTGTTTTACTTAATCACTGGCTGCCATACTTTAGAGATTTAAGCCTTGTCTTGCTTCGACATCTAATTTCAATAAATCATGCCATGGATCATGAATCAATGATACAACTTCAG
>CM059280.1:26438912-26441412 GCA_030347295.1 Setipinna tenuifilis
GTCCTTTTCCTCATGAGGAAATTGGGCGACAACATGGCTGTCCTGCATGCCCTTCTCTCCTACACCAGACTTTCTATTACATCTGAATTTAGCATTTAAGAACTAAGCCTTTGTAAAAGTCTTTGTGTGAAAAAGAAGTCCATACAAAGATGTTTCTATTGTTGTTATTACCATTGTTATTACACTATCATCCAAACGATGCCCTTTACCTCATGAAGAAGTTGGAGGACTTTCCGAGGGAAACAGGAAGTATCGCTATGACTAGATGAGCCCCTCTGTTCTCAGACCTGTTGGTGTACACTCTTACTGGTCAGGTGACCTCAATTATCCCTCAAGAAGCCCAATAGAGCTCAATGGAGCAATGACTTTTCTTGAGCTAATAGTACATACATGCATCGGTGCTCCATCCCAGCCTCTGGTCTCTGCATGAAAGTTTTTTTTTATTTAATGATTGCTCACTACACTACAATGGCAGAACTAAGCCAAGGAAAAAAAACAACCAAGTAATAGCAGGTTAGTTTTCAAACGCAGTGTGACTGAGGTCATCCTGTGCAGTCCAGTCCCAAACTCAATCCCGCGACCTCACCTCAACTCCAGACTGGGGAGAGGACACCCAAATAAGCTAAAAGCTGTTACTTAAATCAGGGGCGCATCTCCAAAATTGGGGGACATGCTGAGGGAAACGGGAAGTATCACTATGATCAGATGAGCCCCTCTGTTCTTAGACCTGTTGGTGTGCACTCTTACTGGTCAGGTGAGCAGAGAGGATGCCCAAATAAGCTAAAAGCTATTACTTAATTCAGGGGCTCTCCGTGGGGTGTCTGTGGTTTGCTAATGTTCTAATGCCGAGCTATGCTAGCTGGCATCTGTTACATCAGCATCAACATTTAATCAAATTATTGACATTTTTGAAGGACAGACAGCATAGATCCTTTAAAATATATATTTCTTTCTAAGCTGTCTTTAATTACTGCAGATGTAAGAGGTATATGGAGCACTTGTGGTCTGTATTTTTATGCATTTAACTGACTCAGTAATCTGTCCTTGTGTCTGTATAGAGATGAAAGACTGGTAATAGGTCTGGTTTATACAGGGCACGTTAAATCAGGCAAATTCATTTTCACACCCTAATGTTCAAAAATATGTCTTCCAAGCATCAAATTAAATATGCCACATTGAAAGTATATTTAAATGTACTTATACAAAGGCATTTCACATCTTTTCCTTTTTACTTTAATTTCTAACCAATCAAATTTTATGAACTTCCTGAAGTCTGCCACCACTTCCTCTTTACACATAAGTCTATGCAGTAGAAAGTAGTATGCTGAACTGACCTGGCCGGGGTGAGATGAAGTATCATCCTCCAGACCAGGTCTGCACCAATCACAGATGCCAGAGCTGTGACCCAGCCCAGGGCCGCACCAATCACAGATGCTGGAGCTGTGACCAGCCCAGGGCTACATCAATCACTCATGCTTGACCTGTCTGGTCTTAGTGCAGTGACCCAGGGCCACTGTGATATGGCGTGTCAAATGGACGAGGGCAGAGGGCAGGGAACCTGCTTTTGAAACAGATGGAGGAGGAGCTTATGAACACACGCACACACACACACACACACACACACCCCACACACACACAGAGCTTGCTTTTGAAACAGAGGGATGAGCAGACCCAAGGCTGGAGGAAGTCTTGCTAATGCTAGCTTGTAACTCAATATCCTCTAAGGAGTGACCTCACCACCATATCTGTTGGGCCAGAGTGATTTATGGTTGTCTGTGTGTGCAAGAGAGAGTTTGTGTGTGTGTGTGTCTGTTTGAAAGGACTGGCTATGGATCTTTTGGCTATGATTGTGCAGACAGAAGCATAATGAAAGTGATGATACAGTGTAAGGTGAGGTGTCGCTATGCATGATGTATGAAAACAATTAAATAAACAAACAAACACACAAATAAATAAATAAATGTCAGGGTTCATGGGCCTTTAATGACCTATATTGTCCAGCATTCATTATTTAAAGTATTTTTTACATCATTTCATCGTTTTATGTAACCAAAAATGGAAATTTGAACATTTAAGCACAAATAAAGATACAAAGAGGGTGTCATTTTTGACATTGTGTACTAAAATGCTTTAAAATGCTCAAGGTTGTTCATTCAGTGGTAATAAAATGCTCTCCACCATTCTTTGTGACGACACTGTCAGAGTGTCATAGTTTTAAAAAAGGATAAAAAAAATCTATTTTAGTAGCCTTTGTTCAGGTACAAGTCGTCATTGTCACCACTTTCTTTAGGGTGCTGACAGCTGATTGTGTTTGACCTTTCTGTATGGCAATGAGCAGTGGACTGCCAGAGTGTCCTTTGTTCCATTCAGAGCCCCACAGTCAAGGCCAAGATCGTGCCCCGATCCAGAGAGCCGGAGCGAGCATCACTGCAGTCTTGGCTTAAAGCTTGTGTGTGTGTGTGTGTGTGTGTGTGTGTGTGTGTGTGTGTGTGTGTGTGTG
>CM059280.1:26443912-26508912 GCA_030347295.1 Setipinna tenuifilis
TCTCTTTCAAACGATAAGCTGTTAAGCAAATGCACAGTTGAGACTGTAAAGACTGTAAAGAGATTCAAGCTTAGAGATTAGAGTTCTATTACCACAAGCAGACTCTTCCTAGGGTCTAAGAGGGTTGAGGTAGTGGCTCATTCATTCAGCCACTTTCTTTTATGAGTCAGGTCTCTTGGGGACAATATCACATAAGAGGTATTGATGGGTGTGGATCTTACAGAGTTCAGAGACAATCCATTAGTCTGTTAGGATCCCCAGTAAGGGTGTGACGGCCCACTACGCTGTCACAGTATTGCATGCCACAGTCAGGTTGTTTTTATTGTGCTCTCTTCTGTCAAAAACACATATGCCATATTATCTGTATAAAATGAATAATTGATATTAATTTACAGTCCTTGGAAGTAGCCACATTTTGCACAGCTATCACCTAGGGTTAGGGTTAACCCTATGCTCTATTGTCAAGTATGATTTCAATCATGCCATGTGACATGATATTTCAACCACCAATAGAAAGAGAGGGACTTAGAGCAGCACAATCTCAGAGATGTCTCAGTGACTAAGGTGGTATGCTCCCCAATCTTCCCAGACAGAGCATCATTTGGGTTCTTGTATTCAGCATCACAAAGGCCATCTTCTACAGTGTGTTCACTGACTGCCAGGAATGGTATTACTCTTTTGCTCATGAATCTCTCTGGCCACACTAACAGGCGCATGTGGCTGAGTGTCTTACAGCAGGTGTCTGGAAAAGAAGCCATCTCGTGCAGAGAGAACCTGGTCCTGTAGGGAACATGGATCTGACTCAAGTCTAACTCATTCTTGCCGTTACAGCCAACATCAGGCCCAGAGCTGGCTTGGACTGAGCTCCTGTCTTCAGAAGCTCAAACCCATGTGGAGGTGAATGTTCTGTGTGTGTGTGTGTGTGTGTGTGTGTGCCTGTGAGAGTGTGTGTGTGTGTTTCTGTGTGTGTCTTTATGTGTTTGTGTGTATGTGTCTATATGTGTGTGTATGTGTAGGTGTAGGTATGTCAGTGTGTGTGTGTGTGTGTGTGTGTGTATGAGTGTGTATGTGCATGTGTGTGTATGTGTGTCTGTGTGTGCTGCTGTGTGCCTGTGGTGCCTTCCTCTTGGAGAGAGCTTATTAAGAAGGCCTGTGTCAGACGCACAGTGCCCACCTGTCACAGGTAATGACACGACACGGCCGTCTGTGGAAACTCACCGGATGACGCCTTGGAGCCGACGAGACTTTGATTGGGTCCGTCGGGAGGAAAGGACACACACCCTTACACACACACACACACACACACACACACACATACACACACAGACACACACTCTTTCAAGCAAGCGTTCAGCAGCGCTCCGAGTCAGCACTCCGCTCCTGGGCAACAGGGAGAGATGATCCAACGTCTGCCGTTGTCTCTTAGTAACTTGGCATCGGCAATGAAGCCCTTTTAAAAGCCTGTCGTCTTTCAGAGGAGCAGAAAACAGAGGCAGAAAGATTAATAAGCAGCCTGGGGGAAGGTGGTGTGGGGGGGTAAAGTTTTAGGGTGTATTTTTGGTCTGTCTTTTCCTTACACCGTAACTTATTTGACATTGACATGACAGTCTGTGGCATTTCACTCAGGGTGAATGTGTTGGCTACATCAGACTGCATTAGCCAAGTGTTAGCTCCCACGCTATCTCCTTCTGAGAACTAGCAACCACCTGAGCCCGATTGAGATGTGCTGACATAGTTGCGGCGGGTGGGGTGGGTGGAGTGTGTGGGTGGGGGTCGGTTGGGTACTGCTACGCAAACCATCATAAATTAGACTGAGACCTGGCAATAAATATCCAACTCCGGTGGAGAGAGTGAGTGAGTATTACTAATGGATGCCTGCTGAAGATTTGCAGCTTGGGCAGTCTGTCGAGGAGGGAGGGTAAAGATCTGAGCACTGATGGCAAACCGTGGCGGTGCGTGCATGATATGTCTGACACTGAATAAATAACACATTTCAATTTTCTAAGCAGCCATAATGATAAACTTGGTGACAGCCTTTCACGGTTGCCTGTTTTGATACATGGTGGCCTTCGCAGGGAAAGTGGGTATTTATGGAAAATGCCTGTAAGCTGAGGAGTGAGGAGAAGGTAGAGAAAAAGGAGCACATGTGTTTTACTGGTGGCATTAAATCTTGCAGTCCTGGGCAAAGATGAAAACGGATTGAAAACAACATGACCGCCCACCCCTGTAACATTCTGCCACGCACAGGGTCTCTGAATTCCGCCCCCACCTCTCTAAATATCTGGCTTAAAGGTAGGGTAGGAGATGTTTTCCTGGAGCACTTTTTACTACATTGCTTAAAATCCCCTTCATACCCTGATGGAACCTAATTAGCTAACACAAAAATAAAACATGTTAGTCACCGGTGGTATGGACAGGACTAAAACACACCATCCAATCATTTTAAACGGCCTATTCGAAATGATTTACTGGTGATATGTCTATCAAACTCTACCGTTTGTCCCTCCCCCTACCCTGTGCATGAATCTGGAGGGGGGGGGGGGTCTGCAGAAGGGGTTTGGACATTTGGATTGTCTACTTTGAAAATATAGCTAGCTCAAACCGTTTTTCCCAAGATCTCCAAGCCTACCTTTACCTCCCGACGCAGGCGTGCAAACATTCCACAGGGGTGTTCTGGAAGGCTGTAGTAGCACTAATGGCAGATCTAAAAGGGCTTGGCTGTAGCAGTTTCGCCTGTCGTGGCTGGTGTTGGTATGGAGGCGTTGAGCTCCTGGCACCCCATCAAAGCCAGCCTCAGGAATTAAAAGTGAACAAGACCCCGGCGAGTGTTTGTCTTTCATCACCGGTGTTGTTATTTGGGCAGGTTAGAGGGCAAATGAGGCAGTTTCCCTTGGCGATGGTCCCCCCCAACAGCTTCGCCAAATCCAATCCCGGCACCATCAGCTCACCAATGCAGGTGACAGCCATTGCGGAGCATCAATGGCATCTTGAGCTGCGGCCGTGATTGGTGTTTATTTGTGCCTGAGAGACTGAATCTGGCTCTCGCACATCTGTGTAAGTGGATGTACCAGCATGCAATTAGGGCTTTCTGCTCTCTCTCTCTCACTTATTCTCTTCTCTCCAGTTTCAGTAGAAAAAAAGTTTTTATATGCAGAGAATACAAAAAAACCTCACTCATGTAAAGACTGTACAGTTTTTAATGGTGTGCACACACACACACACACACACACACTACTAAAATACAGTACAATATTTTTTTCAATAATACATGTGATATGTACAGAAAATTTCCCAATTAGTATTTTTTCCATGTATGCTCTTTTATGTTTTTTAGATAGGTACCGTTTTACGTTCAGGAGTTTTGCAAGTCACTGAGAATATTAATGCAAAAGTCTGTCTTTGCCTCTCACTCTCTCTTCCTCTCTCTCACTCTATCTGTCTTTCTCTATCTCAGGGTAAAATTGTGTAAAACAGAAAAGTAATGAATTTGTAGGCTAATTGCAGACATAATTTAATTCTACAAAACACAAGTAAAGAACAGAAAGGGGGACATTGAGGAGGAGGAGACAGTGGCAATGGAATCAGGGTCTCCCGGTTAGGAGGCAGAGCCATGGAGACTTGCGGGGCATCTGTTTAGCATCTCCCTCACTTACCATTTCAGAGTGGCATCTGCTGCGTGTCAGCATGGGCAGATGGATCGTCCGCTCTCCAGTGCCCATCGACGTCCATCCACCCGCCCCCTCACCATAGCACCGTACACCCCCCACCCCCACCACGCACGCACCCTCGTGCATGCTGGCCCTAAATCGTGTGGATGAAGATAAGGATTATGGAAATGGGGGTGGGGGTGGAAACACAAACACACACACACACACACACACACACACACACAAACCACACAAACACACACACACACACACTCATTACACTCACACCCAGACACATACACACACACACACACACACATGCACACATGCATGCATGCACACATATGCAAACACGCACACATATGCATACACGTGCATATGTGCTAAGCACACACACTCACACACAAACACACACACACACACACACACACACACACACACACACACAAACATGCGCACACAGACACACTTGTCCGGTGGTCTGCATTATTCATGCATGGCCATTTGGAATATCACAAATGTCAATCTGAGGCTGCAGAGGCAGGGACGGTAAACACCAACAACACATTTTTAATTAAAAGTTTAGGCATCATAAATTAAACATCAGCAGGCAGCGTGCAATTTTAATGGCACAGGAGCCTTCCCCACTAGGACCACACTCTCTCCTCTCTGATCCTCCCACCGCCCAGTAAGTTAGCACTCCGGATGATCTGATGGCTCAAATGTAATCTTTTCCAGTGTAATTATTGCTTTTGTTCTGATAATAATCCTTAACATAATGAAAGAACTGTTTTTAGGAGCTCAATATTTGTGGTTTATATGAGATTCAGGACTGTGTGCACCAAGGACAAAACATTACAACTTAATTTCACTTCATGCCAGCTTTGTGTCCTCAATGTAGCCTGTTTTATGGTGTTGTAACTGTGGGAAAGTTTAAAAAAGACAAGGTTAAGGGATACATGAAAAACAATTAGAACTAACAAAATAAGCAATGATAATAAAAGGAGTTGCAACAAAAAAACAGTAACAACAATCATAACATTACTCATTCTATTGTGAAATGGTCATTAACATAAACAGATGTATACCCCCCAGAAAGCATCACTTTATTGGGTCTTTCCTTTGCAGATTGTATTTTTCTCTCCATACTCCTCCAGCAACGCTTGTGTCACCTCAAGGATAGCTGTTTGCATTTAATTGCTTGTGTACCCTTGCAGATGTTTTCTGGTGATGAGCTGCTGTACACCGCAGCAAACCCACTCACTCTCTAAATTCAATAACCTTCTTCCCATCAAAGCAAACAAAAGACATGCTGTCAATAGCCTGTTTCTTTCTGCGCCATCAAAACACTATTCGGATTGCACAGAAAACTATTTGATGGGCATTTTTTCATGAAGTAATAGCTGCAGACAGCCTCCGTCTGCATGTTATGGCAAGGACATACTTTTGTTTAGGATTGTAAAGCTGAACAGAGTTAGGAATGCAAGAATGCCATCCTAAGCCATGGCAGCATAGTGACTCAGAATCAACAAAAAACGACTGTAAGGGCACAGCTGTCTGTTTTATGTGAAAAAGGCTTCCAGAAATATTTAATATTCGTTGATATCTATTGCCTAAAACATACCTTTGCTATTATGGGTTTAAAAAACAACAATGTGAAATGATGCAGAAAGCTTCAGGGTGCACACATCCACAGACATCTTGCTTTCTAAATGATTAATAGTAAAAACAGTGGCAAGATGAACTGCTGCTGGTTTGGTTAATGAGGAGAAAGAAAGACAGGAAGAAGTGAACTTCATTTCCAAGAGCGCACAAATCTGCCAATCATGTACAATAGGCGCCTGGCAGCCGAGGGTGTGGAGCCATCACAGGCACTGTCAGCAGCAGAGAGGGGGGAACAGGAAAGCCTGCCAAAGAGTCTGCTCACTGCCTCTCTCCTCCTCCTTTCTCTTTCTTTCTCTCTCTCTCACTTTCTTTCTCTATCTCCCTCACACTCTTTCTCTCTCTCTTTTTCTCCTTCTCAGTCTCCCTCACTTCTCTCTTTCTCTCGGTCTGTTTCTCTTACTCACTCGCTCTCTCTCTCTACTCATCTCGAAGAGCCCCTGTGAAACATTTGGATATCAGAGGAGTGCACCTGCACAAGGAGAGAGGGGGAGCTCAGAGCTCAGAAGAGAGGCTTCTGGCTGGGAATAGAGAGAAAGAGAGGGAGACAGAAAGACAGAGAGAGAGGGAGGGAGACGCAGAGAGAGAGAGCTAGATGGGAAAAAGAGAGTTAGGGAACAATAATGAAATGGGTCCAGGAGCAAAAGTGAAAGCACAGGATTGATTGAAGTCCCTTAGAAGCTGCCTAAACAATGACATGAAGATAGACACAAAATGGCACAAAATGAAAGGATGATGGTGAGGAGGAGGAGGAGAAGGACAATGAGGAAGGTGATAAAACAGACAGGGAAGGATTGAGTGTGACACTCTGCATGGACAGTTGAGAGTCTGTATGTTATCTGTGAGACATGAGGCCTCTAGCATAACAAAGAATTATGTTTAGAGAAAACACAAGATACCTGTGCACCTAGGAAGAGTACCTTTGGAAGAAGAGATTTAAACCTTTCAGACTACAAACCTCATTGTAACATACTATTGTTTGGGAGAACACTTAGCACTTTAGGTTTTATTATTATTATTATTATTATTATTATCAATAAAAATAATCAGTCCGTTGAAATTATACCTCTGGACGCAATGGCACCGTTCTTTACTAATGTAGACAATTTTATAAGAAATGTCCCTTAAGTTACAGTAGCCCTCTTCCTCAGTCTGTTCAGACCATTAATGTTACCCAATCTATTGTGAATAAGGTCACTGGACAAACAGGTCAACGGGAGGAAGAGACCATTCCTTTCCTCCAAAATCTGCCATTTAGGGTTTTAATGCATGCTGGTGCTGAATGTATGAATGAGCGACCAGAGTCTGTTGGCTCAGATGTCTCATCTTAATTCTCACACATTACGAACCCTGATTAGCTGACTGTAGTTAGTTGTTGCCTACTAGCATAATCAATAATAATCTTCCCTCGGTCACTGTTTTCTTACCTTCGCCCTATCTCTGGTTCGTGAGAAGAATTTCCTGATATCCATTTAGATAAGTCATTCAATATTGTTTCAGCCCATGTAGGATAATGGGTTCAAATGTTGTATACGTTTGTTGCAGAAACTTTGCGCTACCACCTTCTCTGTCCAGTATCATGCACTAAACTAAATGCACATTACAGTTTACAGTGAGAACGTGATAATGTCCCAGACCAATCAGAAAATTAGTTAAAATGTAGAGGTGATAAAAGTTAAAAATACATTCTTTTCCTACAGCCTACTGTTGCTCTTAATTAATCTGTCAAAGAAACTAGTTTGTTTCTATAATCACTTGCTCCTAAAATCTTTAAACATTTTTTTACTGGGGCACAGTTGATTTTTACTGGGGCAGTAGGCACTGGGTAAAAAAGGCCTGCCCCAGTACAAAAGGCCTAGTGATGCCCATGTACACCACCCAATTCCAGAAAGTAAATCTAGCCTACTCAGCAGCTAACTCTTCTTCTTAGGTAATTTTTTTGTCGTCTTGCAGACTATGTGCTTCACCACCATCTACTGGGCTGAGGTGTGGCTGTCCCCATTCTGCACCAATAGCCTTCAGTTATACTAAATTTCTACCTTTCCAAACAACGATCCCCAAGTTACTATTCTCAACTAATAGCTTTTTTAAAAGAAAACGCTCAAATTGAACAAACTTGCTTTATACCACATTCTACTATCTGCCCAGGTGTAACACGCACAGCTGGAAACACAGCTACAGCTCTTCAGGCAACAACTTGCGATCCATACAGGCACACAGCAAAGGTTAACATGGACCAGCTGGGTAAAGTTACATCTGTCTCATCCACCATTCCACCTTATTTTAAATCTTATCTGCCCAGGTGTAACTTCTTGCACAGCTAGCAGCTGGCTCCAGCTATTCAAGCAACCACTTGCCTGAATACAGGCACTCAGGAAGGGTTAACATGGAGCAGCTGGCTAAAGTCCCAGATGCTGGGGCCACTTTTTGATCCACTCAGCAGCACTCGCCTATGGCTTTCCCCATGCCGAAAATATCAGTCTCATCTAGATCCACTGGCTAGCCTTTGCTGCTTCTTCTCACATATCCTTAACAGTTTTACGCAAGCTCGCCTAACAAAGACTTGTTTCACCTTAGTATAAACCCTCTGCAACTCACCTCCACTGGACACACTCTGGCCTTCTATTCTTTCTGCCCTGGCTCTGCTATCAACTTTTTAAACTTGAACCTTTTCCCTTCATGGGCCTCCTCCAGTTAATAATAAAACATACAACCTATTGACTGGTCAAGCAATAGACTATGTCAGGACTCAAGTTAATGTTAACTATTTCTTGAGGGACCACCAGCCTTCCACCCACGTCTACTTGCAGCTGCCCGTCCTTTGCTCCCAGTATATTACTCCTCGACTGTGCGATACCCTTGTCTTTCTCAACCTTCCGCACTGACTGAATACCTTTTTTATGACCGCCTCCTGTATGTACCTGCTGCCTCCTACTCTCAATTCCTGCTGCCAAGCGCTTGGTTGTGATGCCACGTGTAACGACCTTGCGTCAAGCTTACCTTACAGCCAGACAGTATGTGTCTCAGTGTAGCCACCCCTGAACAAAGTGGGCATGATGGATCATCTGTCTATACCCTCAGGTTATCTGGCAATGGAAATACATCGTAGGTTGCTCCTCCTCTTCTTGCCTGTGTTATGTGCTCAACATCTAGCTTGCTGTTCTCCTTCTGATCTGCCTTTCGCAGATCTCCTTCTGATCTGCCACGCACCCCATCTGAAATACCTGCTACACTTCTCTAGCACCTGTGATTATGTATTTTTGGATGTGCATGTCTTTTTTCTTTTTAAAGACACACAGCCAACAGACAAGCAGACAGATTATAAATATGTTTATAAATGATTTTGAGTTAACAAATACATTATACATGATTTATAGGAAGTAGTTATTCTTAAGTATTACTGATACGTTGACTAAAGTGGCAAAATAGGAACTGCCTTCCCCAAAACTTACATGACCAAAAAGTGAAAGAATGAACAGGTGGTGGTAAGTTTTCATCCAACGCAGATAGTGACACAACCAACAGCAGTAGTTCTCAGAGCTATGGTGAGAAATGTGGCTGTGGCCTAGTGGTTAGAGAGTTGGATCAGAGGGTTCGAATGCAGGTTCAAATCCCATTCCAATAAGAAAGAATGGGGTGGGGAAGTAAATAACTAGGGATCTCCTGCACTCTCATTCATGACTGAAATGCCCTTGAGCAAGGCATATAACCCCACATTGGTCCAGGGACTGTAACTGAAACCATGTACCTAAAATAACTGTAAGTCACTCTTGATAAGAACATCAGCTAAGTGTAATGCAGTGTCTTGCCAAAGCCTAGTTTTGGGGGCACTGAGCATGGACATTGGACAAGCAGGAATATTGTCTAACTGGTAAAGCATAGAAAAAAGGGTTACATTCATACATTTTAAGTAGACTTAAATTATTATTATTATTATTATTATTATTATTATTATTATTATTATTATTATTATTATTGTCGTTGTTGTTGTTGTTGTTATAATAATAATAATTATAATATGCATTATTTGTATGCCATTTTTCACATACAGACTGCTGCTCAAAGGGCTTGGAAGGTTGACAAAAACTTGTCTAGACAGGTTCTGCTTGTCTCGTAAGAAATGAGATGTCAACTGTTTCTTGTAAGATTTAGACGAGAAACTGAGTATTTTGAAATGGTTATGGAAATGACTTGGACAAAAGGAGGGCCATTTGCCAACAGCAAAAAAGCACTACTGGCTGTGTCAGCCCAAGTCCAATGTTTGTCTATAAACATTTTTTTGTAAGCATGGCACTCCCAATAAGATCTTGAAATACTCCAAAAAACTATACATTAAGTATAGCCGTAATAATAAATGACTTAAATTTGCCATGACATTCAGCCCTGGTTGTAAGTTGGTTAAATTAGCCTTGATTTTAAGTTCTGACTGTGAGCTAGTTAATCTACCTGTGGTACTTACCATGCATTATAGGATAGTTAAGCCAGCCATAATATTTACCAACCCTATTTACAGATGTTGTGTTCCTAAAGCATTTAGGTACTTTTCTAAATTACTGGATTTTTTTGTTTTGTTTTACATTTATATGTAAATACCTCCTATATGGGCAGCATGGAAAATGGTAGGACTTTTATGTTTAGTTCTGTATATAAATCAGAAGTCTATGTAAAATATAATTTACAGTATTTGTTTTTTATTTGTTTATTGCACCAACTTGACAATGTCCTTAAATTTGGACCAACGTGTCACAAGAACACTGTCTCAGGTTAATGCATAATGCTTAATGCATAATACTGAAGTAGATAGCACATTTAAAAACAACATGAGTTGACCAGGGCTTTACATGGTTTTGCAAGTTGGAATAATGAAATGTGTGCCCAAGACATATTTTTGCTCCCTCTGATTGTTTCTATCACTGCTGGCTTATTCAAAGTGACCTTGGGTGTGCTTGTGCTGAACAGTATGCATGTTACTAGTACACTAGAGTGGCATGAAAGGCTGTCTTGAAAACTAATTGCGGTTAGACTCTCAGTAATCAGGGCTTCTTTTCACAAAGCTGGCTGTCAGACACTACATTTTATGTTGGTGTTTTGAAAGCTTTCAGTGAACCAGGGCCCACAAGGCCAAACGCTCTCGCTTTCTCTCTGGCTCTGTGTGTGCGAGTGTGTGTTTGTGTGTGAGTGTGTGTGTGTCTTTCTCTTTCTCTCTTTCTCCCTCCCTCCCTCTCCCTTTCTGTGTCTCTGCATCTCTCTCTCTCGCTCTCTCTCTCTGTGCCTTCCTCTCTGAGTGTGTGTCTTTCTCCCTCTGTCTCTCTCCCCCTCATCTCTCCTGTCTGTCTGTAAGAGGGGGTGACAGAAAAAGAGACTGAGGTGGCGAGGGAGGAGCAGAAGAGGGAAGCGCTTTGGCCTGAACCGAGTCTGGCAGCTCCTAATGCAGCTGTCAGGCTGTTTGGGGCACGGATGCGCACTGTCGCCGCCTCGCCAGATTATACTGATTTTAAATGAGCTGCAGCCAAGGGGAACGCGGCCAGGGGAGCGCCTGTCGCTCCGACAACAGCAGCCTTGATTCGTCGTGCCATTAATTTCACAGGGGAAATCTCCACCGATTTGTCCTCTCCCCCTGGATGAGGTGGCAAACTTTCCCTTCCCTCCCCTCCCTTGCTCATCCCTCCCTCTCTTTTCATCTTGCGCTCCACGGCTCCAGCGCTGTGTGGTGGAGGGGTTGACAGTTCAACACCTCCTGACCATGATCAAGCAAGCAGAGGCTCAGTGACAGCCTATGAGATGGCAAGAGTGACTACATGTCTTATTCATTCACGTACCTGGCCTTACATTTTCTTTATAGACACTGTAAGAAAGAATAAGTTCAGCTTATTTAAAAAACGGTGGAAATTAATGTATAGACCTAAGTAAGCATATACTTGAAATAGAATAGTTGCATTTATTAAACTTATTTGACCCAATGAGTTTCCAACATTTTTTCAAGTAAGCTGAACATATTCTTTTTTTTCAGTGAAGCACATATGCTAGCACGGGATCATATAAATGCATAGATAAAATGCTCACCTATCTGAACTAGCATTTTTGATTTTTACACTGTAATTAGCAAGATTTCTAACATAACGTAAAGCAATGTTGAGTGAAGGGCCTATATATGGCTAAGCCATTGTCCACTTAATATGCTGATCTGTGGATGATCTCCATTTTTTATTTGCTACATGATAGCTGGGCCTGCCAACTGCAGCCTTTTCACACAGAACTGAACACAGAAAAAAGGTTGAGCTCCACTATCTGAATAAGAAGCTAAGGGCTCTATTCAGTCGACACCTTGAGGTTTGACCTGACGTACTTCCCTCTGGCTGCTTGACTTTAATTATTTTGTCTGCTGTTTTTTGTTTCTTTTTTGTATGCACTCTCAGCTGTGTAAACGGCATGTGATGAAAGAGCCTCATTATGCACTTCCCTTGCCTGTTAGAGACTATGCTTCTGTGCCCTGCACTGTACAAGTGAAACTCTGGGCGAGAGAGAGCATACTGTATATATATATATATATATATATATATATATATATATATATATATATATATATATATATATATATATATATTAATGCATATATGAAAAAAACAATAAAATGGCAGACATTGTTGCGATTGGATAACAACTCGGTTCTGTGTTCTGGAGTACTGGTCACACATGACATGCGTCTTGTTTGGATGGGTTTGAAGAAGTGTTAGGAGGTACATACTGTAAGTCTATTTCTTATCAAGAAATACCTCATCTTGTGTACTTTCATATAAAGAGAAAACAAGGGTGACCTAATTCTGAGGGTTCATAAGATCTTTTCCTATAATTACCCAGGTCTTTCAGCTTAAAGCAAAACTATGTAGTTATTATAACCTTAAAATCATTAAGGATCAGGATTTCCAAAATCATTTCAGCAGTTTATCCACTCGTAACAGGGTGAATGGCACTTCTGAATTTGCTTTGCTGCCCTTCACTATGCAAGTTTAAAAAGCGGTTCACCGATCTGTAGTTCGAATGAGACATACTGTAAGAAAGACAATTCCGCTTGCAACCTGTAGGACCAAAGGGGAAAAGTGTTTTAGTGTTGCTTTAACTCTGTCATAGTGAGGGGTAAATGACACTGACTGGGAGCCCCGCTTATTTGAAACGACTCAGCGAGTAAACACTAGCTTAGCTGCTGGGCTTACAGAAGGACAAGTTCTTATAACCAAACCTCAGAGTGGTCGGGTAACATCAGGTCCTGTTTAAATCAGATTTCAGGAACTGCAATGTTACATATTTGTTTGTGTCTTGGTAACATGATAAGACAAGATTCAGTGAGCTTGATAATCAGATTAAGCAGACAGCTCTTTAGCTCTGCTTGAATAATTGAAAATGTCCTGTTCCCCTCTCATGTCACAAGCAATCACGTCACAAACACAGGCTATGTTTTTGTGCTAATGAGTTGCACTGTGGCTCAAGAGAAACAAAAAATGATAGAAAATGATCCCTGACAAAATAAGTTATTAATTTCCACAGAGAGCGGAGTTTCCATCTCGATAAACTCAAACAGGTGAAATGCAAGTCATTTGCATTCCATGCATGTCTTTGTACATTCAGTCCACACTTAAAGCCCATGCACAAATCAAAGCCGAAAACATAAATAAATAAAAAGCAGATTGACACTTATATTGGAGATCCCAGAATGGCATCATCCAGCACCAAATCATGTTCCTCTGGAGGCTGCTTTCAGGACTCTAGAGCTGCCAGGCAGCAGATAATGGACACTTGAGGCCCAGCACTACAGCCCACTCCATTAGTGAGTGTAGCGTGGGACACATTAGAGGTTGGCCATGCCATCAGCGCCATCATCACCCTGTTTCATGCACCCCCCCCCCCCCCCCCCCCCCCAAAAAAAAAACCTGCCATACATTCCTGAGAGTTTACTCGCCATTTGGGGGAAAGTTGCACGTTCCTACCCTCTTATAAGAGACCCCATCATCAGGGAACATGCAGTCATTAATGTCGCTGTGAAGCATTTTCTCAAGCATTTATTCAGAGTGAAAAATAAGTCAAAACCCCTGGAGGTGGCTCCACTTCTGCTCTCTCTTTGCGCATGGCATGCCTCCCCTGCCAATAACACAGCCGCGCCGCCAGAAAGCAAAGAGAGAGAGAGACGACAGAGAAAAAGAAAGAGAAGACGGAGAAAAAGAAAAAAGAGAAAAAGAAAAATACCCATTACTGCCACTCACCATCCGTAGATAGACAAAGTCACTGAGCTAAGAAAGTCGACTGATAGAGGTGGAAAAGAAGCAGAAGAGCTGCAAAACTGATAGAAAAACAGCAAAAAGGAGGAGGGGGGTGGTGAGCATGAAACGCCATAAAGACAAGCTTTGCAACGGGCTGCTGCTGTGTGGGATTCTCCTGCCCCTCTCACTATTGTCACTCCATTTCTGCTTTTTGTTGTGCTAAATCTGCCTTGCGGATTAAACAAGTCCTGTGCTTGCTGTCTAAAGCGAGCAGGGAACAGCTTTTTTTCCTCCCCTCCTGTTGCCTTAAGTTTGAAAACCAGAGCTACTTAGCGTGTCGTTATTGGCTGAGGTTGTGCAACCGGGAAGTCTTACAAAACCCTCACAAAAAGTTCTTGCCCCAGCTGAAAGAAAAGTAGCAGAAGCACACCAAGCGAAACCTAAATAATCCCAGCATTTCACTGTGTCTTCTTGGAGCCATGGTGGGATACCCTTTTCCAGCTATTTTCTGGGGGACCGTAGCCAGCTATGAAGCCACTGCGGTCGGGACCTTGGTAATTTTTAGGAGCTGAAAATAAATTTGTAAATTTTATTTAAAAAATAAAGATTAACTTAAAAAATGTCCCTGTGAAATGTGTTAATTCTATTAAATGTTGATACTGTGTTTTTTGTGCCCGTTTCGTGCATGCGTGTGTAAGAGCAGGAAGACAAATACGAATGAGTGTGCCACTCAGTGAAGTGCACTGCAAGTGGTTTTTCATGGTAACCGTCAGTGCACTCTCACAAAGCTGTTAAAATGTACATTTTCGAAGCAGCACAGTTGTGGCTTGTTTGTGATTTTAAAAATAAATCATTCCCAGATCAGTGCAAGTTTAAATCACTCTTAATCTTTTTTCTTTTCAAACCATTTCAAACAATGCGCGCAAATAGCATATCATGGACCTTAGTAGTGTTAAAATCCTGGCTACAGCCCTGTCTGTAATAAGAGGTATCATTGCAAATTCTGTTTGAAACACAAACTGTTCTTACAATATTTTTGTTGAGGAAATGCTGTTGTAAAAGTTTCCAAGGGTGTAATAACATACTTCATATGACACATATAATAGGACTAGTATTAGCTGTCAGGAAAAGTTGATAGAATAACATTATGTTTACGATTTACTGTAAATAATAATGGGACTTACTATTTCTTTCCAACTAGAACAGAGATATAAATTCTGAATTCTGAATATAAAAACTGAAACTGTGTTCTCTCTTCAGTGTACAGTGCCAAAGAAACTTCTGGTTTGCTAAATGAAATAGCATTGATAGATAAGTCTATGTAATAAAGTCTTTCAGAGATCCTTTCCAATGTTGCTTCAAAGCATTCTTGTGTTTAAAGTGTTTCCCACTTTAATTGTTCATGCTGACATAATCTTCAAGCCCGCTCTCACAAAACACGAAACATGAGAAAAACATGAATCTCATATCATTATTTCAGGCTTTGAGGGCAATGCAAGAAGATGAAAAAAGAAGAATGTGTTAGATCACATGACACACATGTGTTAAGCCTCATCTTTACCACACAACTATGTTGCTTTGCTTTTGTCACACTTCCAATATTTGTCCCACTTGCTGATAGCCTACCAATGTTTCAGCCATAGCAAGAAACTCTCATTCAGTGAGCAGCTAACTGAATGGGTTTGTGACCACTGGATAGTGGAACAAATGCATATGCAATAATACAATATGCAAGCAAATAAGTAAATGTTTCAGAGACACTGTTTTATAGACATGTATAGCATAATGCACAGACACAGACCAGTACTGTTCCTGTTACGTAATTAAGGTACAGTGTAACAAAGTGTGTAACAATATGTAACTCAAACTTATGTAAATACTTACACTGTACCATAGGGTTAAGGTTAAGGTTAGTGTTAGGTATGCACAGTGTACAGTAAATACATATTACTACAGGTTGTTACATGTAGATACACTAAAAAAAAAACAGAGTAAAAAAATAAAAGTTACCAAGCAGGATGGC
This sequence comes from Setipinna tenuifilis, assembly GCA_030347295.1. Taxonomy (NCBI): domain Eukaryota; kingdom Metazoa; phylum Chordata; class Actinopteri; order Clupeiformes; family Engraulidae; genus Setipinna; species Setipinna tenuifilis. Next base: position 26,459,497 of record CM059280.1, read on the forward strand.
CACAGCAACCAAAAAGCTGACAAATATTCCATATGCTCAAAACTCAAAGGTGCCAAATGCCCAATCAATGTCAGTTGATTGCAGCGCTGCCAAAGTTTCAAAAGAAGCCAATTTAGAAGCACCTACTCTGCGTTTCGGCTTTGTTGGTGACAAAAATCCATAATCCGTGGATCTTATGGGATTTAACATGGCTAAACATCAGGGCACTTTCCGTACGAGCAGTTTGATGGAATAAGGTGACTCGCAATATGAAGACAGCATGGTTGTGTCTCCTTATCCCCAGTATTAAAGGATTTGTGCCACACTGCATGTCACTTAGGTGTGCAATTTAAATCAGCAAGACCACACACACACGCACACTCTCTCACACACACACACACACACACACACACACACACACACACACACATTCTTGAGCACCTTAGGCAAAATGAAGTTACCTCTTTGAAAGTTGAGGGCATAGGCATTTTCTGGTCATGAAGTGCAGGTGGACTTGAGTGGACTAGGGCGGGGGTGGGTGAGAGGAGTGGGGGGAGGTAGTCTTTGTTGCCTAGAGAAAGGTGGTGCAGATGGGGGCGGCATCAGCCATGGCCGTGGGGCTGGGCTGTGTGTGTGTGTGTGAGACTGCTGACGGAGGCCCCATGGCTAATCCAGGCTGCCTCCGCTCTCAGCAGGGGTAAGCACCTGTACGCACAGGAGAGATAAGCCGCGGCCGAAGGTTTAACGTCGCCCCATTTAAAGTTCCACCTTAATTATTTCTGTCTTTTTGCATTCAGAGCTGCTGTAGCTACACACACATATATCCGTACACCTACACCTACACCTACACCTACACATGCACACACACACACACACGCACACACACGCGCACACACACACACACGCACACACACACACACACACACACACACAAGCACACATTATAATCACACCTAGGGAAGCGTAGACACATATAGAGTGCTTTTTAAAGTTTTGTTATAAAGGTTTAGAGTTGGTCTATGCTGAAGTGATTTTAATTACCTCTGCAATGAGGTCCCTTACACAGACACTTAAAAAAGAAGGAAATATCGAGACCCATAACTATTTCTCATTTCCCTTTCCTTACTACTCCCTGTAGGTTAGCCTGGACAGATCAGTGTGCAGACTTTTAGTTTTATCTGCCAAGACTTATTTGTACATTCCAGCATTTATGTGCAAATTATGTTGTTTCTAGAGTATTAATGTCGGACTCGAGGCAATTAAAAATAATTCAAACTACACAGAGAGGCTCTAATGGAGGAGTCAGTAGAAAGAAAATATACACAAATAAATAATTAAGTAAAGAATAACTTAACATGCTGTGGGTGTTAAGGTTAACTGAAGGTTAGCTGTATATAGCTGACAGTTCCACGTAGGGAGACACAGGAGCAGTGAGTGCATAAGTGCATTAAAGTTTCGGGTCAAATTTATTTATGTCGTACCATAACATTATATATATTTCATAGTGTTTAGAAAATGATGGCTTGGACTGAAGGACAGGAGCAGAGAAAATCTCTCTCTTTCTTCTCTGCCTCTTTGTCTCTTTTTTCAGCTACGGTTAAGGTGTCTTTTGTGAGAAACCTTGAGCAGAAGGATGGCTCCCAAGAAAGGGGTTTGGAGGTGAGGTGGGGTTTGGGAGGGGTGCTGAGGAAGATAATTTCATTGTTATCATCTTGGGCCGAACACATCTGAACTCTCCTGTATGAGAATGTGCTTGCATGTCACAGCCACAGTGTCAGCACTGTCACATCCATGGCTGACACATTAGTGTCACACTGTCAGGGCCTTGTGAGGGAGATGGAGGCCTCGGATAAATGGGCAGCCTGACTAGCGTCCTCACAAGGATGCCTAGGGGACCCAAAGCCAGCCAGCAGCGGTGATGAATGGACATCATCGGCCTAAATGACTTCAGCTGGAGAAGAGACGGTGCCCTGGTGCTGTCTGTCCCCAAGCAAACCCCAATGCAAATGTGGCTGGACAGGTAAAGAGGGATTCGAAGTGCGAGAAGAAGACTTGGTTTATTATGCTTCTACATGTTTTTTTTTTATTTTTACATATGCATATTTACATACCAGTGATATTCACTGGGTAAATGAGTAGAGCTGGTTGCATTTCCTCGCAGTTTTGTGGAATCAAGCTACAGGCCACAGTCATTAGTGGGGCACACTACCGCATAATTATTTTTAAATTCTACACATGACATTCTAAATCAATATCATTTGCTCAGAGGTGTCAAAGTCTTTCTCCCCAATCATAAACTGCATACTTCAAATATGTTTGTTGATCTCCAAAGTTATTGAGTGTGAAAACGTCAGTCCCACATGTGGGTTAATATCGTTCAATACGAGAGCTTCATTTGGTAATGACTATTGTCCTTCTTTTACGTTAGCATATTGATAAAATGCTCAGACTGCATTATATGCCTATATGCCTATACCTATATGACAGGTACATTTCCTGTGGCTTTAGAGGCTCCATGTACACATATTCTGTATTTTCATTTTGGAAGTAATATAATATTTGATATTATGCCTATTGACTAAGATATTATCTAAATTTAACTTGAATTTATTGCAGTGCACACCATTGAGACCCAAACTGCTGTGCTCAGAAGCCACACCCTTGCCTATCACTGGTTTTATGATTCTGAATTGGATTTTGAAGGGAAACACAACACAGAAAGCAGAAAAAAGCAAGACCACACACACACAGCTTCACATAAGGGACCATTTTTGTTTTTTCTTCCCCAATGCCTTTTTTGTTTGCACATCAGTTGGATGTAAGTGCCTGTGCGTATCCCCCCCCCCCCCTCCTTACTACAACCTATCCCCCCCTCTCCACACACACACACACTTGTGCAAATTCAAGCCCATTAAAAAAGTTTTCTCTTCTTCTCCTCTCATCTCCCGTCTCTCCCCATGGTTTCGGACCCCTGACGTTCGGGGAAGAGAGCTCCGGGTTGGTGGAGCCCGTCTCTCCAGCTGTTTTGGTGCATCCCGCCGCTGGCCAGCTGCCTAACGATAGCCGTAAAAGGAGATGGGGGGAACAAAGTGGGGATGCGCTCCACGGTCTGCGAGCGGTGGGCTCCCACCGGCTAACCCCCCCACACCCCCACAGGGCCAGGGAGGGAAGGGGGGGCTGTTTGCAAACACACGATAAGATGTGCAGGTTGAGCTCGGCGAGGTGGTGCGGTCTGGATGGCAGACAGACTCGCAGGGACAGCAATGCTTCTGGCCGTCTGGCGAATGCTTACTTCTGTAAACATCAAAAGCAGTGCGGTGGGAGCAGGAGTGGAGAGGAGGCATCGGTACAGAGGAATGGCTGGGAATGTACCAGAATGTTCCGGAACATACATCATGAAATGGACTGGCCACTTTCACTCTGTTCGTACACCGTAGAGTATTGGCAAGGTTGCTTTTTCTTTACACAGTGGATCACTTTTGTGCTTCTAGGTCAGTAAACATACAAGGTAAACATATTTGTTGTGCATATAGGCAAGACAAATAACAATCAATAACAGAATCCAAGTACTGTGAAAGAATTCAAACAACATGTTCTATTTGTTTCGTTTATAAACTTTCAGTGCGAATCTAGAATGTGGCCGTAATGCACTGTGTCTCAACCATAGTTGTCTTTTAATAGTGCATGGCCTCCAGAGGTTTTATGACATACTCATAACATTTAATAGCATAACTGCTTATACAGCTTCAATTCTTAGAGGTGAAGTTTTTTTCTTTTTAATTATGGAGCAAGTAGGGTACAATTGGCAGACATGGTTGGGAACTTTGTAATGAAATTACAATGAAATAAAATTAACGAACCATTCACCACATTTCTCACATTACAGGCTCAGTGGCAGTGCAGTAATTTGTTTCTATCACACTGTATTATTGTTTCTTTATGAAGATACACTCTGTAACATGTTTGCCAGGGTCTGACGCAGCCCTGTATCGACAGAAGTGTTTCGACACTGGCCAGTCCGCTGCCCCTACCAGAATCAGGGATGCATTTTCCAAGTCAAGGCCTTGCTCATGTGTGTAATAGGTTAAATGCAGAGGTTGAATTTTGTTGTGTGCTCTATGTGCTGTGATGTGCTCTGTGATCGCAATGACAAATGGGAATGACTCACTTTTTTTTCTTTCAGTACAATTGCTGTTCAAGGATTATGTGATTCCAAAAAAGCATAGTTCCAATGATCAACCACAGACATTCAGGCCCACGGTTGGGTGGTTAAGAGTGTTTAATATGTCATTAAAAGCATTGTTTTTGGGTCTTTCCTGTTGTTAACATTGTGGCTGTGGATGACTTAGTTTTAAGAAAACTGACCATCTTCCTTCTGTATCATCCCCCAACTGTGGTTTCACTTTTCACTAAATAAATAAATAAATAAATAAATAAATACACAAACAAACAAACAGCTCATCTATCTTGGTTGAAGCATAAGCATACTTTAAAAACAATTACAGCTAATCTTTGAGAAATTACACTGGTATTTACTGAAATAGGACCACTGGGGATGCATTCAATCTTAAAACAGTGGGCATCGTTTTGTTACTCTTTCTGGGTGTAACATAATTTTCACAGAGCAGCTTAAGAAACTTTTTTTACTATCATTATAAGTTAGTTTTTTATTCTCAACAATTATTAAAAATGACACCGCACCATCAACTGCTGTAGGAAATGTGGGGGACTAATTTATACCCTTGACACACTGCATTACATCATTTACAGCGTTCAAAGCACCATAGTAGTATGAAGAGCAGAGTAGGTGATTTGCCACAGAAAAGAGAGGCAGTCGAGAGTAGGTCATTATTTTAGCCAAAGATGCCATACAACTGGGATTTTTGTCATTTTTCGATAAATGAGCCCCAGGTAGTAAGAACCTGAGAAATGGTCATTTTCACTATGAATTGATTCACCATGTCATTGCAACGGACATATATGGATATGTATTGCACTGTTATTCGCACTGAAAGAAGAGCGTATTTCTCAAAAATTATCGCAGACAATCATAGCAATTCAAGAGTACTGTTCTCCACAATCGAAAGGCTATTAAAACCTGCACCAGCCTGCGACATGCGTAGCTTAGCCACCCCATCTAGGTGCAATGAATTTGCACTGTTCTTCACTAACAAAATAGCTGCCATTAGAACCGGTATTATTCATGACCCCAATTATTACCACCAACCTCCTCGCAGGGATCCACCAACCCTTAATAACTTTAACCCCATCTCAGAAGAAGAACTGAACAAGATAGTCAAACAAAGTAAACAGTCAACCTCTAGCCTTGACCCTATACCTACCTTCCTTATGAAAAACATCTTTAGTTGCGTTTCAACACCCGTACTACAGATTATTAATACCTCCATCGTCACAGGAGTATTCCCCAACTCCTTTAAAACCGCAGTTGTAAAGCCACTCCTGAAAAAAGCAGATCTGGACCAAAACACACTGAACAACTATAGGCCAATCTCCAATCTCCCATTTATAAGCAAAATATTAGAAAAAGTCATCTTTAAGCAACTCAACCTGTTCCTTAGCAAACACGATATATTAGAAAAATTCCAATCAGGCTTCAGAGCAAATCACAGCACAGAGACCGCCCTAACTAAAATAGTTAATGATCTCAGACTTAGTATGGCCACAAACAAAGTCTCTGTCCTAATCCTCCTAGACCTAAGTGCCGCCTTTGACACTATTGACCACAGCATATTACTTAACCGTCTTGAGACCTGGGTAGGCCTCTCAGGCAATGCATTAAAATGGTTTGAATCATATATTAGAGGAAGGCAATTCTACGTTAGTATAGGAGACCACGTATCCAACAAACACAACATGCCCTTTGGAGTCGCCCAAGGCAGCTGTCTCGGCCCCCTTCTTTTCTCATTATACATGCTACCATTAGGCAACATTATCAAAGAATATAATGTAGATTTCCACAGCTATGCCGATGACACACAGCTCTACATATCAGTCGAGCCGAATCAAACTACCGCCCTACACACTCTAACCTCCTGCCTAACAGCTATTACACATTGGATGAACAATAATTTTCTAAAATTAAATGAGGACAAAACAGAAGTCCTGCTTCTTGGCCCCAGAGATAAACGCGAGGCGCTCTACTCTAACCTAGGAAACCTTAACCAACATATCAGAGAAAAGGTGACAAGCCTAGGAGTGACCCTGGACTCTGACCTAAACTTTGAACCTCATATTAATAAATTAACAAAAACCGCCTACTTCCACCTTAGAAATATCGCAAAAGTTCGCCCGTTCTTAACCCAGCAGGACGCTGAAAAACTGATACATGCATTTATCTCAAGTAGACTAGATTACTGTAATGCCTTATTTGCAGGCCTCCCCAAAAAGTCAATTGAGAAACTACAGCTTATTCAAAACTCGGCTGCTAGGTTACTAACAAAAACTAGAAGAAGGGATCATATCACCCCCATATTAGCTCAACTCCACTGGCTGCCTGTCTCCTATAGAATTGAGTTTAAAATACTCCTGTTAGTATTCAAGGCTATAAATGGTTTTGCCCCCTGCTATATCACTGACACACTCTCTGCTTATATCCCTGCACGAGCCCTCAGATCGACCGAAGCCGGCCTCCTGAGGGTCCCAGAAGCTCCACCCAAAAGGATCGGGGAAGCAGCCTTCTCATACCACGCCCCAAGAAGATGGAACGCCCTACCACAACACATTAGAGAAGCCGAGTCCGTCGACGCCTTCAAAAGGCAACTCAAGACTCATCTGTTCAGCCTCGCCTACACCTAACGGCCCTACCGAGGACTCTCCACCCCCCCCCCCCCCCCCCATCCCCATCCCCAAGCACCCAGACCAAGCCCCAAGCACCCAGACCAACAGCAGTCGCACAACGCCTCCCCCCCTCCAAAGTCCCCCTTTCACCCTCCACCCAAACAGACCCACAGCAACCACTACTTCACCCCCACGAGGACTACCACCCACCCCCAGTCTACCACAGCCCCGGCAGAAGGGCTTCCCTAGGGGACGCGGTTCTGCCTGAGGTTTCTTCCTTTTTTTTCCCGGTTTGATTCAACTACATACAACTCAGGGAGTTTTTCCTCACCCCTGTTGCCCCTACGGACTTTTGCATGTGCTCACGCAAGAGCCTGCATCAAAGGGACATTGCGTTGTTATCGCTAATGCTGTTTTGTTGTGACCTTGCCAAACTGTGAAGCACTTTGAGCTGCATCTTGTATGTATGAACTGTGCTATACAAGTAAAGGTTATTATTATTATTATTATTATTATAATCTCGTGTCCAGGTGGACAAAACAAAAGAAGGTAAAATACATTTGATTTCATGCAGCATGGTAGATAAACCTTTTGATTTATATTGGCCATAACTGACAGCTCTCAGACTACAACTGCCATCTCAAAGTCTGTCAAATACTCAGAGGATGGAAAACAACGTATGCTTTGAACGGTTATGACTTCCTTTTTTAGACTAAAAAGGTGCATGCTCATTTCTACTGGGTAGTAACAAAGGAAGGGGTGGTAACAAGAATACACACAAGTGCAATTTACAGACCTTAATCCGGGACTCATCTTACTGCTTCACAAAGACCTCCAGCGTACTCAGAAAGGCCAGGATGTGGATGTTGACAAGCCAATTGTTTCCTTACGAAGCAATCAGTTGCCTTTAAACAAAAAACAAGGAATGTCAAGGGTCGAATTTGCAAATAAATGGCCTATCACATCAGTGATGCCTCAAGTATGATCTCTCTGTAGGATGAATAGCGCTACAATTTAAAAGCCGAACACAATCATTCTGTCAACACTTACATCGCAATCTTCACATCTAACAAGTAATAGCAACTACAACTCCATTCAAACAATGAGACTGTCAGCCTGCACAGTGAAGCAATGAACTTAAATCACAAGCAGTTACTTCTGCTGGGAAAAGCAATGTGCAAACCAAGGAGAGAAAAAAAGACCAGGGTGGAAATCAGTATTCTGTGAATATGTGAACACAATGCACCACAGCATGAAACTTTCACAATGGCCTTTGCTGATCTTCTGTGGTGGAGCCAGAATGAACCCTTTTGTTGTTTTATTTTTATTTTTCTCACAACAGCTCGTGTCTTATCAGTGACATGGTAAAACCATTTCCCTCTAGGCCCGACACCATTTCTGGCATACGAGCAGGGTCATTAAAACAGTTTTAATAATAAAGGCCAGATTGTGCAGAATCTACGCAACAGCTGTTGGTGCTACAGACACACACAAACAAGAGGCTCATTACACAGGAAACAAACAGGGCCCTCAAATAATGGACTCTCATTCGATCGAGTTCAATTCCATCTTGATTGAATCAAGCACGACATTGCCCTTTCATTTTCCACAAAATTGCATTTCTCAAAATACTGGGGAAGCGAGAGAGTAGAAAAGTGCGGTAGGAGGAGGAGGCACGGGCGATGGCAAAATAAACAAGCGGGGGAAATAATCTTTGTGAAAGATTAAATGGGACTGGTTTGCCCATTGGCCTCTGTTTGTTGGGCTCACTCTGCTTCAAGTGACTCCTTAATGCCAGCTGACGTCAATGCCGCCGTGTTAGGCTTACTGCTCGCTCAGAGAGCTGAGGCAATCAGCATACAAACGCATGGACAAGAGAGAGGTGAAGAATGAACATACCCACCTGCAAGTATACAACTGCATATGTGTATACTGATAAGAAGATTGCAACTACACGGGAAAAATATTTGCGACACATTGATTTCTTAGAATATAACATCAGCCAGTGTACAGAGATAGATAATGTACATGGAAGTTTTTTTTCCCTGGTTAAGCATTGATGAATTTGAAAACAAATGGAAATGCAAAAATGTGGATTTATATACAATATGAAATTATTACTATGGATGACTGTGAATTCTCACTTTGCGATGACACACAGACACAAAGACAGACAGTTTCCTGTCTTTTAAAACACTTTCAACACTGAACCATCAAGTGAACCAATGACACCTACACGTCTATGATATTGCAGGTGGGAAAAAAGGCACAGAAGAGAGAGAGAGAGTGAGAGAGAGAGACTCAAGTGGACTGGGCACTCACCTGTCTGTGACAGCCGGCCTCTGAAATGGCAAATGTAGGAAGTCAACTGAACATTAGCCCTCCGCTACCAGCAACAAGTCCCCATGAGGAGCCATTACACCAGCTGGCTGAGGCCCACCAGGACATTTTATGACTATCTACCAGGGAGGGGAACTATGGTGGCCAGAAAGAGAGAGAGAGGGGGGGGGGGGGGCAGACAGACAGGCAGACAGCAAGAATAGAGACAGTAACAAAAGTGAGTAAGAAATAAAGAGAGAGAGAGAGAGCGAGAGTGAGAGAGATAGAGAGGAAGAGAGAGGTGGTTAAACAATAGCTCCAGGAGGCATATATTAAGAAACCTTTAGACGGACAGACAGTGAGAGACAAGGGGTTTTACAACTAGAAAAAAGATAGAAAAAAAGATACTGAAAGACAGGAGGAAGTAAAATGTGACAAACAATTCCTTTCCAATCCTGTTCAGTGGCTTTCAAATAGGTGAGAAAGGACACAGTCCTGCTGGCTAACTCACCCCAACAAAGTGGAGAGAGACACTCCTAGCACGGCACTTCAATGGGCACAGAATATATTCATTAGCTTTAAGAAATTCAGACTCACCTTCAACTTTATACATAACCAGGAGAGTCAGTCTCAGATCTGGCTCACTGAAGTCTTTTCAGCAAAGCCTTTCATCGTCGTCATTTTTGTGCATAGTTAGCACAGCAAACACACACGCACACACACACACACACACACACACACAGACACACACACGCACACACACATGCACACGCACACACACACACACACACACACACACACACACACAGACACACACACACACACACACAAAGAATAGGCTAAGAAAATAAAGTGAGTAGACGCTTCAAAGACTATTCACCTTCACTGATTGGGGTACTGTGTGAGGTAGCTTTTGGGAATGCACATCACCTTTAACCAAGTTATTTTAATAAAGTTCAAGACAGAGTGTGGTAATTATTCTAACGTTAGGTTTTCACTGTTGGTTGTTTTTTTATATCTGAGGTGCACTCATGTCCCTGAAAAAAAAGAAAGAAAGAAAGAAAGAAAGAAAGAAAGTAAGAAAAGCATAAGAAAGAAATCAAAACAAAACAAAAATAATGATCATAAGTAATTATTTCAATGTTCACTTTCAGTCAGAAAACTACATTATCATTTTCGAAATCTACAGCATTGAAAAGACAGTACAGTTTTTTAAGGGTCACATTAACTGTACAGATCAAGTTCTAAGGGAATAATGAGCACAAATTGTACAGTCATACACAGTGCCAAAATTATAATTAAAGTGACAAGCTCTCTCACCCTGTCATGGGCTGGGATGTGAGTGGCATAATGTTAAGTAAGGGATAATGCACACAGCTTCCATATATCAGGAAGTTAATGCACTTTCGAGGTACGCAAAGTTGCATGGCCATTACACCTCGTAGTGCATTACCTTTCTGATATACAGATGTTATGAAGTCCATTATCCTGCGTATACCATAGTTAGCACACATGCCTTGTGTTAATTTGAGGTTATAAGTTCTGCATTTTAATCACTAAAACAAACTTCTCCGTCACAAGCAAAGATTCTAAAGCGCTACGCTTTGCTCTACAATCTTTGGTGACAAAGTGCTGACAAACTGCCATTCCTAATTTCAAATGCTATGACCAACACTCAGTCATTAGTTTCATGCCTCTGGTTGTCAAGCTAGCCATTGCAAAGTTCTGTTAAGCTTTGCTTAGCAAAATCACGTTGGTTGGGAGTCCAAATGCATCATGACAGCACTAAAAATCGATCTCAGATGCATAGAATATTTTGCTACTCTGTGTACTTCCATCTGCTTGCCATTTGATAAAGCTGTCACATCTTTATCATTTATTCATAGTTCACTTGGTGCATTGATACACAAGCATAATGCGGTTGGAAAACAAGGACTACTTCATATGTGTGCGTATAAAGAAAAGTAATTGACATTCTAAAGAATGCAGCACAATGGGAAAATTTAACCGAGCCGTGGTATAACAGAGGTCACCTGATGAGTTTGTTAGCCCTGCATCATCTTTCTGCCAAAGACAGAGGGAGGAACTGAACCAACCATATTTCCTATGGTCCCCTGCATTACTTCATTAAAAAAAGTGCCCATCCACTTTAATGTATAATGCAGCAGACGTATCATTATTGTTAAATAATGTAGGGGGTGCTGCCTGCATGCAGTATTCATGGCTTATTGAATTGTGCAGTTTGCAGTGACCTGCCCGAAGGCACGCTATGGACTTTGAGTAGGCCCAGAATCTGGGAAGGAGAAGCAGGGTAACATCACTTTGGAGAGGAAAATTAAAAGTTTGTCACAAAAAGGTCTGCAGAGTGCATGAGAGCTTGTGTGTGTGTGTGTGTGTGTGTGTGTGTGTGTGTGTGTGTGTGTGTGTGTGTGTGTGTATGCACATGTGTGTGCTTGCAGCAGATTCTGAAATGGCCCATGACAGCCTTGGCCTGTTCAAGGCATCATGTACAGGGTTTGCATCAGAATGCCTTTTGATTAACCTCCTCATACTTTTTATTCAGCAGACATTAAAGCAAGAGTTTGACCTTTACCCTTTTTAAATTCTGAGCTTTTGTCCAAAGCACACACAGTACATATGCAGATTGTCCTTTACAATTAAAGACTAAATCTCAGTAGTCCGATGATCAGTAGATAATGGCATTATACATTTAAATGCACTGGCATTGACAGCTTGATGTCAGAGTGTCAAGTACGTTTTCCCAGATAGCCCACCTACAAAGACTTAATGCTCTCAAGCCCTACTATTTCACTTACCTAACCTAAAGCATACACTATAATCCAAAGTGTTTGAATCAGGTAGTATATATGTATACTTTGAGCATCTGTAGTGAAGTAAAGTGTGACTGATGATTGAGTAACTAAAGACCTGAACCAAACCTACAGCAAAGTACTTATCTATGTTTCCTAATTACTGTGCAATCCTGAGTTAGTTTCATACAAATATGAATCTAGATAAAGCAGAGAGTTCATCAGACATGAATCTAGATAAAGCCGAGAGTTTGTCTGCATCCATCACTAGCACAGTATGTGAGTGTCTCCCCACCATTCCAGGCCAGGGCAGGCTCTCACTGTGGGTGATAATCATTACGACACTATTCATATTTCTAATTCAGAGCTGCATTCACGTGCTGATGGCTTCTCTGCAGTAAGCATAGGCATTATGCAAAGTTTTTCTCAGTTCTCATTAGCAAGGCTAGTAGAGAAGCTCAGTGGTGCTTTGTTTCTGTCTGTCAGAGAGTGCTGGAGTTTTTTTTTTTACTTTTTCTTTTATTGCAACTTATGCCATCAAACTGTTTAGATGTCATACTTACTAAATATGCATGTCCAGGGTTTTTAGTATGAATGTTTTACTTTATAGAGTAATAGCAATAACAGCTATATTTTATATGATTTACGTAAACCTAGTAACCTGTTAAACCATCTCAATGTTAAATGCAGGCTCACTTTAAAGTATGTGGCAGAATGTGTGGTATATCCACAATATTTTAAAATAGTTTTTAAATTCAGTCCCCATGGATACTTAAATATTTAATTTGTACAACATATGAACAAGTGTGCATTATTTCCAGTATGCTTATGTTACTTGGCAGCAGATCTGGAACAGGGATATTGATCACAAGCAAATGACGCCCACTGAACCCCAAACAGTGCTGGCAGAGCCGTAGCACTGGCCCAACTTTGTGGTCTGCGTTAACAAGAGACTCTTTCTCTTCCTCTCTTTGCTGCCAGTCAGTCGGCCTCCACTTTCACTACTGTTGGCAAACTAAGGGCGCAAAAAAAATCTCAGTTAACAAATAGTTGGCTGGCTTTTGTTAGTCTTCTTGTAAACATGCCACATAAAAAAATCTATTTGTTGGAGAGTTGGTAAAAAGAAAGCTTGTGAACAGTTGCTTGGTAACAAAGGCCCAAATGCCAACAGTGGTGCTGCTGCCAGTTATGGTGGCGAAGAAGAGGTGGCACATGCTTCTCCTCTGTCCCCCTGTGGTGAATGCCATTTGCCACAGAAAAGAAAATCACTGGGTAAAAACTAACTGCCAAGATTGGAGAACTGAATTTTGACAAAAAAAGTATGAGTTGTCTACCCGACAAAAAGCTGTAAATCAATCATAAGCATGTCTGACAAGTTCTTGTGTGCGGTGTAGATGATATCAGAGCAGATGTTGAACCATGTCCCTAGTCAGGGTCCATAGAGTACAATGTGGAATTTGAGAATCTTACATTGTTTTAGAACACATTCTTTTATAGTAATGGTTAAAAAACTCACACCATTAAAGATTAACAATGTGTGTTGAATGTAATGTAATGTACTTCACTTGATCTTAGCCAAAAGGCTGGGAAGCGATGTAATGTAATGTTTTATGAGTGCCTACTGTCAGTGCAGGGTATATTTCTATCTGTAATGGCCTCACTAGAGGTGCTGCTAGCTAACCATACAGCTAAACAATGTCCCAGAAACTACATGGAAGCATCAATATCTTTTATAAAGTAAATATACTGAATATAACTTGTGAAACACAATACGTACAATACATTTACAATGAATGAAATGCTATGCTTGGCTATGCTGATAATGCTGAGACTGCTCCCGTTACATGTTTAACATTTAACAACTCAATTACACTATAATAGATATAACTATGATTATTACCAGCATCTAAATAACAAATTAAAATAATAAAGCTTTTAAAAAAACAACAACTTACAGATGTTACACTATACATGTAGAACACATGAAACTGATGTGTCGCCTTAAAATTATGAACATTTTCTCTGATCATTGATCTTTGAATATGTTCTATTCAAAATGCTTTTCAAAAAAAGGACTTACTTCAAAACACAATAGTCTACAGTTTTACTACACAAACACCTACAGTTAACACTAGCAAATGTAATACAGGAAATACTAACAAATACAGAGAACGTAACACTAACCAAAGATTCTAGAATGGAGTGTAACACTGTAGAACATTTGGCTGTAACTTCCCCCAATTGTACTGTGCTGCTTACCACATTAGCAAGAGGAACTTCAGGTAAACAGTGGCGGTTCTATAGGGCGAGACCACCTCTCAGCACCCCACCCCCCCCCAAGGCAGAGAGACGCACTGTTTCTGTGCATGGCACCTTCTCAGCAAGCAAGGGCACCTTCACTTAGGGGGCACCAATGTGCCGATTGCTGCGATATGATACACAGAGTTTTTTATTTTATTTTTTCCCCCAAGCGCTCGTGGCGCCCCCCACAAAATGGCGACCCGGGCGGCTGCCCTGTTCGCCCGTGCCTAAAACCGCTACTGGCTGTAAATCTATCCATCTGTTTTTATGTGTGAATGGGTGAAAGTAGTTGCAAACCAAACTGACCTCTAAGATTTGTTACATGTACATAATTACATAGTAATAGTGATTAATATGGTGGCCAAATAGAAATGGATCTGATTACATTGTGATTAGTGGGATTACTGCATCATACATACATCATCATACACAATCCATTTCCTTTGAGTACCTATTCAGAGGCACCCAACACCTGCCATGAGATCTTCATTGTATGCTAATATCTATCTTAAGATGGAGAGATCGTGTAAAGTGGGCACACAATTGTCAGCCTTTACAACAGCTCAGCGGCAAGATAGAGGCACTCTTTGCTTTTTCCACTTTGCAGAAAAACACAGCACAACATTTCTCTGAATAATAGGATTGCGCAGACATCCCTCCTCTCTGTTGATACACCTCAGGCAAAAAGCTCAAAAGGCAAACACAAATAATATGAAAAACCAAAGGGGTAAACGTTGATAATTGGATTGCACAGAGACAATGGCATTTAGTTGGTGGTAGCTTGCAGGCGATGGAGGAGAAACAGTAATGAAAACTAATGGTGTCATTGTCCTCAGATATTGCACCTGACTATTAGATTTACCTGATATGGGAGGGCGCAGTGTGCACCAAGGAGGAAGGTTGTATCTTGTCGAGTAATTGGGTTTCACTCAGTGTTTTTTGCCATGGTTTCCTTTGCCTTGAAGGATGCTCGCTGGGTTGCTAATCATTTACTGCCTTAGAGCGAGAGTCTGATCAGGATGGGGCGTGTTGTGTAGACAGCTCTAGCTCTGCAGATTTGCCTTTTCGGCCCCTGGAGCTCCTTGCATGATGGAGCGTTATTATTGTGGAGAAAAAGAGCACAAATGAGAATTAGCTGGCCCCAGTGAAGATGATGATGATGCACACATGTGCCATACGGAGCTCAGGTATAATCATGGCAGAGTCGACTCTGAATCAATTATCCGATGATCTACAGGGCCTGGAATAGGGAGTGACGGCCTGCTTATTGTGTTTCCCAGTACAACAACCCCGATGGTGTCCCCACCTGTCAGCTAACACTTCAGCCCAGATGGGTTTAGCGCCTCATGGATCATGCAGATCTTCTGACTGGATCAGAGTTGCATCCACCCACAAGCGCATCGCTATACATGGGTGGAAGGTTTATATTGAGGTTTCCATAAGTGCAAAGTTTATCATTGTGTGTAGCAGAGTTTGGGTATTCAATTAGTTTATAGTATACACTGTATGGTTATTTTTGTGTCTGTTGCTGACGTTGACCCTGACTTCATAAATTCTATGTTATCCTCTGACATGCACTATCTAAATAAGGTGAAATCTAATGGCATAACCATTAACGTCAAGAAACCCAAATGTATGTATTTTTATTCTCCTATTAAGCCTACCAATATAACACTTGATTACTTTCTTAAATCAGACTAATGTAAAATAATATCTTGGTGTGCTCCTTAATTCACATCTGACTTGCTGAGAGTACATCCACAAGTAAACAAAGAATCTTAATTTAGAAACTGTATGTTTAAAACAATAACAGACCATATTTGCCACTTTCTGTTTTTAAAACGTACATGCAGTTACTCTTTCAACAATATCTTACTGTCTCCCAATCTTCTCCTTTACTAAGAAATTACTGCACCCAAAAACAAGACTATATACATTAATAGAGCATACAAGATTTTTAAAGACATTATAAATTTCCTAACTGGACACATCACTGCCCTGCCTTTGCACATTCAAATACCATGACTTTTCAGAATTATATTAACGACAATGGCATGACATTTTACTTCTAAATTCAAATTAATTGTCCCACACCAGCGATTGCTGCATTCCTTCCAACACCCAGCACACATCAAGGACACATTACCAGATCAGTAACATATGCACCTCTTTTAGGACCAGCTAAAAACACTTATGGTCAAAAATAACTCTCTCTCTCTCTCTCTCTCTCTCTCTCTCTCTCTCTCTCTCTGTGTGTGTGTGGTGTGTGTGTGTGTGTGTGTGTGTGTGTGTGTGTGTTTTGTGTGTAAAATGTAAAAGCACTACTGCTGAGTGATGTAACAATAATAATCTATTGACCTGAAATTGCCACTGTAAACTTTTGGACACTTAAATGTGTATTCCAAATGGACTTGCAAATTATTGATGTACTCATATCAGCATTAGAGAGAGAGCTAGAGAAACAGACAGAGACAGACAAAGACAGAGACAAAGAAAGAGAAAGAGAGAGAGTATTTGGAAAATCTAAGATGGGAGCGGGGGGTGGCAACAGATGGCAGGTATGTCAGAGAAATGTTTTGGAGACGTCAGAGAGATATTTTGGAGATGTGAGAGGGGAGAGATGGTGAAAGAAGTGCTGAAGGTTTCAGGATTTCAGCGATGCTTGCCAGGAATTCCAAAACCTCACACATACAGTACCTCACCTGCAGCCAAAGTTCAAATGGTGCTTGTGAAAATAAATAAATGAGCAAATGAATAAATAAATAAAACTGAATTCTTTCACTATGCAAGTGACATACACAAAATTGTAGGGTGGTGGGGGGGGGGGTTACTCTCGTGGCATCCTTCTCTGGGAAAACAAACTTAGGATGGCAGCAAAGTGTAGCAGAAGTCAGACGAGTTTGCCTTTGTCTTTGTGCAGGCCTGTCTCTTTTGCCAGTCGTGACACACCACCCCGTTTTTAATCATCAGAGGCTCTTGCCAGGCAGAGGGGGCATGTGTTTGTCTTCAAAGATGCTGCCTGGTCTGAGAAAATAATGCCAGGATAATGAGACCTCTCATTATACAGTAAAACAGCCCCCCCCACCCTCTATGAAACACACACACACACACATTCCTCCCCCCGTGCCGATCTGAAGTAAAAAGCCATAGTTGGTCTCCTTGTCTTCCCACATGGGGGTTGGGGACTTAGGTCATTATGCAGCTTTTAAAAAGACGTGGCACTTGGCACTTTAGACAGGCTGAAGTGAGGATGGGTCACAAGGCTGCTTTCATCTGTGCTGATAAGGAACATGTTTCTCATAGGTCAGGAGAGGGGGGGACTGGGTGTGGGTTGGGGGGGGGGGTTATCTGCGCAGGAGATCTTGCTGTGCCCCTGTCAGAAAGGGTCTTTGGAGTCTCAACCTGTCTGAGATACCTACTTTGGCTTCAACTGTAAAAGTTAAATTACAACCTTGCCTTTTACACTTTTTATTTCTGTTTTTTTTTCGGTGGAGGTCGGGGAACTTCAGCAAGACATACACACACACACACACACACACACACACACCTACACACACACACACACACACACACACACACACACACACACACCATGCGGCTATCAACTTCTGGCCCTGTCACAAAAGAGTGCAGTGTTCTGTCATTGTGGACGTGCATGTGTGCCCGTTCCCTTTCAAAGGTTGCACAATGGGCTGCTCGATACCGAGATGCCAAGCCAGAAAGTTCTATTTGACCTTTGTGTAGGAACTTGAGTACGGACCGCAGGAAAAAAAAATCGTCTTCGTTTTAGAGACATTGATCTTCACTCTGCCACTCCTACACAGTGTTCAGAGGATAAGGAAACAATTCCAATTGGCTTGGGAGGTCAGTCTCTGTGTGAATGTCACTGAGCTGTCAGGTTTCTAAAGGAACGCTTGCAATACGAAAGGTCAAAGCCAGTGCCTTAGTTATTGAAATGTTTTTAATAAAATGAAGGCGCTTTCTATGAAGGTTATTTCTAAGACTATTTCTAAAGGCAGGAGGAATGATGAAGAATTTGAGCATGCTCAGACTGAGGTCTGTAGAAAGATGAAGAAGAAGAAGAAAAACAAAATCGATGCTAAATGCCCCTCAAAGACAAGGTCATTGTGTATGGTGCAGACAGCACATGCACAACACAACAAGGATTGCTCGATAGAGAGGGAGACAGTGTTGAAAAAAACAGAAATTCATGGTACACAAAACTAATTTGGCAATGAAGTAGTGCTGTCCAGTTAGGATGATTTGTGCACTCTAGAATGTAGCAAAATATTTAGAAAGGAGAGAGTGATTGCTGCAGAATAAGGAAGGCAGTCACCCTTTCAACATCATATCCCCCAGAGATAAGGATGGCTTGTTGGTCAGAAGTGGAATCCGCCGTGGTGATGGGTGAATAATGAGTTTTGCTGAAACACAAACTCTTGATCTTGGGGCCTCTTTGGACTCAAGTTTGCATGGGTAAACGAAATCAAAGGTTGGAGGAAAATAACTTTGTTCAAAGAGTCTTGTCCAAATGTCTAAGATAAGGACAGAGAGCAAAGGGAGATAGGAAGAAAGGACCGAAAAGAATAATAATTATTATTTTTAATCACCTCTCTCTGTCTATCTCTCACCCGTCTCTGTCTCGGTCTCTCTATCTCTCTTTCTCCCCCTCTCTGCTGTTCTTTCTCTGTATAAGACATACACAGCTGAAGAATTACACAGCTTACTCCTAATTGCTATTCTGCCACCTGCCATTTCTCCTGACACCCAAAGTCTTCTCATCTTTGTGCCAGGGCTCAGTGTCGATAATCAGTTCTGAGTCCAATTTTCGTTGGCACAAGTTAATGTTCATTCCAATAAGACAATAATTACCATGAAGACAACCCTTTTTCCTGTTAATATAGTTTTGTATGGAAATGACCAGAGGTACCTAAGGAAATATAGTGCAAAAGAAATAAGCAAAAACAGAAAAAAATGAATTGATTGAGAAAATAAAGTGATTGAGTATAATAACACCATCCAAAGCCAATAACAGGGTGAAAATACATATCAACTGTAGATGGAGATGTTTAAAATGTACATTAATTAGAATTACCCATGTCCATACATACAATGACACATTTTGTAATGAGTATATTATTGTGTTTTATATATTACTGTCAACATGTCAACAACAAGGTGCAATTATATAATGACTTACTGTATGTGATGGAGCATATAAAAATGAAACATGCTTTCATGAAACTCAAGGTAACCCCAGGTTCTCATTAATATTCACCACACACTGACCATATAGTTTACACAGACTACACCCATGGCTCAAGCATTTTTGTAATCGTTTGCAAAATGTTGCATGGTGGCATGGTCATAGTGGGCCATACAAATGTTTAGGAACAACAGCAACAACAACAACAAAATCGTTGTTTCATAACATATGGTTATTTGTTTTAGAAGAAGCACTAGACTCACGCATAGCCATCTCCTGCAGCAAGATAAAACACATGGCCACTGCAAAAAGTATTACTGCCCAGATGAGCAGTTTCTCATGGACACAACAGCTGAGGTGTTCGAATTATGAATGATTAAAAATATGTTATCATTAAAATGATTTCCTGGCTGAGTTTTCTACCCTGGCTCTGTAATATAAAGCTTCCCATGGAATCAATAAATCAGCGGACATTTCCGCCTCGCAGGCAGCAAGACTGAGCAGGAAAGAGCGAGGAAGTGTGAGAAATGGCCCAGAAGTGTGTGTGTGTGTGTGTGTGTGTGTGTGTATGTGTGTGTGTGTGTGTGTGTAAGAGAGAGAGAGAGAGAGAGAGAGAGAGAGAAAGCACTATGTCCTGGTTATTGTACATGAGGACAGAACATTGCTCCTGAAAACAAACGATGAAGAAAATCAAGTGGATGGAGGAAAAAAAGAAATATCAACTCATTTTTTTTCTTCTTTTTTTGCCCTCCACACGCAAAGTTTCGCTCACGCAAATAAACAACCCAGAGTAGCAGAGCAAGGCGTGTGAAATGGCTGCTGCATTGCGAGCAAGGCTAAGGGAAGGCCTGATGCGAACAGCGACTGACATAATAAAGCGATTCTATTAAAAAACCATCAGAACGTTAATAAAAGTAATGATTTGACTGTGGCGGTCTATCGCTGACCCAGCGGCGAACACAGCCACGTCTCTGACTCTATCTTCTGCCCCCCCACCCCACATCAAAGGGGGTTGAAACCCAAGAAAACAGGGGAAAGGGGGAGACAATGGAGCATAAAAATGATTGAACAGATTCTGTCCATTTCTTTCTTTCTTTCTTGTATCCCTGCTTGTATCCCTGTTTCTTGTATCCTTGTATCCCTTTCTTGCATCCCTATCTTGTATCCCTGTTGAGGCCACAGTGCCATGGACATCAGACATATTCTCATTACACTCTCAGCTAGCCATGGAGCAGGGACTGGAAAATAAATGGAGGATAGATGGAGGGGGGGGGGGATGGGGAGAAGGAGTAGGTGGTGGAAAAGGAGAAATAGGTGGTGGGGAGATGATGGAGGAGGAGGTGGTGGAGGATAAGGAGGAGGAAGTGGAAGAGGAGGTGTTGGACAAATGGTGGAGGAGGAGGAGGAGAAGAAAGAGGAGGAGATTGTGGGAAGATGGTGGAGGAGCATGAGGATGAGGAAGGGCTAGTGGAGGAGCAGGAGGAGGGGGTGGTGAAGAATGAGGAGGAGGTGAAGGGGGAGGAGGAGGAAGATGATGATGAGGAGGAGGTGGTTGGAGGATGGTGGAGGTGGAGGAGGAGGAAGACGAGGAAGAGAAGGATGAGAAGGAGGAGGCAGTAGAAAGATGGTTGAGGATTGGGAGGTGGAGGATGAGGAGGAAAAGGAGAATGATGAGGAGAAAGAGGAGGAGAAGGTGGTGGTGGAAAGATGGTTGAGGAGGAGGAGAAGGATGAGGAGGAGAAGAGAGATGAGGAGTAGGAGGCAGTGGTGGAGGAGCAGGCAGGGGAGGAGGATGAGGAGGAGGGGTGATGAAGGAGAAGAAGGAGGGGGTGGTGGAGGAGGAAGTGGAAAGATGGTGGAGGTGGAGGCGGAGGTGGTGGCATGGCCATTAGTGGACTTGTGGCTGTCTACCCTGCTAATCAGGGGCCGGTCACATACGCTCTATGTCACACCTGTCAGTTAACTTGCCATTGCCAGGGCAGTTCACCACACACACACACACACACACACACACACACACACACACACGAATACACACATACAAATACACACTACAGAGACATGCTCTCTTTCTCTCTTTCTTTCTTTGTCTCTCTCTCGTTCTCTCTCCCTTTCTCTGACACACACACACACATACACAAATGGACTCTGCCCTGAGAGGGTTGGGTCTGTACAGGCAATGCTGTTGAGATACAATGATTGACAATTATAGACAGCCTGTGCTCAGTGCAGGCACTGGCATACAATCAATTATAACTAGTGATTACCTCCAAGGTGTGTGTGTGTGTGTGTGTGTGTGTGTGTGTGTGTGTGTGTCTGTGCGCGTGCGTGTGAGTGTGTTTATGTGTGCATGTGTGTGTGTCTAATATAAACAACAGCTCCAATCATCCTGTATGTGCTTGCGTGTGTGTGTGTGTATGTGTGTGTGTGTGTATGTGTGTATGTGTGTATGTGTGTGTGTATGTGTGTGTGTATGTGTGTGTGTGTGTGTGTGTGTTTGTGTGCGTGTGCGTGTGTGTGTATTTGTGTGTGTGTGTGTCTGTGTGTGGGATGATAAACAAAACCAAAGGAGGTGTGGGGGCTTCACAATTTTCCTGAAATCACTCAGACATTTATAAATGACCCTATTTTTTGTCAGCCTTTGCTTGTGGGATTTGGAGAAGTTTGATAATGGTCATGCTTTTTAAACAAGTGGGAAAGTTTTTCCATGTTGTTGTGCTTCTATTATGGACACTAGATCATTATTTTCCCTCTATGCGGCGCAAAAAACAGCTGCCTTGCACACTGCAATCTACAGCAAATCTGCCTGTAGAAAGAGCTGTTATTACTGGTGATAAAATGCAAATGTGCCTGTAGGTAAAATTGCTATAGCTAGTCATGTGAATGCAATCATGAGATAGACATGGAATAATGAATTGGGCTCTGTCTCGGATGGCCTAGAAATCACAGAGCTTTCAATCAATCTACTGCCATGATGGTTTGCCAAACTACATTTGGCTGAGGTTTGTGAGAAATTTCCAGGGCTTAGAGATGTCTGTTTGACTCGGCAACACATGTAATGATGGGAAAGCTCAGGGAATGATTCTCTATGTTGATGTGAATCATATGTAGCATGTGTAATCACAGACACATAATGTGATACACAGCAAGGTCATACTTGGAGGGAGAGAAGATTATGCAGAGAGAAACTGTTCCACTTGTCTCATGAGAGAGATCAGTTTATGTTTTAGTCTGATAGTGTAAAGTGTATGTTTGTATGACAGTAGGCTACACTAGACTAAAGTTAGCTGGCTTTGCTAACTTTAAAGCAACTGATGACCCACAGTATAAATAGGGCTAATGGCACACCTGTTTAGTCAAAATAGATGCATAAACATCCCACGCAGGCCAGGTAGCAGACGGAAGAAAAGTATCAAAGAAGTAAAAAAACAGATGTCCGCACACTGAAAACTTCCCAAACGACTGATTTATTTAAATAAAGAGTGACATTTTGACCCACCAAGGTCTTCTTCAGGCATAGGAATGCTAAAGCTAATTTGCTAATGTCACGCCTCCTATTTACAACAAGGGGAATGGTGTCTCAATGCAATGTACTGTGCAGTATTTGTGTGACAAATGTGACAGACACACTTCATGTCATCCAGTGCTAGTCCACCCAATGTGAGAGCCTATAAAGCCACAGTGATATCTAATATGTTTCCAATGGAAGAATGGAATGGAGAGTGGAGCAGTGGAAGAAAAGGAGCCTGCCATCAATGAAAGCGAAATGTACTGACATCTATGACTGAACTGCCACAGAACAGAATGGAGGGAATAATTAGATGCAGGCCACCGTTGCTCACCAGACGGATTTGGCAGCATAACTTAAGGACATTCTTGGACCAGTTATTCAAGAACGAACAGCACCAAACGCCTTAAGTGAATTTAAAAATTCAGGCATAATTACACATAGAGCGCAAACTAATTAAGAAGGAGTGAACTGTTTGCCCCTTGTTCCATTCCTCACACGATTAGGAGTCATATTTCATGTGTCCCACTAGTCATTACTAATTTCTGTGTTGCTGTGTGTTGTGCAGCTGTGAACAGGAGGAAATGGTCGTCTGACTTCAGAGAAAAAGGAAAAGAAAGGAAAAAAACATCGTCCTCACTGGTTACTGTTTCAAAGTCATTATATTGAAAAAATATCTGTCTGTAGAAAAATATGGCCATTTTTTAAAGTTACACAATTCAATATGTGTAATTTATGGTTGTGTGGTCATAAAAGAAGTTTTGCGCAAAAGACTCCAGCGTCTTATAATAAAGTGTGAGTGAGTGAGAAATGAAAGCCGGATTACAAAGCTCCGCTGTGAGGACACTAACAAGCAAAAGAGAGAGAAAGCATGCAGCATCCTCAGTCAAACTTGTCTCATCACACACATGCGCACACAGCTGAGAATCCCTGTTGTTACAGCTGGTGATGACAACTGGTCCTAAAAAAAGAGAGAGAGAGAAAGAAAGGGAGAGAGAAATGCAGGAAAATCAACAGGAGCCTCTCCCAAAGTGACACACGGTTCCAGCTGTACACTGCCATGCTTTCATAAGATTACTGGTCTGTGAAGACTGAGCAGTTCCCTGACAAGGGAGAGTGGGAGAAAAATACACTGCATCCATATGGCTGCTCAGACAGATGAAAAGGGTGATGACACATGGTTATACTTTTGTCTCTTGTGTGTGTGTGTGCGTGTGCGTATGCATGTGTGTGTATGTGTCTTCAGCTATGTGTGTTTGCACATTTGTGTGTGTGTGTGTGTATGTGTGCCTTTACCTATGTGTGTTTGCACATTTATGTGTGTGTGTGTGTGTGTGTGTGTGTGTGTATGTGCACACATGCGCCTGTGTGTGACTTTTTAAAACCCAGAGGTGGGGCTGCATCAGAGCTGAAAATGAGTTTGAGTGTTATTGCCCAGCCTGTAGGTCCCTGATCTCTACAGAACAAACGGAAGTGCTCATCATATTTCAATACTGACAGCAAAGCCTATATGGTTACAGCATATCTGACATCCTGAACAGATATTTCCCCTGATCAAGACTTTAATAAACCTTCTTATAAACCTGGGCACTTGTCAAAGTCAATTACTTTTTAATATTTATATTTATGTGATAATCAAAAACTACCTTACGTAATAACAGTTTATATGTCAATAAAGGACTTGACAACACGTTATTTTAGAGTGTTAATGTTACAGTGTATCTATCTACAGTAATTAGGTACAGTGGTAGAACCTCTGTGACAATATCATGTACTAGCATTGTACTTACATAATGATTTTCTGTCACAAATGTGTATATGTAAGTATATGTATTATGAAAGTAAAATACTAGTACATGATATTACATATTGTTACCCAGGTTGTACCCTTGTACCTAATTAGGTAGACGCTGTAAAATAAAATGTTACCATAGACTAAATAAACAGTCAGTCTCCTCCCAACCCGTTAACCTTGAGTACAAATCTTCAACAGCAATCAATTTAACATAGAATAGATCTATATGTATCTCCAGCATATTATTTAGGGTTTGGAGTTACCATTTGAGCATTTATCAGAAAACTGTGGTCTTTTTAGTCATAGTCGGCCCATGGTTAATTATCCGACCTCTGTTTAAGTTAAATAAACCATGTGCTATGGCCTTGGATTTGGCTTGAGAGCAGAGGTATGCACTGAGGGTAATTGCTAATCTCTTTAATAGGAGAAGAGTGACCCAAAGAGGATGTTGAAGAGAACTCCAATGAACCCTGACTAATAGCTAAGAAGATGAAGGAAAAACAGTCATTAAATTAAAATGCTGGAAGAGGACTGTGTTTTAACATTAGATAATACAGTTTGATACATTATTTGTATTCACTCACCATTTCTTAGAAATACTATTTGATAAAAGATTTTGTGATCAGTGATCAGTATATAAGCTGTACACTGCCTACTTTACGTTGTTGCAAAGTGTTATATCTTCAAACTTCTCACATGGAAAGATATAATAAAAAAAGTACAAAAATGTTAGGGGTGTACTCACTTTTGTGACATACTGTATATATATAGCAGCAAAGGCAGCAACGTGTGATTTAAAGGTGGCAGTTAGCCTGACCAGAAAGTACCAATTCTGAGAGTTATTATTTTTGTAATATGTTCCCTAAGGGATGACACTGAA
The DNA here is from genome assembly GCA_030347295.1 of Setipinna tenuifilis. Classification (NCBI taxonomy): domain Eukaryota; kingdom Metazoa; phylum Chordata; class Actinopteri; order Clupeiformes; family Engraulidae; genus Setipinna; species Setipinna tenuifilis. The sequence continues at coordinate 26,485,093 of CM059280.1, forward strand.
TATCCACATGGTTCCCTTTCTCCCATGCCTCTATCTCTCTGGAGGCCCAGCGTGGGGTAATGCCATGTGTGCCTGACATACTGTACATGACTTCCTCCTTCCACCTACATGAGGACAGCCTCATTATGCCCAAGAAGCCACTGTAGCCTCTGACAGCTGAAAAATAAGATAGGAAGGGAACAAGTGATAAGTTTGTATGGATGTAATGTTAATCACCAACTACTACAAATGTCACTGCACAAAATCATGCACTTGGATTCACAAATGTGTAATATTTTCAGTTCAGTTGTAGAGTTCAGGTGACAGCTCTGACAAAATGAGGACATCAAGAAAGTCCCAACATTAAAGGTGTGCATTCATCAAAAAGTAATGATTTTCCAGATAAACAAGCATGTGCGCACACACACTAACACACATTGACACACACATTATTACCCCACCCCCTTCCCCTGACTGACACACAAACACACACACACACACACACACACACACACACACACACACACACACACACACACACACACACACATACACAAATGCAGTGAAGCTCATAAAAGTACTCACCCTAAAATCAGTTAACTAGTGTAGTAAATCAGAAATATTCTACTTTTGTTCTGTTTTTACCCAGTATTTAATTTTTAATTTTGCTTCCTCAACACCACACACACACACAGACACACCCCATTCCCTATCTGCTTCATACTGGGAACCCACAGTATTAATTACTTGCGCTGGCCCTGCAGCACAAGTCACTCGAGCTTAGATCTCCTCATCTGGCGGCGGAATGTTCTGGAAGGCTTCACCCTTCATTAACCCCCCTCTGAAGTAGTCCGCAGACGCGCAGGGCAGATGCCAGCCTCATCCAGGACAAGGCTTTGCCCTCGCTACCATATGCAAACTCCAGCATCCTCCATCTGTGCATGGGGCCACTCCACTCAGTTTAACACGCTTCCTTTTTTTCTTTCTTTTTTTTTTAAGCGAAGCAGCCGTGGGGCTTTTAGTGCATTTACTGGTTTGCTCACGGCTGTTGACACACACATCATACATTCAATCCCCGGCATCAGGGATTAGGCAAGGATCCCAACCACAGTCCTTAGCCGTTATTGCAATTAGCCAGAGAGAGTAACCTATCAGCTGTGAAGGGTCAGAGGATAATAAGGCTGTGTATAACCACAGCTAAGAACATGTGCATTTGTGTGTGTGTGTGTGTGTGTGTGTGTGTGTGTGTGTGTGTGTGTGTGTGCATTTTGATGAGCACATTTTCATTATGGAATCGGCTTTGCAATCTTGTCACATGCAATAAAAGCACACCCTTTTAAAACGACAAAAAGAGAGAAGATTTTATGAAGTTCAGCATCAGATGTTAATCCATCAAAGCTTTCCGTGCTGATCAGGTGTCATGGCTAGCTGGAAACCACATCCAATTAAGATGAACCCTGCACACAGATCAATAGCATCATCAATAGCGCTGAAAGGTCCCAAAGTGCTACAGTCGCACTTTATTCTAAAGGTCATGAGTCAACCTCCTTCAGTGCCGAAGCGTCTTTTTCACCAGTTCCCAGTTCATCCTACATAGACGGCAGCCAACACGGAACAGGTAGGTAGCTTGCTGTCACTCAAGATACATGGAGCTCCACTGTCGTGTTCCACCTAGTCCATCTTTCATGGGAGGATGGATTACCTGTCTGTACTCTGGAGGCTACAAATTTACTCAAGTGTCAACAGCGTGCAGTTATGATTAACAGTAACATACAGTACATAGTACACAACATAATACTACACTACAGAGCATAGTATGGTATGATTTAAACTATAAAAAACTGCACATTTCCTGAGTTCAAGCACTGATTTTAAGTGTTGTAAGTTGAATTAGATAAAAGTGAATTCAAAAGGTAATGTATTGCTGTATTGCCAGTGCCAGTGAAAAGGAGATGGTACATATTCCCATCTGTCATGGACTGTGTTTGATATGAAAAGCAGTAGTGCAAACATTAACCTTATGTTATGAAATATTCATCATGGTATTTAGTAACATGGTGTTTTAGTAGGTCACAGAATATTCCATTTATCTAATTTACATTCTTGACAGCATAGTAGAATTAAAGTCTAATGACGAGCCCACATTATGTTCCTCACTGCACTGGCATATCCTACTTAAAGCAACACTAAGTAGTCTTCGGTCACCCTTACAGGTCGGAAGCAGAATTGTCTCTCATAGAGAAAGACTGCGCTCATCCAAACTTACTTGTGGTTATGATTTCAGAAGTGCCTTCCATCCTGTTACAAGTTAAAGAACCACTGAACTGATGTTGAAAGCCTTCATCACATTCATATTCCTGAGTTTCACCCTCATTTCAAAAGTGGGATGGTTTCTTTTTTTGCAGTTATTTTGTGTCAAAGGCTGGAGTCATACTTCAATTATTGTGTATTCTGCTGTTGTGGCTTACTTGGGTTAGGACCAGTGTTTTTGTTGGTTAACTCCAGCAGTGATGGCCCTTTTTCCCATCCATGACTATTAGCCTGCCAACACATAGTAAACACCTACAGGTGTTCTTACCCTGGCAATCAGAGTCCTCTACAATTCCTCTGGCACAAACGTGGGTACTAAACCTTCTCATCTCTTCTCTTCTCTTCTCTTCTCTTCTCTTCTCTTCTCTTCTCTTCTCCTTTTTCCTATTGTATTCTCTTCTCTTCTCCCACAATACCTTCCTTATTTGAGTCCTGACTGCTAAGCCAGCCAAGCACCTGTGTTCATTCCAAGGTCACGTTATTATAGCTACACCGAGCTGCCACTGAAAATATGACTACAATCGAGGAGACCCTGACAATTTCTCTCCCTCTCCCCCCTCATCCTTCCTATCTATGGCTCTGTGTCTGTGTCCCCTCTTTATTCTCTGTTTTAATTAGCATTGCTGTGTGCTCTTGAAGAGGTTTTAATGAAGAAACTGCTGCCAGGCTGAGCCACTCCTATCACCACGTACATCACATCCCTGTCAGACATTACCAGAGAAATGTAATTAAAAAGATATCGCAATGCCTGTCAGGCTACAATCTTGGCTTTCTTCTTCATCCTTTTCAATTATGCTTTTCCTTTTTAGCTTCAAACCACTCAATCAGCAATATCTTGCCATTGTTGCACCAGCGGACCACCGTCGTTCCAACATTGTCAGCCTGTCGTCATTGGGTCATATTGCGTCAACACATTTTCGGTATCCTGCTTGTAACTGGATATTAATCAGCTGAAGATGAATGTGCTGAATATACACAACATCACGGTGGTGTAACGAGACCACACACTCTTGAATCGTACTATTTTATCACCTGCTCTAATTCATTATACAGTCCTGTCCCCTTAGTATTCTGACAGAATCACATCTTTTCTTTTTCTGAGTAGAAGCTAAATTACCTTTTAACCATGACAGTTTTTAGGGCAAGCCTATTATATGAAGACTTTCTCAAAGGTTAACCCTAATAATCTGCACCCTCTTCAGAGTGTGTAATGGACCACCTGATGCACATAGAGAAAGAGAACGATGGGGTAATATGTGTGTGTGTATGTGTGTGTGTGTGTGTGTGTGTGAGTGCAGGCATGGGACACATTTAGAATGAAGAATGAAGAAGGATTTAAAGCGGACTGACTTGGGCACTGCGGAGCATCTTAAGTCCCATGCTTTGTCTCACACACTTGTGTTGGCAGCCTCACTAATGCCTTTGGTGTAAAAAAGAGGGGAGTTTGGAAATGAACAAGAGCAAAGAGAGAAGAGTCAGAGAGGGAGCGAGTGCATGCAGAGAGCTAGAGACGGATATCAATATGCAAGGTGAAAGCCACGCACAGATAAAAAAGGTGGTTTTATCCTCACAGGCTTTAAGTATATCTGACGAAGTGACGCTCATATACTCAGTAGCTTATGAAATACCTGCCTATTCCTTATCCCTGATGCTTAAAGATTTCAACAATACGAGAGAGAGAGAGAGAGAGAGAGAGAGAGAGAGAGAGATTACTGTGGAGGTTGGTGAGGAAGAGGAAGATGCCTGTATGATGAAGAGTGGGGGGAACGAGGGGGTGATGTAACAGTGAGACCCAGAGAAATCAAGACGTGATCCTGAGGAGTGGGTGAGACACATGCTGTGTCCCAGGGGACAGAGGGGAAGTCACCGCTTGTGCATTGATGCACAAACAAACAAACAAACACACCAGTGCATAGACAAACCTCACCTCTCTCTCCCCTTTCTTTCTCTCTTGTCATCTCACACACACTCTGCATTTCCCTCAGTCTCTCTTTGACATGCTCACCCCCCCCCATCCTCTTTCTCTTTGCCTCTCTCTCTTTTACACACATGCACACTCTCCAGCTCTCTCTCTCTATCTCTCCCTCACACATACACACACATACACACACACACACACACACACACACACACACACACACACAAATACACATATGCTATCTTGTGCTGGCATAAACCCTCCGGCTCAAAGAAACATGCACCGTATAATAAGCTTGCAGAACTTAAGTAGAAGATTTAAGTCGTTTGTCTGAAGGTACGAAATGCTGCAGTGCAGATATTAAACTAAAGAAGAGTTAGCTGGGGGAGAGGAGGAGCGAGACCTGTGAATCAAAGACGAGTGGAGTATGGCTGCAAGCGCTACCTTCTTCCAATCACACAGACAGGTTTGATGTCACCAAACGGAGCCTCTGCTCCTCGAATCTCATTTCAGGGCTGACTAATTTCACCATTATAGGTGTGCAATTATCCCTAGGTGACTGTGAATGCTGATATGAAGAAGGCAAAGACAGAGACACAACTGAGTGTTATTACCAAGGGAAGGGGAAAAAAAGAGAAGCGGGATCACTTTTTTTTTGCTTCCCTGTTTTTGTTCGGAAGTTTCTAAACTCTTAATTGCTTCTGGTTCGCTATCAACGGAGGCTGTTTGGGTCTGATTAGGCTGCACGTTCCAGCTTCTCAAGGACACTGTCACTCTCCTCACCATAGTTTGAGGGTAACAATAATTCCCTCTAATACCTTATTGACAAATACTCAGCCAATACATGCGTATATATTATGTATTCAAAATCATTTCTCTTTTCTGATATGCCAAGTTCCAAAGTGTGCATTCCATTAGGTTCATAAATACACATGTATGTTCATATATGTGTACAATTGAAAAAGAAATCTGGTAAAATTGTCTCAAGTTTTTTAATTTGTTTGAGATCAGAGAACCTCCCTTAAAATGTATATTTTATCTATTTTTCTAGATTCAATTACAGTCAACCTCAGCTATTTAACATCAACGTGACTGTGAATCAGATGTGACTGAATCAGAGGCATAAATCATAAAATGGGTGGGCCCATTTACTTAATCAGTCAATCAAACAAAGAGAGCCTTCTGATTGGGTGGGCCTGATTGACAAGTGGGTACGCCTCTGGACTGAATTCTTTAAAGCCATGTGTTAATAGCTTTCTTTTCCGGCTATTTTTTACAACCATCATGTCTTAATACTTCTTCACTGTTGGCTTTTTGTTCTCTCCTAAGGTTCTTTTAGTGTTTGATGGACATTTCAAATTTAGTAAATGTAGTCCTTTTTCATTTCAAAGTTATCACAGATTTGCTGAACTGTCCCAAGTAAACTTAAAAGAAAAATCCCAGATTGTTAGATCTTGCTATGTTGTGCTGAGTACACCTTTTTTCTTCCATGAAGTGCAGGTTAGCAGAATCTCCTCTTAAAAGCGAGGGGGGTTAGGGTGTTGACTCGTCTTTTAAAAACATGGAGAGAGAGAGAGGGAAAAAAGAGAGAGGAGAGAGAGAGAAAGATAGAGAGAGAGAGTAGAGGAAGAGAGAGTGAGAGGGTTGAGAGAGAGAGGGTCAGATGATGCATTTTGCAGAGCAGATTAGCTGGGTGTATTAAGGGGGAGAATGGGATTCTGGGGGATTGATGTTGGTGAGTGTGGAATTCTCAGCAGCCCCAGGCCCCAGCAGCAGCAGCAACAGCAGCAGCAGCAGCAGCGGCAGCAGAGCTGGGTGTGAGATGGGTTGTGTGTAGCCCCTTGTTATTTCCCCCATTAGACAACTCTCCCAGGACACACTGCAACATTTGTCTCCATTAACAATTGAGCTTTCAGGGGGGTGGGGGGCTGGGTGGGGGCGTCACTGGGCTTTGTCTGTACCACAAGTGGAAACTTACCCAATTTTTACTGATCCAATTATGGAGGATTCAAGTTTTGGCCTTTTGAGAGGGGGGGGGGGGAAGCCTGAAAGCAACGGCAAAATGTTTGCCCACTATTGTGCTGATTCTTCTTTTTCTCTGTAATGGAATACTGCACTGTGTGTGTGTGTGTGTGTGTGTGTGTGTGTGTGTGTGTGTGTGCGTGTGGTGGGTTGGATGTGAGTGGGAGACGAAGGCAGAGGAGGAGAGCAAACAGAATATAGTGTGCACAGTGTACAAGTTCTACTGGCAAACTTAAGCAGATCACAGCCTTCCAACTGTTCCAATTTACTTCTGCTAACTTTAGCCTGCACAGACTTACCTCATTAATCAATCAATCAATCAGTCTGTCCATCAATCAATCAATTTATCCATCTGTTAGAAATTCAGTCAGTCAGTGATTAGCTGTATTCAAGGTGAACTACGCCATCAACCAGATCTGCTGGTGATTGCAGAGGCAGTATATATATAGATATATATTCATGACAGCCTTTCAAATTTGGCAGCAATGTCAGCCAACAGGAAATGTTTAGCCACATCTCTGCTGTATGTTATGATGGTCTCTATTGAACTGACAGCCCTAAGATTCAAAACAAATTTCAGAGTAAACAATAAAGTTTATACTGTATGATATGGACTACAGCCATGCAGCTGAGTTTATGCAAAAGAAACTGAGAAAAATACATGGTTGGATATTTGAAGGCCACTTCAAGTGCCCAGTATCTTTTAACGCATTGCTCTTGTAAATATGGTCTGGATGTGAAAGGTATCTGACTTTTTTTGTTCTTTCTTTGTGATTCCACAAACCATTTATTCATGACAGCCTTTCAAATTTGGCAGCAATTTCACAGGGCAGGAAATTTGTTCATATCTCATAGCTTATATGAAACCTGAAGTGAATGCTTTTTTTTACCATACCCTTGATATAGTGGCTTACAGGTTTTGTTTTTAATAAGCTCTGCTGTAGTGCTTGGCCCCATCATTACTGCTTACAGTTATATTCATCATTCAGTTTTATTTGTTCCATATTTTGCATTTACAGTTACTTTTATTCCATAAACCACATGTCATTTTTTACAATGTACAGCTGAATTAGTAGGATATGCAACTAAATGTTTTCTCGCATTTAGCAACTATCAGTGTACCTCAAATGATTGGATAATAAGGCGGTGGTAGTCTATTTAAATTGCTTTTTTTCTGTAGTCCAATCACAAGTTCATGAATCCTCTGTGCATTGTGACATCATCTCTCCAGGACCAGCAGGTTCATGAATACGAGCAGCAGGGCCATTTTCCGATGACATGTTGTTTGTGCAGCGAGGAAATTTGCCGGAAGGTTTAGTAGACTCACAGGTGATGCAGTTGGCCGTCCCCCAAATCTCCCCCGGTCGGACTAAACACATCCTCACAGACGTGCGGTGACAAGCGCACATATGTCCACAGAAATGGTCCCCATTACTGTAGCTGGGATTTCACAAGCGCAGAAGAGATTAGGAGATGAACAGTCACTCTGTCATAGCCCCTCTAAGTAGCAATCAACCATATGGACAAATGATAACACTGCATACACTTCGAGAGAGGCAGGAGGTGAAGGACTTTTTGGTGTGAAACTCTGTGTATGTGTATGTATATGTGTGTGTCTGTGTGTGCGGCGTGCTTTTGTGAGTGTGTGCATGAGTGTGTGGGAAAGAAAGTATAATAGAGAGAAGCAATTTTTGTCAGTGACTGTGTAACAAAGACTGTGTGCATGTATGTGTGTGTGTGTGTGTGCCTGCTTATGCGTAAATGGGAATGAGTGTGTGTCCTTGCATGCACATGGGTTGGTGCCTGCCTACGTGTTTTCCTGCCATATGGAAGCACAGCGTCTGTGTTCGTGTGTGAATGTGTTTGTGTGTGTGTGTGTTTTGTGTGAATGTGTGTGTGTGTGTGTGTGTGTGTGTGTGTGTGTATGAGTGAGTGGAAGTGAGTTTGTGGTGGGATTAGCGTGACTGAAGGACAGCCTTTCCCGTCTCCCTGGCGACCGCTCCTCCACTAATGAGTGCAATCAGAGGACACTGTTCGGCCCCTGATCCCAGCTGGACCTGATTACGCCGGCTTGACCCCGCCGTGACCCCATGGGCCACCCCACATCACCTGGAGCCTACGAGTGTGCAGGCCAGGCATGCTGGAGTCCACCTGCCAGGGCTGGCCTGCCCGCCATGCCCCGGTACCACCACAACCACCCCTCTCGGCCCACTGGGCCTGCCAGCTTTCCTACACCACCAGGCTGCCACCTGCCATGCTGCCCGCCCCCCCCCCCCCCCCCCCCCCCCACCTGGCGAGACAGAGCGGCAGCAGGTATGGGGATGCCAGTGGGCATCGGGAGTAGTGGTGATTGAGTGCAGATTGGGCCCACTGACATGGGATGGCCAGTGGGAGTGGAGCTGTACGTGTGTATGTGTGTGCTTGTAGGGCTGTGTGTGTTTGTTTTCTTGTTGTGTGTGTCTGTGTGTGTCTGTGTGTGTGTTCAGGTGTGCATCAAAGTAAATGGCACGTCTGTCCCTAAGTTTCAGTGTCATTGTTTCAGAGAGACAGCAGTCTGTTAGTGTCATCTGTGTAGTACAGGACGTCTCTGGCATCTAACGGTATCTATTTAGTGCATCACAGAATAAAAGTTCTCTAACAGCCCACCATCTATCACAAGCTTCTCAAAAATTACACACAGTAAAAGAGTGACTTTTAAATAAGTTTCTGGAAGGCATAAATCAAGGCCATGATTTAACCCTTAGATGACCCCTGTTAGAAGTAATGTGTTTTTGCAATAAACACAAGCTTTTGTGTGTTTTGTCTGTTTAGATAAAGATTATGATTTCTATTATATTTTGGTCACACAAGACTGATTTAGTGTTTGACATGTTTATTTTTCACTTTTATTTTTTATCACACTTTTTATTCGTATTTTTTTTTCTTTTTTTCTTATTTTTCATTATTTCATAATGGGTTCTTTACCATCCAGGATCATTTGTATGACAAGTTCTACAGGAATCTTAGTAGCCACTATGAATCAACACAGCATCTAGCCACATGAGTACAGTTAAGACACACACACATATGTACACAAACATGCACATGCACCTCCTCCCACGCGTGCACACACATGCACACAGTGTACGAGACTATAAATCATTTTTACTAATGGCATCACTGCATAATACTAGGCCAACTAATAGATTATAGATTATAGATAAGCCTATATTTTAATACAAGGAAGGTATAGATATCATAGAAAGGGTCTGGTGCTCTATGCAACAAATGCGACAAAGTTGCACTAAGTAAGCTAGCTTAGTCAGGTAGCTTTGGCTATCAACAAAATAGTAACAGTAAGAGTAAAAAGTAAAAAAAGGGTTTATATATCGACATTTTATAACATCATATACTATATTCTATGGTAATAAAAAGATAGAGGTAATAAGAAGTGAATACTTACATGTACGTATATTTCTTTGTAAAAATAGCCTTCTGGGTGGTGAGACGTGATCACATACAGACACAGCACGGAGAGCCCAGTGCAGGTGGCCAGCGAGGCTCGTTGGGGCGCTCTGATTGGATGGGTGCTACAGCGGGGGGTTTCGATTGGACGGGCTGCTGCGGTGGCTGCAGCTGCTGCTGGCGCTGCCACTCTGATGAAGACGTCTGGAGGCGCTAATTGGAGGCGGCGGCCTTGTGTGGGGAAACAGGTGCACGCCGGGAGGAGTTTGATCATTCGCTGCCAGCATCAATAATTTCAGACAGGGAGAGATCCGGCCTTTGCAACGCATGGGCAAAAACAAAAGACTGTGTGCAGTAAACACACACACAGACACACACACACACACACACACACACACACACACACACACACACACACACACACACAAACATAACCATACACAGAAGAAGGAAAGAAATGAAAGTAAGTAAGTAAGAAAGAAAGAAAGAAAGAAAGAAACATTGACAAGAATTCAAATTTCTTTCAAAAGTGACGAATAACAGACTATAGTAGGATCAGACTGGCCTGTATGGCACTCATAGGCCCATAGCTTAAATTAAAATAAATGTGCATAAAACAGTGGCCCCTTGGAGGTTTTCCATACACTGAAAACTTTGATTCACGCTGGTCACTGTAAATGGCTGAGACATTGCTTGCAGCCATTAAATTCCTCTTTAATTCTGCATTTGTTATGAAAGTCCAGAACTGGGCACTCTCATCTGCAGCAAGATAGCGTATTGGGATGTAAATGCTATGCATAACTGTGGTGGATTTGGCCTCGGGCTACACTGGGTGTTGAGAGTGAGCAGGGCAGTCAAAATAACAGCAATCTATAAACACTGGCAGACAAGTTAACGCCTTGTACAGCGAGAGTGTAAGGGAGAGATCATACAAAAGCACTGCAGCTTCGCACAGAGGGGTCTGCTCACACACACACAAGTGCAGAAAAAAAAATGTTTATGCCCAGTCTTCTACTCCACACCACATCCCCAGAGGATTGTCACACACCCACCCACCCACACACACACACACACACACACACACCTACACACACACACATACATACACACACCCAATACAGACACACTATGCACACACACACACACACACACACACACACGCATAGAGAGAGAGACACCCCTTCGATAAAAGGCTGATTAAATACATGAATCACTTGGTTGGACTGGGGTTGGATGGTGGGTCGGCACTGAAAGACAGTCTCCAGCTCTTGATCACCTTGGCCAGCCCCAGGCCTGCTGTGTGCGGGTGGGGGGTGCAGGGGCTTGAAAGCAATAAAAGCAATCCCAGCCCTGCGTATCCCTCTGCCAGTGCCTTGATTTAATTGAACCATATGAAACTAGCTAAGAGATTTGGCATCCATAGATAGGGACCATCAAGACCTATAGCTCAGAGTTGAGTTATTGGACATACGATGTGATACTCCTCCTCACTTTAAGCCATGTTCCATCTTATGAACAGTATTGCTAATCAGACAGCCTTCGCATGAGGCGTTTTGTTTGCGCAACCTATTGATGACGAGGTTGAAATGTTGAATCGATGTGCATGCCCTCTTTGCCGTGTGTGCTGTACAAGTAAAGCAGTGCTTTTATGCCAAGAGAGTAAGAGGAGGACAGAGGCTGAAAGAGTGCAGGAAAGGCGAAGATTTAACAACTCATTTGTGATGTGCAGGCGCCCTAGCCTTCAGCTTTCAGCTTCCTTCACCCTTATTTTGAGTGGTTTTTGTTCTGAAGATTTATTTTAGCTGCAAGGAGAACGGTAGCAGCTGCTTTTCTTTCTCTCTGCATTTTTTTTCCATGTCTCACTCACACACACACACACACACACACACACATACGCACACACTCTCTCACACACACACCTACACACACACTCTCTCACACACACAGGCGTCCATTATTCTGCTCTGAGACTGAAATACCTTTCAGCTGTTTTTTATGAAGGCCTACTCAGCACACACCATTCGTTATGGCGTTATTTTGCTACTTTTATTACAAAAACGCAGACAGAATAGAAATGAGCACAGGGACAGAAATCAAGCATGTAAAACCAGAAAGCAAGGGTTTGTATTTGTAATGTTGTGGTGAATAAAGTTATCACAAGCAGCGGTCTGTGATTAAGCACAGACAAGAGTGCTGCATTGATGTTTTGGTTAGCTGAGATCAGAATAAATGTGCATAAATGTGCAAAATACGCAAGAGTGGGAAAAAAAGGTTTTTATATGAACTAAATTTACAAACAAGCACATGCAAGCTTGGTACTAAAGCCAATTATCAGTACAAAAGAGCAGGTTTGTGGTTAGCCAAAAGATCTGGTGTGTGTTGTGTTGCATGACACCAAATTAGAAAGTGCAAATGGCCTGGAAAGAGGGGAGAAAGAAAGCCTTTGGACAGATGAAACAGCTGCACACTAACGCACCTAATAAGGAGCAGTGCACTGAAGCCCAATCTCCTGGCACACCTGCACACAACAGGACAGGCAGGCAGAAGGCCCAGTGGGCCACAACACAAGATGCCAAAACACCACAGTACACAGCACTGAGGAAAGCACATGTAGATGCTAGCTTGTGTCATTTTGATGACATCAGGATTTGAAAGGCCTTCTTGTATTTCTATTCTCTCTCATAGCCATGTATCAAGATAAATTTGAGTTGAAGGAAATGCCAAAGCTATTCACTTTAAAGGTACTACAGTCCTGAATCTTGAAAATGAAGTGACTTAAACATGTACCAGCTAATATGTTAGCTATGTTGTTACTATAAACACATCATATGTCTACAAATACATTTATAATAAACTAATGAATGCGAAAAAACACTTCACATCATGGACCTGACGACTACTGAAACACACCAAAACCGTTTTTTGAACCAAGATGCAATTTGAACCAAGATGAAAATTGACTATTTAACATGGGAGTCTATGGGAAGTTGCTCGCCTCTGCAGCCCACCTCCAATGGACGTGTGAGGTATTGCAACTTTAGAACATTAAGCTTTGGCCTTATTGTTTAACCTGGAATGTTGCCGCTTGTTTCCTCCTCAGCAACCACAGAGATTAGTGATCTAAATAATGCAGAAAGCATGACCTCCGTCTGTACACAGGGCTAATAATGCTGCCCTGCATGTGTGTTAGAGCAGTACTACCCTGAGACTATACATTAGACCATCTACCATTATATCTACTGACATCCATTTCATCTGACTCAGGAAGCATTGTCATGACAACCTGTGTCTCACACCAGACACCATGCACTATGTAAAGTTTTAATTAGGTGTGTGTGTGTGTGCGTGTGTGTGTGTGTGTGTGTATGTGTATGTGTATGTGTATGTGTGTGTGTGTGTGTGTGTGTGTACACCCTTCCATGAGCCCACCTCCATGTATCTTGCCCTTCCTCATTCCCTGTCAGTTCACACCTCCACGCTTCCCCACCCCACCTATGTGTAGTCTCTACAAGTACAACAGCAAGCATTTCTATCTGAGGATCATCAGACTTATAAACATTGCACAGTGGCTGGATTGAAAGGACCTTCTTTCATTATTTGGGAGGGCTGTCCATTACATTTCACTGTAAAAAAAATATACACTGTATATATGTTTAAATTTCACCCTCAGCTGACACATATTAGACAATTGTGTTAGAGACACATTCATTCTCCAAACTTCAATTAAAGAGTCCTTATTGGAAGGGTGCGAGCACACGCTGCTTGGCCCCCTCATTGCTGATTTCAGCTACATTTTTATGTACCTTTAAGGTTAGGCAGAATTCTACTAAATGTCTAATCATTTGTCAGAAGAAAAAAAGCTTTGTGGGACTTTTGAAGATAACAGAGATAAACAGAGAATTTTAAACATCTTTTAAAGTTCTAAATACTTTCAGTGATGACCGTGGGAGCCATATTACAAATGAAGACAGTTGCTCGAGTGACAAATGCATAAGATTCCATTACCACTGCAGTGTGGGAAGACCTCACGCTGTGCAATGCTCCAAGGACAAGGTCTATGGATGTCGCCACCAGGGGTTCAAGCGCCTTGCTATTTGTAAATGGTCACACACATAATAATAATAATAATAATAATAACCTTTACTTGTATAGCACAGTTCATACATACAAGATGCAGCTCAAAGTGCTTCACAGTTTGGCAAGGTTACAAACAAAACAGCATTAGCCACAACAACGCAATGCCCCTTTGATGCAGGCTCTTGTGTGAGCACATGCAAAAGTCCGTAGGGGCAACAGGGGTGAGGAAAAACTCCCTGAATTGTATGTGGTTGAATCAAACCGGGAAAAAAAAAAAAAAAAGGAAGAAACCTCAGGCAGAACCGCGTCCCCTAGGGAAGCCCTTCTGCCGGGGCTGTGGTAGACTGGGGGTGGGTGGTAGTCGGCCTTTTGAAGGCTTCGACGGACTCGGCTTCTCTAATGTGTTGTGGTAGGGCGTTCCATCTTCTTGGGGCGTGGTATGAGAAGGCTGCTTCCCCGATCCTTTTGGGTGGAGCTTCTGGGACCCTCAGGAGGCCAGCTTCGGTGGATCTGAGGGCTCGTGCAGGGATATAAGCAGAGAGTGTGTCAGTGATATAGCAGGGGGCAAAACCATTTATAGCCTTGAATACTAACAGGAGTATTTTAAACTCAATTCTATAGGAGACAGGTAGCCAGTGGAGTTGAGCTAATATGGGGGTGATATGATCCCTTCTTCTAGTTTTTGTTAGTAACCTAGCAGCCGAGTTTTGAATAAGCTGTAGTTTCTCAATTGACTTTTTGGGGAGGCCTGCAAATAAGGCATTACAGTAATCTAGTCTACTTGAGATAAATGCATGTATCAGTTTTTCAGCGTCCTGCTGGGTTAAGAACGGGCGAACTTTTGCGATATTTCTAAGGTGGAAGTAGGCGGTTTTTGTTAGTTTATTAATATGAGGTTCAAAGTTTAGGTCAGAGTCCAGGGTCACTCCTAGGCTTGTCACCTTTTCTCTGACATGTTGGTTAAGGTTTCCTAGGTTAGAGTAGAGCGCCTCACGTTTGTCTCTGGGGCCAAGAAGCAGAACTTCTGTTTTGTCCTCATTTAATTTTAGAAAATTATTGTTCATCCAATGTGTAATAGCTGTTAGGCAGGAGGTTAGAGTGTGTAGGGCGGTAGTTTGATTTGGCTCGACTGATATGTAGAGCTGTGTGTCATCGGCATAGCTGTGGAAATCTACATTATATTCTTTGATAATGTTGCCCAATGGTAGCATGTATAATGAGAAAAGAAGGGGGCCGAGACAGCTGCTTTGGGCGACTCCAAAGGGCATGTTGTGTTTGTTGGATACGTGGTCTCCTATACTAACGAAGAATTGCCTTCCTCTAATATATGATTCAAACCATTTTAATGCATTGCCTGAGAGGCCTACCCAGGTCTCAAGACGGTTAAGTAATATGTTGTGGTCAATAGTGTCAAAGGCGGCACTTAGGTCTAGGAGGATTAGGACAGAGACTTTGTTTGTGGCCATACTAAGTCTGAGATCATTAACTATTTTAGTTAGGGCGGTCTCTGTGCTGTGATTTGCTCTGAAGCCTGATTGGAATTTTTCTAATATATTGTGTTTGCTAAGGAACAGGTTGAGTTGCTTAAAGACGACTTTTTCTAATATTTTGCTTATAAATGGGAGATTGGAGATTGGCCTATAGTTGTTCAGTGTGTTTTGGTCCAGATCTGCTTTTTTCAGGAGTGGCTTTACAACTGCGGTTTTAAAAGAGTTGGGGAATACTCCTGTGACGATGGAGGTATTAATAATCTGTAGTACGGGTGTTGAAACGCAACTAAAGATGTTTTTCATAAGGAAGGTAGGGATGGGGTCAAGGCTAGAGGTTGACTGTTTACTTTGTTTGACTATCTTATTCAGTTCTTCTTCTGAGATGGGGTTAAAGTTATTAAGGGTTGGTGGACATAAGAAAAACCTCATCAGTGTTTTCAGTGCAGAGTGGCTTTTAGTCAAATGTGTCATTTCGGGAAATTTATACAGGAGGAAAAGAAATAAAAATAAAATAAACAATGTCAGTGCAGCAGATATTGGCTCACCCATGTCTCCAGCCAAAAGATCATGGATACAGCAGCCGAAGCTTTGTGGCCTTGATGTTTCGTTGTACAGGCAACTACACAATTAGCTGGTAAACCAGCCCTTGGTACTTCACTTTGTTTTGTAAAGAGGGTCTGGAACTGCTGTATTGAGAGGCTCTTTCTCCAGTAGAGTTCTTACTGGGTCAATCAGCAAACACAGTGAGTGTACGTGTAACAACACATTATGTAATAACACCGCATTATGTAATAGCTTGACAAAACGTAATACATTTTCACTGCATTATGTAATAATTTCCGCATTTCGTAATAACTTCCGCATTTTGTAATAAATTTCTTGAACACATTTTGTAATAACTATTTTCTCAATTTGTAATAAATTATTACAACATGCGGGACCTGATATTTTTTTTGAATGGAAATGTAATAACATTTGCATTATGTAACAAAAATGGAAATAATGTTATGGACTCTGTCGTGGAAACCCGTCAATTGGACTTTGACCCGTCTAGAAATATCACCGTAGTCAGGAAATGGTTAGACACAAAAATCACCCACAATTGTTACACCGTTAGGAGTAGTTGTTGAGAAAGGCCTTAATCACCGAGCATACACAAGTGCAAATTACAACAAAGGTGTAGGTTCTGATGTGAATCCTACCGCAATATCCACCACGCTGACAGATTGGCCAATCTGGAGAGTTTGCATAGAAAGAGATGCTGCCCACAGGCTTCCCTGAGCAAAATCTAACTCGACCCTTCTGGCTGTCTTCCTTAAATCCAGGTTCGGGCAGGCTTTGCGCTCCACCTGTGCAAGTGTGATATACCATGTAAGGTCAAAAACCTGTTTTAGCCTTGGTCAGATCGTCTTTTTCCTCATCAATATGGTTAGACCCCTTCTCAGCCAATCAGAGGCGCCCTAGGTCAGGGACATGAGCCTTTAGTAAGACATTGAGGTAGGCGGGGTCGGAACCTGAGATTACTTTGTAGGTTAGTGTCAGAGCCTTATGGTTAATTCTGGCAGCTACTGGCAGCCAGTGAAGGTCTCTGAAGAGTGGGGTAACATGTGTCCTTTTGGGTTGGTTGAAAACCAGATGCGCTGCAGCGTTCTGGAGCATTTGCAATGGTTTGATCGCACAGACAGGTAGACCGACTAGGAGAGAGTTACAGTAATCGAGCCGCGAGGTGATTGACACCTGTATTAGCAATTGAGCGGCATATTGGGTCAGGTACGGTCTGATTTTTCTAATGTTGTATAATGCATAGCAACATGATCTCGCTACGGAAGAAATGTGATCAGAGACAGATAGACGGTCATCTAATATGACACCTAGGTTCCTAGCCACGTTGTTCGGGGCAACAGTGACAGCGCCAATATTCAAGGTGATGTCTTGGCAGACTGACTCATGGGCAGGGATGACCAGGAGTTCAGTTTTAGACAGATTAAGCTGGAGATGGTGATCTCTCATCCAGGAGGATAGGTCCGAGAGACAGACGGAGATGCGTGTAGAGACCGTGCTGTCGTCTGGTTGGAATGACAGGTACAGCTGTGTGTCGTCGGCATAGCAGTGATAAGAGAAGCCGTGTGAGCGGATCACATGAGACAGCGAGGTGGTGTAGATAGCGAACAGAAGGGGGCCCAGTACTGAAATCTGGGGAACCCCTGTGGAGAGGGTGTGAGTTGATGACAGACGACCTTGCCAGGCCACATTAAAGGAGCGCCCAGTGAGGTAGGATTTGAGCCAGGAGAGGGCAGTGCCTGCCATGCCCATGTTGGCCAGTGTGGATAGCAGAATGTCGTGATTGACTGTATCGAATGTAGCCGATAATAATATAATAATAATAATAATCTTTACTTGTATAGCACAGTTCATACATACAAGATGCAGCTCAAAGTGCTTCACAGTTTGGCAGGGTCACAAAACAAAACAGCATTTCTTGCAGTCCATTGGCATTGGAGTAATTGAATGTAATAATGGATTGGTGTAGTGTCATAGCAAAGTAATGTCACAGCAATGCAATGCCCTGCTGATGCGTGAACACAGGGAAAGCATTTGTTGTGCTTGTGGTGGTGCAGGGGGGTTGTTCAGGCACTGTTGGCAGTTCCTGCTTGTGTCCATAGGGGCAACAGGGGTGAGGAAAAACTCCCTGAATTGTATACGGTTAAATTGAACCGAAAATATATATATATATATAAAAAAGGAAGAAACCTCAGGCAGAACCGCGTCCCCTAGGGAAGCCCTTCTGCAGGGGCTATGGTTGACTGGGGCTGGGTTGCAGTCAGGTGGTTGGTTGGGTGGATCGTTGCAGGTGATTGCTGTTACAGTGTTTGTGGGATGGAGTAGTGGCTGTTGTAGGTCCGTTTGGGTGGAGGGGGAAAGAGTGGACTATGGCGGGGGTAGGTGTCCGGGTGCCTGGGGATGGGGGATGGCGGGTCTTCGGTAGGGTCGTTAGGTGTAGGCGAGGGTAAATAGATGTGTCTTGAGTTGCCGTTTGAAGGCACCGACGGACTCGGCTTCTCTGATGTGTTGCGGTAGAGCGTTCCATCTCCTTGGGGCGTGGTATGAGAAGGCTCCTTCCCCGATCCTTTTGGGTGGAGCTTCTGGGACCCTCAGGAGGCCAGCTTCGGCAGATCTGAGGGCTCGTGCTCCTGCTAAGCAGAAAGTGTGTCAGTGATATAGCAGGGGGCAAGACCATTTATAGCCTTGAATACTAGTAGGAGTATTTTAAACTCAATTCTGTAGGTGACAGGCAGCCAGTGGAGTTCAGCTAATATGGGGGTGATGTGGTCTCTTCTTCTAGTTTTTGTTAGTAACCTAGCAGCCGAGTTTTGAATAAGCTGTAGTTTCTCGATTGACTTTTTAGGGAGGCCTGCAAATAAGGCATTACAGTAATCTAGTCTGCTTGAGATGAATGCATGTACCAGTTTTTCAGCGTCCAGAAGGATGAGCACAGATGACTGACCGCTTGATCTGGCTGTTTTGAGGAATTCCATGACAGATAATAGAGCCTTCTCAGTGGAGTGGCCGCTCCTGAAGCCAGACTGTTTTGGGTCGAGTAGGTGGTTATGGGCGAGGAAGCTAGTGAGTTGTTTAGCGACCCCCCGCTCAATGGTTTTTGAGAGGAAGGGAAGCAGTGAGACTGGTCGGTAATTCTCGACCTGGGCAGGATTAAGCATGGATTTTTTCAGCAGTGGCGTAACTCTGGCCTGTTTGAAGGCAGTAGGAAATACGCCGGAGGATAATGAGGTATTGATCACGGAGGTGATCGGTGGGACTACTGTAGGGGCAATAGCTTGCAGGAGTTTAGAGGGGACTGGGTCCAGCGGGCATGTAGTGGGGCGATTGTTCGTAGTAAGTTTGGATACCTCGTCTTCTGAGAGAGGGGTGAACGAGGAGAGTGTCGCGCTGTTGTCCAGTGGAGGTAATGGGTTGTGAGTGGGGGGGTCACAGAATTGTTTGCTGATAGCCTTTACCTTGTCTGTGAAGAATGAGGCGAAGCTGTCAGCAGTGAGGTTGGTGGCAGGTGGGGGTTGGGGAGGGTTGAGCAGCGACTTGAAGGCAGAGAAGAGTTTGCGTGAATCAGTGGTGCTGCTAATTTTGTTATTATAATAGTCCTTTTTTGCTGTCGTGACCGAGGAGGAGAATGAGGCTAGGAGCGATTGGAAGGTCTGTAGGTCTGCGGGGTTGTTGGACTTGTGCCATTTACGTTCCGCAGCTCTGAGAGCGGTGCGTGATGAGCGGATGGCATCAGTCAACCATGGGCAGGGCTGGGTGGAACGTGCGGGTTTGGTGGAGAGAGGACACAGGGTATTTAAGCAGGAGGTTAGTGTGGAGCTGAGAGAATCTGTGGCAGTATCGACATCTAGTGGAGAGAAACTATCGGGAGGGGGGAGGGCAGAAGCAACGACTGAGGAAAAGTGAGTGACAGACAGGTTGCGGAGAATGCGGCGGAAGGTGACCATGGGTGGAGGGGTGGAAGGTAGGGACACCATGAGGTGGATGAAAAAGTGGTCTGATGTATGTAATGGAGTGACCATCACGTCATCAGGTTTGCAGTTTTTTGTTAGGATGAGATCAAGTTGTTTGCCGCTTTTGTGAGTTGGGGGGGTGTAGACCAGTTGCATGTCAAATGAGTTGATGAGTGATAGGAAGTCTGTGGCGCATGCTTTGTCTAGGTGGATGTTGAAATCACCAAGAACCAGCAGCGGGCAGTCAAGTTCCGGGATGGAAGACAGTAGAGTGTCTAGGTCATTGACAAAGTCACCCAGAGGTCCAGGAGGACGGTAGATGACAATGACTGAGCATCTGACTGGAGTTATTACCTTGATTGCATGCAGAGGGGCATAATTCCAAGTGTTGTTAACCAGGCCCCCAGTTCCTCCTCCTCTCTTAGAGAGGCGGGGGGTATGAGAGAAGGAGTGCGCTGCAGAAAGCGCTGCCTGTGTGGCGGTGTTTTCGGGTTTAATCCAGGTTTCGGTGAGGGCCAGCAAGTCCAGGTAAAGGCTACTGGCATAGGCGGGGATAAAGTCCGCTTTATTGACTGCGGACTGGCAGTTCCACAGGCCAACGGAGAAAGCATTGGAGGGTCTATGCTGCTCCAGTGGCCGGAGGTTCTGCAGGTTTCATGTGCGACGGTTGCTGTGGAGGGGTCTGCGTGCAATGGAAACTACGGGGATCTCTTGGAAGCACATGATGTGTGGGTAGGTCAGATGGGGATGGTTTTGCCTTGTCGGTGGTAGACTCGCTTGTCTTTACCCGAGTAGGTCTTCACACAAGGGCTGACGCTTTCGCTGATGCTTCAGCGCAGGTGGCTTATTAATATAGGTGGCGCTGCCAATTGCTGAGAGCGCCCTGCTCGTAGTAAACAATGAAGGCTGGGTTTCGATTAGGTCCGTGCAAATTGTTTGCAGCTCCGTTTGTTAAGTTAGAAAAACTCACGTGCCAGGTGTAGCACACAGAGAAAAAGTGTAATAAAGACTTAAGCAGAATTAACCTACTGACGACTTGTTTACTCCACGCTCCCATGCTCCCACACTCCCTAGATCTTTCATGCTTTTGACTTGGAAGTATGTCATCTTGTGATATTCCCTGGTATTGTGTTTTATGTGACCTGAGCTGGAGCAAAGAGCCAGACTCTTCGCAGCAGCCGAGTGTGTGTGCATGTTACAACCCGGTAGAGCGAGGGGTGTGTGTTTGTGTGCAATGTGCTTCATCGGGTCGTGACCTCGGCAATCGGTTTCCTTTTCTGAGAATCGTTAGTCTTGGCCTACACAGACATACACACACACACACACACACACACACTCGCACACACATACACTCGCGCACACACGCACCTACACACGTGCACCCACATGCACATGCACACGCGCACACATGCACACGCGAACACACACACTTCCTCTTTTGTGTCTGTCTGGTGTCTGTCTCGTTCAACTTTCTCTTTTCCACTATGTCTGCCTCTTTCAACAAAAGCATTTCAAGGTTTTTTTTGTTCACCATCCCGATACTTATTATCACCAAACATTTTTCCCACAACTCTGATCTATTAGGTACACATAGCACTCCACATTGCCTCAGTAGAGACAATGGTGCTCTAACGGTTTTCACACTTGGTCCCTTTCAGTTGCACATAATATGAACACTTGTTAGTGTTTATGGAATTAAAAAAAGAAAGAATTCCCTTTTGTGTGTTCATATGTCAGTGTGCACTATTTCACTGTAAATAGAATAATTAAGACATTTCCACAAAACAGTATGCAGACAAACATAGGTAACATAGGCTTGAGTCCATGTGGTGAGCAGCATATTGGTAGAGGTAGTGCCAGTGCAGCTTGGTAAATTAGTGATGTTCCGCAATTGTTTCCATGTTCAGTCAGTTCCCATGATTAGTGGACATGTAAGATATTAACAGAAGCATTATTTTTCATAAAGTAAAAGCATTGTCCCCCCTCCTCATAATGCCCAGCATGAAGTGGTCATCTATACACTCATCCATGTTTTTGTATGCAGGGGCCTTTGGGTTTCTCAACGGTCAAAACATGAACAGTCAAACAAAGCTTAGATGGTTTAAATACAGACCAATTGGGTTTTTGTACCTTCAGGGCATTTGCACTAAACCAGACAGGGCAATGCTGCAGGAAAAACTATTATTTTGGGTATTGCATAATGCACTATGTTATTACATTTCCATTAAAAAAAAATATCAGGTCCCACATTTTGTAATAACTGCCGCAATATGTAATAATTTATTACAAATTGAGAAAATAGTTATTACAAGAAATGTATTACAAAATGCAGAAGTTATTACGAAATGCGGAAATTATTACATAATGGAGTGAAAATGTATTATGTTTTGTCGAGCTATTACACAATGCGGTGTTATTACATAATGTGTTGTTACAGTTCATAAGCGATGAGGTTATGAACCATGATCTTATACTAAGAAACTGTTCGCTTTGAATAAAAGCTTTTGCTAAGTGTAATGTAATGTAATGTAATGTTATTTTCCACTGTTTAGACAAATTTACATTTTACATTTTGGGTATATCCATCTCCCGGTGTCTTGTCCCAAGTGAGGCAGATTGAACCAGCAGAGAGACAACATCTTCTGGAAAGTTTAGCCTGCCTTAACCTCGCGGGAATTGCAGAAAAGTCACGTAGGAGTCAGAGTAGAGATAGACTTTTAGTCTTAAGACTTTGCTTTGTTACTTATTTCATTTATTTTGAATCAGAACAACCAAGTTATTTGTAATCCATTTATTGTAATAAATCAACGGTCCTGATTCCAAAGCAACTAAGTGTCCAGTCTTCCATCCTTACCAAAATAAAACACAACTCAACTTCCTTCACAATCTGTCGCATTGCATACGTCACAATTAGGCGTTATTGTTTCGGTAAAGGCAGATCCAAACATTTTAAATTTGAGCAGAATCCACACCTCCAGGAAGAAAAGAGCTTCTCAATCAAGGGTGCAGGAATAGACGCAAAAGTTGAATCCTCATGAGCGAAAGGGCCCACCCAGAAACTTATATTCATTTTACCGTCACTTAGACATATGAAATAACTTCACATAGGAGGCACGCAATGTTTTGATGTTGGTATTGTTGGCCACCGGAGAAACCACTGCAAAACATTTTTGCCTCGATCGGAAATCTGTTATGCCATTGTCTTGTAAGAAACGTTTATTTGAAATTGTGCTGAAAATGATGTCACAAATGATGTCAAAAATGACACAGCATGTGACGGCTAGTGTGTTTCTGTCGCCCAGGAGGAAATTTACCATACTGTTTGAATAACAAGCCATAGCCATAATCATGCTTAATCATGCATAATCACTTTTTTGTTCACATTTCCAGCTGTATTTCCAGCAAAATAAGCACCAGAATTGGGATTTGTTTGTAAGGGGAATTGTAATCTTTGTGGATTTTACTGTTAGATGCAAATGAAGCCCAAAGAAATATGACTAAACTAAGCTACACACTACAGGTCAGTATGGATGTGCTAACGGGCATTCACCCCCTATTCCGACATCCCATTAGTCAGACATCCCACTATTCAGACATCCCACTATTCAGACATCCCACTACTCAGACATCCCGCTATTCAGACACTTTTTAGTACCGCTATTCCGACAGTTTTTTTTTTTTTCACAGTTAATGATTGACAGCTGCTCTCACGAAGCGGGGCTGCTTGATTAATTGGGTTCAGCTGGTTCAGAAAGTAGGCCTACTTAAATCCTACATTTTGTTTTGTTTTGCTACATTAAGCACACTATTTATCAATATATATGCATATATTATTTTTAAACATGGCAGCGAAAAAGAAAGTCCTACGACATAACGAGCATCAACTCACTCACAAATGGTCACCTCCCGATGTGCCTTCTTTGTGAACGTGTTTTCGAATGAGGCAATGAAACACGAAACGAGCACCTGACCAAGATACACACTGCAAGGCATCAGAGGATAGCCCACATTTTTTTCCCCTAAGCCCTAAAGGAGCATTAGCCTATTCAAAGCGCAACATTGTTACCTT
>CM059280.1:26513912-26551412 GCA_030347295.1 Setipinna tenuifilis
AAAGTGGAGATGACCTAACTTATCGGCCATTCAGGAGAGTGATGGCAGTGGGAAAGAAGCTGGTTGTTTTGGTGCACAGGGATCTGTAGTGCCTGCCAGAGGGAAGGGGGTCAAAGAGAGTGTGTGCAGGATGAGTGGGGTCCTTAATGATGTTCTCTGCCCGGTTCCTGGTCCTTCCAGTGTACAAGTCCTGGAGGGAGGGCAGGGGGGCACCAATGATTTTTTCAGTTGTCCGAATTGTGCACTGTAGCCTGTGTTTGTCCTGTTTTGTGGCAGCACCCAACCAAACTGTGATGGATTAGCAGAGGATAGATTCAATGACAGCAGTGTAGAAGGTGACCAACAGCTTTTGTGGCAGGCCAGGCTTCCGCAGTTGCCGGTGAATGTACATCCTCTGCTGACCCTTTTTGAGGATGGTGTTGATGTTGGACTCCCACTTCAGACCCTGCCAGATGATGGATCCAAGAAACTGCAATCCACATTTGACACTGGGCTTTTGGATATTGTGAGGGGGGAAGCAGTGTGTCTAAATGTTTATACTTCACGTACAGGGCTACATCTGTATTTATCTTCTTCTGTTTTTTTGTTGATATCCCTCTGATATCTATCTATCTATCTATCTATCTATCTATCTATCTATCTATCTATCTATCTATCTATCTGTCTGTCTGTCTGTCTGTCTGTCTGTCTGTCTGTCTGTCTGTCTGGTGCATTTCATCTTCAGTCTCAAAGGAAAAATGTTATTCCTACATATCCCTACTTTGCATTCAGGCCATTACTTAAGTATGGAATGTATATGCAAGCTTTTCACCACAGATTTATCATGCAAGACAAATGCGACTCCTGTGCTTTGATCAGACCGCCTCCATGTGGTTTGCCTGGCCCAGGTCTGGGCTAAGTGAGAACAGGCTGAGCCTCTATCAGCTCTGGTGATAGCTCCAGCACTCTCTCTGCCAGAGCTGAGTGATGGGCCCTCTACCATCCAGCAGGTTGACAGGTCAATTATTTCCTGCCCCTGAATTACAGTGTATAATATCTAAGCCAGCGCTGTGAGCAGAGATTGAAACACCCCAAGGGCAGAAAAAAAACAAACAACCTCTGAGATATTGGATTTTTCCCTCTCTTTTTGTGTTCGTTCACAATGTCTTTTCAGCTCCCTGAAATCAAGAGTTCAGGTTTTAATGTCCTGCACCAAGGTCTTTCATTTTCTCTTCAGACACGGAGGAAATTCACCCATGCCTCTCCCGCATGGAGTGAGACGGAGCGCGCTCTGCGGAGAACGGAAATTTTCAGAAGAGAAAGGCCACGGCTCTGCTACAGCACCGTAGCCCCAGGCACTGGTATCACAAGCAATACCAGAAAAGCATGTCAGGGAAACTCCGAACACAATCACACCATACCGTACATGCGATGGTTTGGGCCACGCTGACCTTTTAGGCCAGCCTGAGATGTAAGCCTCTTAACACAGCCTTTGTGTTGTCTGCAGAGCCATCTCTCAGAAGGAGCAAAGGCAAGCACAGAATCCTGTTGAGCTTGGTTGGAGCCAGAGGCTGGGCTTCAGAAGGACTTGCAGCCGTTTGTAAAGAAAAAGGATAAACAAAATGAGCCAACTTGTAATAGTGTGTTTTTACCTTGGCAGCAAATGGGGCGGAACATGCAGGTAAAATCCCTTTAACAGCATTTGGTTTGGCGTCACGGTGACAGGTTGGTTCCCCGTTGCCAATGTGATATCTTTATCTCTTCCTCCTAAGGTTGGCACGAACTCAGGCAGGAGAGGGAGGCAACGCAGATAGGCATGGCTTCCCACCTGGGCCATACCAGAGTGGGGTATGGGGGCAGTCACATTTTTGGGGTGCGACCTCACAGTCGTCCCACCTGGCTCTTGGACCGCTGGGGATGGGGGCACGGTAGGAGGCGCCCAGGATTCATCCCAGGAGCAGGTGGCTTCGCTGGGCTTGAGTGTCCATGGCAACCAGGGATACATGCACAGACGCAGGTGACTCTGCCCCAAACAATCAGGGGTCAGCGCACAGGCAGGAGGAGGGGTCAGAGGGCAGCAAAGTCCCATTCTGTCCCCACAAAATGAAAGTGGGAAGGTGACCTACATTGATGAGTGCCCACTTTACTTATTTTATTTTTACTCACGGCATTTTAAATATGATTATTTCTGACAGCTATGCACTATTTTAGGAAACATCTGTTGTCCCAGCAGTGAATTAAGGGTAAAATGAAGTAGCATTACCTAATGTGCATTATTTAATGTGTTCAGAAAAAAATCATGACTGATGAATTAGAGTATTTTTAAAACTGCTGTGTGTACTAACACATCGTACTAACAGGGTAAATTAAACCAATAGATCGTTGTGTTACTTTGCTATTTTCAGCAAATGAAGATGTTTCAATTTTGTATGTTCAGTAAACTGTAAGCACATGTGGAGAGATTACATGCTGTTTTTAAAAGTGTGTGTGTGTGTGTGTGTGTGTGTGTGTGTGTGTGTGTGAGTGTGTGTGTGTATGTTTGTGTGTGTGCGTTAGAGAGAAAGAGATGTCCCCATGCTCCCCACTTTCTTTTTTGCTTCTTTGATTTGATGTGGAGTTGTGATGTTTGAGTGAGAGACGTTAGAAATTGTGTGCTATATAAAGATTTTGTGTGTAAGCAGTTGAAGAAAAACTTCAGAAGTGTGATGTTTAAATATCTAAAGTGACTCTACAGTGATGGAACACTGTTGAAATGATGACTTATGCCCGGTTCACATTTTACGATTTCAGCCCGATATTGCCCTGACTTTGTCGTGAACTACACATTTCCAGCATCGTAACCGATTCCAAAAAGTTGGGCACGACATTGGCGCAACATGTGAGTAAGTCTTGCAATGTGGCATACTCAATGACCTGCGTTTGTTTGGCTGTGACATTCTACAACAGCCAAAGAAAAAGACTAGCATATCAGAATTTTGTCGGGGGTCAGATGAGGTGTCCATTATTAATATTGGTCAGTCCTGTCACTAGCAGTCAAAGGAAACAATACAAAAACAAATTGTCTTGTAATGTGGCCAGTTTCTTGACCAAGATGTGTAGAGGACTCATGGTTCTAAGATTTTGTAGTGTGAAATGGTCAAGCACAAACAACAATCGCAAACAACAAAAAAATCATATAATTTGACTCCATCTGGCATAAAGGAGCTCCCTTTCACTGGGAGTATGAGGATAGTCCTCACAGAGCACTGAATGCAAGCCTGTAGTTTGGACTGAAAGCAGAGAAAGTTTAAATTATCCAGAGGCAACAGTGGGGAGCAGAAGAAATTGCCTGCATCCTCTGGATGCTGAGAGCGGATGCAAGTGGTGCTGCTGTCTCCAGCACTATACATCTCCCCACACACTCACTCACACACACACACACACACACACACACACACACACACACACACACACACACACACACACACAATCACACATACACACAGACACACACACACTGACACAAATCCCTGTGGCAGTGCAGCAACATTTCCTTCCCGAAACTGTCCTGATACGCCGACGACACTGATATGGATGTGGGCCAGCTCTGGGCCACAGCCGCCCCTCCAGCAGCGGGCTGCCATCCAGGGCTCCCTTAAGACAACACTCTGTTTAGCAAACTGCGGTGCTTCGCCAGGAGCCAGGATCACAATGTACCAAATTAATGGCTGCATCTATCAGCGGGCAGGAGGGGGGCCACATTCCCACAAATTACTCATAAGCATCTCACAGCGTGAACTTTATGACATGCGAGCGTGGAAATGTGGTATTTTATCATTCCGAAGTGCGTGCTCCCGACAGAGACAAACAAAGTGCTTTTCCCATTAGCGTGCTGCGCAACACCTCCCGCACCGCCGCCAACCCCCCTTTTCTTTCTTTTTGCTTTCCATAGAGCATGGATTGAGGGCAAAGATCCCAACCATTTTCTTCCCATTTTAGACATGGGTGGTGTTGCAAGGGCTTGCAGCCAGGGCTTGTGGGGTGTGCGCTTGTTTATCATTATCACAAAAGAGCATTCCATCTCCATACCTCTTCTCTTGCAGAATTACAAGAGTGCCAATCAACACAGGGGAAAGAAAGAGTCACTGCAAGCTTGTTTTGTTTTGCTATATTTTGTGGCTACCTGCCATATATGGTTTAAAATCACAGAATAACAAGAAGGGCACACACACACATGCTTAAACACACACACATACACACGCACACACACACACCCTGCTGTGTGTGGTGTTATCAGCATCTGCAGAGCACTGCTGCTGGACACAACACACCACTGGACACCAAGCTCTTCAAACATGCCAACAAACTTTACATTTATTACAGCTTTTCTTCAGTGGAGCACTCTGATCTCCACCAAATCAGTCGCTGTTGACTGGACTTGATAGAACAGGGCACTCAAGCGAGTCAAGTGCCTCTGCCAACACATGACGCAACACTTCTCTCTTCACACACACACACACACACAGACACACACACACACAGATCCACCAACCCGTGCACACATACACATATACACACACACAGACACACAAACACTCATATGTGTAGGCAGGCTTAGGTGAAATTTAGATTTTTGCTGGCGTGAGAGTGAGAGCTGAGGCCTTATCTACAGTTTGCATCAGAGCTCGGGTAAACGAGAGAGTTTCATGCTTGGATTATTGCTTCTGTGTATGTGTGTGTGTGTGTGTGTGTGTGTGTGGGTGTGTGCGTGTGCGCGTGCTTGTGTGCAGTCTCTGTGGGAATTTGTACCCAGGGTGATGATTTTCCATTAGAGCTTTAAATCTTTCAGAGGAGAAGTCGTTAATGTCACACACCATCATGTAGCATTAAGCATTTAGATATTTATCATTAGCACTCAGACAAGGGAGAGTTGCTAATGCCATCACACTAATGTCTGAGCTCTTAAAAAAGGGCTTCACTCTAGCAGCTCAGAAGTAGATGAACTCTATGGCGTGTGTGTGTGTGTGTGTGTGTGTGTGTGTGTGTGTGTGTGTGTGTGATTGTGTGTGTTTACATGTGTATGTGGGAGGATGTGAATTTAACGATACAAGTATGAATAGAGAAAGAGACAGAGAGAGGGACAGCACATGCATGTGTGTGTGTGTGTGTGCTTTTGTACCTGCTTGTGCATGCATGAGGTGTTTGCGGCTTGGGGAGGTTTGTATTTCACAGTTTATCAGTCTGGCCTCCATGTTCTCATTTGCCAGCTGGGCACACTGCTGGACAGGCTCAGGCTTTCAGCTGGCGGGGTGGCAGGAGGGTGGGGGGTAGGTTAGGTGGTCTATGGATCAGTAAGTCATGAGAGGGGGATAAGGTTTGAATTCATGAGTGTGTGCATGTGCATGTGGCTGTGTGTGTCTGTGTGTGTGATGGGTTGCATGGGGGGTGGGGGTGGTGATGGTGAGAAGGTCAGGGCTAGTTCTACAGCCCCGAGCTTGCACAGTCCGGCGTCCAGAAGGAGGGTGCCAGCGTGGTCAAGCCTGTCTCCATCTATCTCCATATGACCAGCACAGTGCCCTGGCGAGCAGGCAGAAGCTGTTGGAATACTAGTCCACTGACCATCCATTTCTGCATACACGGACACATGCACAGACATACAACACACACACACATACACACATACACACATACACACACACACACACACACACACACGCACACACGCACACACACACACACATTTATATACAAACACACATACATGCACACATACCAGTAGAGAGAGAGAAAAGACATTAAACCAGGTGGGAAAAAACAGCATAAGAGAGGAGAAAAAAAGAGGAAGAGGAAGATAGAATAAAAAAATATATATATAAAGAGAGAGAGAGAGAGAGAGAGAGAGAGAGAGAGAGAGAGAGAGAGAGAGAGAGAGAGAGAGAGAGACAGAAGGAGGGAGAGAGAGATTGTCTGCATTTATAAATATGTAATATTGTAATATGACAGGGGTTCTAGGGTTAGGGAGGCAAAGGATTGCCAACATCAGTAAGGTACTTGATTACAGATTACAGACTGAGAAGTATCTAAGTGTAACTGTCTTTTGGGTGTAAATGTGTGCATCACTCAGCTTTCTCACAGAGTTTGTGTGGTGTGTGACAGGCAACGGATGGGAGAGAGGAGAGACACTCACATTTCATATTTCAGACAGTGTGTGTGTGTGTGTGTGTGTGCATGTGTGTGTGTCTGTGACAGAGGAGGAATGGGCCAGGAGAGGGACTCACATCGGGGCCTCCCATTTAGAGCCAGCAGCACATTAGACCTCATTAAACAGCAGCTTTACTCCAAAGAGACGCAATATGGCAGGCCTCAGCTAGCTCTCTCTGGCTGGCAGGAGGCCCTAAGTGACATTTTATAGCATCGTGCACACACACTCACAGACACATACAAGTGTGCACAAACACACATGCACTGACACACCCACACACACACATACACACTCTCATACACATACAAAAACACATTTAGCCATACACATGCCTGGCATAGCGCTACACCCATTCACGCCATCATACACACACAATCACGCACACACACACACACACACACACACACACACACACACACACACACACACACACACCACGTCCCTACTAAAGTTTTGGATGCAGGAATGCACAGACCCAGTCTTTCAAATGTATTACCACACACCGCAAATAGTACACTTGGTAAAAGCATAAAAGAATCTTGCCAGGACCATCACGTCATGCTTGTCATACTACTTGTTATTAGAAACCTGTCTTCCTGTTTGTGATGTAGACCAAGGCTTACAGGCAAGGCACGTAAGATAAAGAAAGGAGATCAGCCCATGGTTACATCAGCACATGAGGCATGCTTTTTACACACATGCTGAGTCTTGTCACAAGTTAAGACATGCCGACTTATGAGAACATGCCACTAAAACAAAGAATGATGTGTGTGCATGTAATTAGTGCAGACAGACCATAGCCATAACAATATCATACAGAGTGCTACTATATCTCCTATTACATATGGCTGTCACAGTACAGTAACAAAGGGTGCTGCTAGTATCTGTACAACTGCATGAATCTGTAACGGTAGTGAGTGCCTCAGTATTGGTGTGTAGCCCTAATGAAATAATAATTAGTGCACTAGCATCTATATGGCTGTGAAAAGCCAATAGATAGCAGCATGGCTGCTAGCATCAGTATTGTTGTGTAGCTCTTATGGGAATAGTAGTTAGTGCACTAGCATCTCTATGGCTGTGTAGGGTCACTGGAGCGGTAGCGAGTATGCTAGCATCAGTGTTAGTAAGTAGTGCGTTGGAGTAGTTAGCTCACCAGCATCTCTATAGCTGTGTAGGTCCACTGGATGGCAGTGTGGGGTGCTAGCATCAGTGTTGCTGTGTATTCCTAATGGAATAGTAGTTAGCACAGTAGCATCTCTACAGCTGTATAGAGCCACTGGATAGCAGTGAGTTTGCTAGCATGTGTCTTTCTTTGTGAGGCTACTCTGCACATGTTTGCCTGCCTGGTACAGATACTGCTGCCCTTAGCATTGTCCCGCTGTGTTTCAGCTGCAGTGTAAACTACATGCTGTATGAGCCTTGGGGGCAGCACACAACATGAAGTGGCTTGGCCCCACACAGACAGAAGGAGATGAAGGAAGGAGAGAAAGAAGACAAATATGAGGGAAAAGATGAAGATGGGTAAAAGAAGGAAGAGTAAAGACAGATGAATTGTCTTTTAATGATCACTCCAGAGACACCATGAAGTGGCCTCTTCAGGTGGTGAGTAATGTATTTTTCATTGTGTTTTGGGAACACATGCCTGGGAAAGGCAAAGCAGCACATGGTAAAGACAGGTGAAGAGGTACGGAGGTAAAGAGAGTGACGGAGGCAGGGTGAGAGAGAAAGATAGAGAAAAAGACAGAGAGACAGAAAGAGCAAGAGAGAGGGAGAAAGTGGAAAAGAGAAAGAAACAGGGAGAGAGGGTGGGAGAGAGAGAGAGAGAGAGAGAGAGAGAGAGAGAGGGAGAGATGGACCTAAACCTAAGTGACATTTCATGTTTTCAGTCCTGGCCTCCTCTGAGCTCTTCTAAAAGGGGGATAACTATTGGTTGTTTCACGGACAAAGGCACTCTGGAAACACAACGGCAGCTTTGTTCTAAATCAGGAGCACTTAGGTGACCAGTGGAGAGAGCTCTGAATCGCCATGTTTGAACTCATCTTTTTATTTTATAGGGGCAGCATGGAAGATAGGCTACTTTGTAGTGGGGCCTAATAAGACAAAATAAAACACACAAACAAACAAACAAAAAAACCTAGCATGGTTAAAAAACATAAAATACACACAACAACCACAACAATACTGCATGTATTCTTACCTGTATGAATACACTATGTATTCACATAGTGGCAACAGTACAAGTAACAGCTTTAGCTGCAGTGTATTGTGGATGCTGTGGCTCTAACAGCAGTAGCAGTATATAATGGCTATAGTAATTCTATTTGCATTAACTATATATCATGGATATAGGAGCACTATCTAAGCCTGACCTTATAACTTATATATGGATGAGAAAAATAATACCTCTCCCTTTAAGAATTTATGAAGAAAGAAGTAGATTCTTACCTAACTCTCTGAACAAAGCTGGCCAGAGAGGAACAATTATCTAACAACAGTATTTTTCATTATTAACAAAAAAGCTAAAAATAGTCGTCAGGGGAAAAAAGGCAAAGTCATTAGACCCGTGTGGGAGCCTGAGCATGGGACCTACAAAAGACTAATGATGAGCAGTCAGGGACCCCGACAAGCTCTGGAACAGCACACACACACACACACACACACACTAGCTCTGCAACAGCAGACACACACACACGCGCACACACACTAGCTCTGGAACAGCATGGAATTTCTGTTTTTTGTAGCAGAGGGTGTGGGAAAACACGGCATCTCCCAGCCTGCACTGCGAGCCTAGGTCGCCCAAGTCTGCTGGGACAGGAAGTGGCAAGATGGAGCATGTGAGAGGGGTGTAGTGTGGGGGATGGGGGGTATGTGGAAACAGAACCTGTTTACACTGGGAGTACAAACGAACCCTCATGGGAGGGGGCACTATGCCAATTATTTCAGAGAAAAAAACAGAGAAAAGAAAGTAGCATGAAAAAAAGAGCCCAGAGGCTGCAGTTCTCTCTCTTTCTCCCTGTCTTTATCTCTATCTTTCTCTCATTCTCTCTCGTTCTCTCTCTCCCTTTCTTATTCTCTTTCTCTTTCCTGTTCTCTCTTTCTCTGTTCCCATCATGACCTCCCCTTAAACATAAATAAAGAAATACACAGACAGGAATAAGTGAACATAGCTGTTAGGAGCTCTTTAGTGGACATAGGTCTCTCCATCAAGTGATTCTCTTTGACTTTGTGTTTATGGTTGTGTGTGTGTTTGCTTTCTCTGCTGCGGGTGGAAAGCTAAGGTCTTCTGTCGGACAACCCCAGGGGAGGTCATGGCTGGTCTTCTCAAAGGCATAGCAGTTTTTTTTATTTCTCCGTTTATTTGTTTTTATTTGCAGTCACAGTTGATGTTGATGCTCCACCTAACAAAATATGCAAAAGACAAATGAAAGAGTTGTAATTGCAGTATTAATTGACTGCAGATATTCTGCCTATGTCAATGCACATTAGCCTATGGGCTGGTTTCAGAAACACACCATAAGGATGAAACATGCATGGGCTGGTTAGAATACGTGGAGATAGGCACCAAAGGAAATGCTCTCAAAAATGTGATAAGCACTTCAGAATGAATCAGGAATCAACCAAGGGATATGGAAAACTACTTTGCAGTGAAAATGGTTCAATTAGCATGTCAGTTTATGGCATAAATCCTGATTAATTATTTTATCACGAGTGCAGATGAAGATCTTATAGCTTCTTCAGAGCAGCAATTAAGGATGCAGTGTTGCATCATGGGGTCGGAAACACATTAGGATCAGTTGAAGCACTCTGGGATGTTTTGATGGGTGGGCAAACATATGCACTGCACGCCAAAGAAACCATTCAGAATGTGCAGGCTAACGATGAAATGTGCTAAATAAAAGATGAGCTAAAAACCATCGCGAATCGTTCCTCTTCTCGTGATGGCGCACTAATGAGCACCAGCACAGACTCCGGATCATCAGATATGATGCAGTAGTTTCACTGTGTCCAAAGCGACCGTCTTGTGCTGAGATGGTGGACTATAATACAGTAACACACTAAATCATCGCCCTCAGGAGTCTATGCTTTCAGCCCATTCACCCAGGTGTAGGGATGATCCTTCTTATGATTGTATGGGCTGTGATCTGTGTCTATGAAATAACATGGAAAAAAAGTTTCCTTAGCCTGAGGCAAATGTTTGTCACATGTAGGGAGGCCTGTGTGATTGTGTTTATGTGTCTGTATGTGTGTGTGTGTGTGTGTGTGTGTGTGTGGCAGAGACAGAGAGAGAGACAGAGACAGAGAGAGAGAAAAAGAGAGATTGTCTGCATTTATAAATATGCAAATATGACAGGGGTTCTGGGACTATTACCATGCCTAACATTGATCACTCAATAACAAATCCGCTAACAAAATGTTGATATAAAAGTCAAAATCACTGTTACCATAATATTCAAATGAACTGGACAGCAATAGCTACATCTACTGTATCATTTTAACACTTCACACAGTTTCACACACAGCACTTGGTGTAGTTTTATAGACTTTCATTCCATGCACGATGCCATGCCAAACTCTTACTGTTTGTTGAAAACAATTATGCGAGAAATGTGTTCACTTCGTCCTCTGCATGATCCAGTACCATTTCATTTGAAAGACAACTTTACCTACTGCTTAAGCAGCGACACAGGTAATCGCTGGCATTAGTTTTCTTCCCAATACCATAAACAAAAATAAAAGGCTGTTTTTGGAAAATGCATATGTGTTTTTCACAGCTGACATAAATCCCACTTTTGCACATTTCCGTGAGCTCGAAACACATTTTTACATCCTGCAAATATGAGCGATTACGGGGAAATGGACTTGCAAAGGTGTGCGGAAGCTGTTTAGTTTTAATCCCCCACCGGTTTGCCTTTCACACACAGCGGGTTGGTAATCCCCATGCCTAAAAGCTGAGCCTGTGGGCTAATCGTGGACACAGCCCGGCTGCCCACGCCTGCCCACACGGCTGACTGCCTTGTGTTGGGTCAGGCGGCCTAAAGCAAATAGCCATTTAACAGACTGGAGTCTGCCTCAGAGGCCTGGAAAGGATAAATGAGAAAGATGGGGGAAGAGAAGGAGGAGGAGGAGGAGGAGGAAGAGTAGGAGGAGAAGGAGGAGGGGGACGAGGAAGAATAATAATGCGAGAATTTCTCAGCCACACGCGTTCCGTTCCAGACTAACCTCGGCGGAGGAATTGTCTTTCTTATCTGCCTGTGAGACTGTGACTTCACCGGTGCACTGTGAGGGCTCCAGTTGACCCTGCTACTTCTTTTCTCTCGTCCTTTTTCACCTGGGTTCTTATGGTATCACACAGCCATTCAGTTGAGTCATCCCGCGGTGATGCCCCCCTAGTTTAAGGTCGGTTTAATCCTCCGACTGTCCACTTCTCGGTGGACACCTATTCTGAAATCCCTGACGTACCCCTTTCCTGCTGTGAATGGCTCTTGACTGTATCCTCTGCCGCGTGTGTCTGTGGGAGGACTGCCAGAGAGTGACATGTTGTGCAGGCAGAGAGTAAGTGGAATAATGGTGGGAAAAGGAAAAAAAAAAAAATCTGCCCGTAGGGAGTCGAGGACGATGGGGGAAGAGGAAAATGTCAGCGTGAGCTGCAGTAATAACAGTATGGGTCACAGAAACACGTTTGGGGCCTTTTCACTCTTGTGAGTTCAGCAAATCTGGCCAGCTATTATAGGCCCTCTATGTTGGTCATGTTAATGTCTGAGAAATATGGTAAGCAATATGTCATCTGCCACAGTTTACCATAGGTCGCTGTAGATTCACAGCCTCTGTTCAGCTGTTATTAAGATGCTGTACATCAGGCTAAATTTGACAAGACATGTTTTCATTCATCATTTGTTCTATCCAGTTCCACATATTGACATCTGCATCATGGCCTGCATGCATATTTATTGATTCCCAGTACTTCATCAGCACAGTATATGGGCACTTTTTAAATTTTTTGATTAGAAAAGGAACACAAACACACAAAAGAGTTGTTTTCTTCAAAAGAAAAATAAGTACAAAAATAATGCAATGAAACATTAATTACATTACATTACATTTTTGACATGTAATTTTGAATGTCACATTTCATCAGAAAAAAACTGTACTGGCTTACCTCAGACTCTTTCTTCGTGTAAAACCTGTCTTCCGCATACAGTCTCTACTGTCATTTTGGCACATTATGTGAAATTTCAAGTAATTTGATGTATAATTGGAAGCAACCTTCAATCACTTCTTAAATCTTGGACATCTTTCAAGTCTTTTTTTTAAGTCTTGCATTTGATTTGTGCAGAAAAAAGAGACATCCTGAGCAGAGGCAAATGTGTTTATAATCTCTATATTTAGTCAGAAAGTTTCCCCTTTATACAGAAGTGTGCCAGATCCCCTGCAAGCTGCCAGACATATGGGTAGTGGGTGCCGAATAGCTGACAAACACAGACTGCCAAGTCTGAGAGCGCTGACCTTTTCCTGCTGTGTCCTGTGTCCACCTGAAGCACAGGATCTTTCTCCGCCAGCCTCACGCCACTCGGGCTCTGACGTGTAGGCTGTCCAGCACTGCATGTAGCTGTGAACAACGACCTCAAGGCTCAGAGCTCAGTCTGAACCACAGAACTGCTTGGCAGACCCTTTACACATCATTTAAAAAAGGGAAAAACATGTATATTTATACACACTACTGTTGCTACTATATTACTACTCATATCAACTACTATTGATTGTTAACGTGTTTGGTGTGGCTTTTAGGTGATTAGTTAATTTGTTGATCATAATAATTGCAAGCTTTCTATGATATGATGTTAATATCAAAATGGCTGCCAAATTATAAAATGAATACAAAATGCATAAAAGTTTGTAAAAAACAAAAGATGGTCATTGTCCAAGCCTGACTGGTTTTGTCTTTTTTAAACTACAGAATATTGCTTGCCAAATATTGTCCATTAATTGTCCATGACCCATTGTGAGATGGTATACATTGTCCCTAACAAAAGGTAAACCAAACGCAGCATACATAAGAAAGGGCTGAAATTGTGAAAAGTGAAAAGCCTGCTTAGTCTTCATGTTCTCATGTAGATAAGTGAAGTGAACACAGGCCCTTGGAGGAACTCCGTAGATAGTCGACACATGAAAGGAAAGACATATTGTTCCCTCAGCAATTCCTTTTTTCCCTTCCAGCTCTAGAGTCTCACTTCGGCGCTTGTTCTCCCAAACAAAAACAAGTGCAACTAATGAAGGAAACTTTCCACCTGAGTGGAGGGGGTGGTGGGACAGGCAGCCCATCAATCTGGAGTGTGTGTGTGTGTGTGTGTGTGTGTGTGTGTGTGTGTGTGTGTGTGCGCATGCATGTGTGTGTATGTGTGTGTGTATATATGTATGTGTGGTATGTTTGTGTGTGTGCGTGTCTTTCTCAGCTCGTAAATGTTCGTGACAGACGGGAGACTGGAAACAATGCCTCAGCTCAGACGTGACGGGCATCGCATCGCTGTGAATGGGCCAGCATTCAGCCTTGCCTCAAATCTGTTTCTCCTGCCTTCCTGCCTTTTTTTCCCCCCATCTTTGTTTGTTTTTTCCTATGGTACAGTGGACAGATGTAATTTGTTAGACACCATCAGGAAAGTTAGCATGACAAGAGAGAAAGTTGCTCAGGTATGAAGAGCCAAAGGAATTTCTCACCCCCCCCCCCACCACCCCCCCCATTTCCAGCTTTTTTTTCCTCAGTTCTCACTCAGCTGTCAGTCAGAGGAAGGATAGTGAGCGAGAAACTCCAGAACATCCGTCTTCCCCATGCTCTTTGCTCCGTCATGGTGTTATGTCTCCTCAGGTGAGCGATGGCGAGGGAAATCAAGGGAGAATCCAAGCTCCACACTGCCGCACACACAGGCACACACCGTTTACACACGCACACACACACCGATCACACAGCTCTAGGCGAGGAGCAGCATTTTGCTAATGCCTAGTGCCATGAGGACATCTGTTTATGTATGCCACCCAGGCCCCTGGATTGCAGTGTCTCCGATGGCACTCCAGCGTGCCATTACGCATTGCAGAGTTCCACCGGCATGTATCCAGAGCTGGCATATGCCACGACAAATATACTGTCGCAGCCACTGATCCTCTCAGCAACTCAGCGAACAGATAGATAATGTTGTCATTACCACTCCATAATGGGGCAATATTGTTCGGGCCCACAACCACAGAGCATAAACACGAAATCAACTTTCTGTCTGCCTCTTTCCATTCCAGATTTGATATGCACAATGAGTACCTCCCATACCTGTCCACTGCCAACAATAAAATAGTTTTATACACTTCTTTAGTGTAGAAAACATCTCATCACTGTTACACTGTGTTATGCTGTCTTTGCAGCTTGTTTGGAGGAGACTATTATCATTCAAAGAGCAACTTTTGCTCTTTTGTAATTAGCTAAATGTTTAAAGGCAATACAAATTTGTTCTCTCTGAGTTGGAAAAAAATAATAATTGGGAGTATTATTTTCAGCCTTAATTAAGTGGCTAAGGCTTTTTACAAGTGTAAAAAAATTAATCCCTTTTCTAAATCCCATATAATTTAATGTGAAAGAAATGAAATAAATAAGGGAGCGCTCGGCTTCTCCATTCTGCCTGTTGAAAGGGGGGTTTGATATGGGTGATTAGGTGAGTGTGGCGTGAAAAAGCCCATTAGGCTTCTGTGGTGTCATCAGAGTGCTCCTGGGTGCGGGCTGGGCTCCACTGCAGCCCCCGCTCGTAATCCAACCCTAATTCTGTTCCC
Source organism: Setipinna tenuifilis (assembly GCA_030347295.1). Classification (NCBI taxonomy): domain Eukaryota; kingdom Metazoa; phylum Chordata; class Actinopteri; order Clupeiformes; family Engraulidae; genus Setipinna; species Setipinna tenuifilis. The sequence continues at coordinate 26,528,881 of CM059280.1, forward strand.
CTATTTATCCGTGTGCGGCGGGTGTCACGGGGGCAGGCCCTGTCGCTGATTGATTCTTATCCAGCCGAAGAGGAGATGGAGAGTGATAAGTGGCAGGGTAATGAGAGACGATTATCAGATACGATAACCTTAATTAGGAGGGAAAACATTTTCTCCGAGTCGCAGCCGCCTGATCAAATGAGATGTCCAGTCAGCCACGGACATTGCGGCGGAGCGTAGGAAGCCGTAGTGAGGGACTTTAGCTTGGGCTCGGCTCGGCTCGGCTCGGCTCAACCCAGCCTGCTTTGCTTTGCCTTCTCTCGCTCTCTTCATGCAAAAAGATGTTGGTACCGCCCGACTTAAGAGACGTTTGTGATTGAATTTCTGATAGAAACTCAATTTCCAGGAGTTATCGATTCAGGGGTTTCTTCATTACAAAATCACTAAAGCTTAACAGTGTTGGCTTAGACTGACAGGTGGATGGCTGATGGACAGGCGGATAGGGGATCGACCACCCTACCCCAACTTCTTTAGCTGATTTTGTGGGTATGTAAGAAACCAGTTTTGTCCTTCCATTATGCATTCAAATGGTTTACATGTCAGAGGTAAGGACAGATGGCATAATAAGAGCAAAACATTTTTATCGAATGAGGTGTTAGGTATGAAAGGCTATGGCCTTAAAAGTCAGGTCGTAGACATCAGACATTGACAAACAGAGACACATTGTTCTTAGCTTTTATGTGAAATGTCTTCTGTCTTTTCACATCCATTTCTACTGTGAACACAGTTTAGCTTAATCTTCCATTTGAAAAAAAGAGAAAAGAAATAAGCTGTTTCAGAGCAGTTTCCATGGCAACATGCCTGAGCGCTGCTGCAAATGACTGAGGTGAAAGCCCCGACCCTGCGCGCGTGTGTGTGTGCATGTGTGTGTGTGTGTATGAATGTACATGAATGTACATGTGTGTGCTTTTTGCCGAGGTCGCAGGCGGAAAGCTTGCTCCCGTTCATTCGGCATAATGCTTTTGGCGATACCAGTTTCTCATGACATCTCTGAGCAGCTCATCTGTCACCATAAGCTCACTGGTAGCCTAGGCACCCGGCACATGCTAATGGACACATGCTGCACCCCCCCCCCCCCCCCTTTCTCTGTGAAACATCTCTGGCATCCCTCCTCCTTCTCCTTCTCGTCTCCACAAGGACAGATTGATGTATGGTCACTTTTCAACAGGCCTTGAGTATTGTCACAATTTGTCTTAAAATCGAAACCAAAACAAAAACAAAACAATGGAGCATGCAATACAGTACAGGGAAAAGAGTCATATTATTTATTTATTTATTTATTTTGCCTCACAGTGGGGTGTGGGAAGAGGACATTCGATATAATAAAAATACCCCAATGAAATGAAATTTTCTCCCTGTGTGATGTCTCTTCCCACAGAGTTACCTATGATGGGCTTTCTTGGCCAGTAGTCCTTTCATTCCGAGCTAATTTCATGGGGAATGACTCCCGATTGAACATTTGCACACCCGTCGCAAGGAAGGGCCGGAAGTGGCGGGCCAGTGTTGCTTTGCGAAGGTGTGGACCGGAATACATTTCCTGCTCCACATGTACAGGAAATGACTAGTGATCAGTGCTGTTGTTGGGACAGAGTACTGTCAGGGGTTCAAATATGCCTTTGTACAGTATAAAAGGGAACAGAAACAGTAGTAAGCCTCCGCTGTGATCAGAGAATGAAATAAAAGGTTAGGTCCCGCATCTTTATTATAGATGAATGAAATGTATAATTTACCGTTTCTTCACTCAGAGAAATTGCAAATCATCATGCTTCAAAGAGAAAGCTGAAGTTTGCATCAGTCCTCCCGCCTCTTTCTAATGCAATATGTCAGTGAGTTTGGTTATTTCAGTGGGGATTTAATGCAAAACAAGCCAGGGAAAGAGGAGCGGAGCCAGGCTGATGGTAACAAAAAGAAACAGAAAAGGCAGAGCCGAGTGGATTGTCATTCATTATTTCTTTTTTTTCTTTTTCCTGCAGGCCTTTGAGGTGAACTCTATAGCAGTGGTTAATTGCCCTTCCATTTCAAAAATCATATACACATTGCAATCACAGTGTCATTATTTTATTCTTTCTAAGCTGAATATAACTGGAAGGGCCACTCTAGGTAAATATTTCATAGAAAAAAGAAAGCATGATTTACACATTGACCTTTTCAGAATATCTATCCATAGCGTGCCATTTCAGCACGCACATGTGGAAGCATGGCTTTTAAATACAGTGCTTTATTGGAGAATTGAAATGAACTTTGAATGCTGAACCAAGACACTAAATCACAGTCTAAAAAATGCATATATTATCCCCAAGCGCAGTACGAATAGAAAAAAAAACCTTTATGTGATTATAAAAAAAAAAAAAAAAAATCACGACACACATTCTGAGGTACTTCAAAGGTCTCAATTAAAAATATCTTCATTCATCTGAATGGCACTAAACCTCAATCATACGCAGTAACCTCTGGGAACCCGCAATCTGAGACTCCTGTAATCAACTAGCCATAATTAACACCGCAGCCCTATGTGTGCGGACACAGCAGTGCCAGTGCTTGTAACTGCTCTAACATTCACATTATGGAACAAAATGTTTTTATTTTTGATTTGATTATTCACAATTCAGGAAATGGTGACAGAGTTACCCAGAATACGTATTCATTACATACACATGATTCATAAAATACACATTACGTACATATCCCCAACTACAACAGAACATATATTTCACAGAACATTCTTCATGTAAGTGTTGCTTGCATGTCATTTTCAGGTTTTATTTAAATTCTTGACATATGTATTTGCTTAAGATACAAAGCATACATCGGAACTTTAACCAGCAAGCAGCATACTCAGGGCTTTTTCATGAAGTCTTCTAAAGACGACATAATTGATTGATTAACAAAATAAAAAGATTTCTGAAAACCAGAACTATACCTCTAACTCCCCAGAGCATAAAAAAGCATGGGTAACACTTTAGAATAACTACTCCCTATAAATCATGTGTACGTGTATTTTTAACTCTTAATTAACACTTCATCATTTGTTAACCTTTATTTTCACATTATTTCTCATCAATAAATAACTTATAAACATATTTTGGTTCTCTGTCTGTGTAAAAGAATATTGTAATTATATTTTTGAATGTGTGCATCTCTTTTTCTTCTTTTATACCGATTTATTGATGAGAAACAATGTGAAAATAAAGGTTAGCAAGTGATGAACTAAGTGTTAATCAAGAGGTAACAAATACATTTATACATCATTTATAGGGAGTAGTTATTCTAACGTGTTACCAAGGCATGGTGTACGGAGAGGGTGTTCTTTCCTGTGCTACTTACCCCGGGGAATAACACCTAGAAACGCATGGTTTATGGAGAGGGTGCTTTCTTGTGCACTATGCTAACCTCTCGGAGTACAAGCGTCTTGATGACTTGTCAATCTTCATGTCAGTGCTTTTGTCAACCACACAGCACTTACCACTTCACACCACTGCCGTATGGGACAGTTTGAGCTGTGGTAAATTGTTTGTTTAATGTGGTGTTTGAAGCAGGAATGTAGGCACACACACACATGCACACAAACACATACACACACGCACACATTCACAACCAAGTATATCATGATGAAAGAATAACAGAATAAAGACTCCCAGCTGAGCTGAAGGATAATTATGCTTTCTCAGCCAAAAGTCAAGCCTGGATCCTACAGAAACTTTGCTCTTCACACCGCCCAGTCATGGAAATTAGGATGCGTACAACTGTGTGTGTGTGTGTCTGTGTGTGTGTGTCTGTGTGTGTGCCCTGTCTGCACACTCTCTGTTTAAACTGTCTGGTGGCACAGCGCTGTGTAGTAGTTCCTGGGGAATTTTTTCACTTTTTTTTTCGAAGAATAAAACTTTTCCCCTGCACTCGAGAGATGAATATCAGTATTCTAACCTAAAGCAAAACCATGATTAATTGCTAGTCGGCAGATTTTTGGCGCTGGGGTAATAAGCAGGGCTGAAGTACTCTATTCAACCTCCCCTCGTCTCCCCGCCGCCCTATGCAAATACATTTCTCTTCTGTGTGCACTACATTAGAATTACCCATAGAAAATTGAATTTGGATAGTTACATGCATAAGTACTGAGCTTATTTCAAATGGAGGTTAATTTATAGCACAAGAGAAAATCTGTCTGTGCCTGTTTGAGTGTGCGAGCAAATAGCCTTTTCTGAAAGCTCACTCCCTCTCTTCCTCCCTCTTTACCACCCCCACCACATCTCTCTCTCCAGACTCTTTTCTGTGCAACTTCAAATACACGCTGCAGAAATCGTTTTCATCAGCGTGGCTCCTGGACACAGGAACAGATGAAATGAACTTCTTTTATGTCATTACAGCAAAAGCTGAAACGTTTCTAGGAAAACTCTCCCAACCCCAACATTAGGGGGAAAATATGACCCTGAAAGTGTAAGCCTGCAGGGCCAGAAAAGGAAGATGTTACATTAACCGAGGTTAGTGATGTATTATTTTGCATGAATAGTGCACCTGACCAGTTCCTGACATTTCTCTCTTTTTTTCAAACCACATTGTGTGTTCTCATTCATGGAAATAGCTGACACAAATTACTATGATTACATGATGGAAAGTAATTTCTCCACATATTTACCAACCAATCCATTTTTGCATTTTCTATTTCTGAGTAGTAGCCAATGCAGATAAAACATGAATATATCACATGGCCTTGCAAATTTTGAAAATAATACACATTTTATACATGTTGCCAACCAAGCAATGAGTCAGTGTGTGTGTGTGTGTGTGTGTGTGTGTGTGTGTGTGTGCGTGCGTGTGTGTGTGTGTGTGTGTGTGTGTGTGTGTGTGTGTTGTCTCTGAGATTATACACTAATAAATCCATGTTCAGGCATATGCTCTAAGTTTGAAGCCTGGTGACCTTACTTTTATCTCTGATGAGTGTTTGTGTGTTTGTGTGCATTTGACACTGTTCACATGAGTGGGTCACGGTGAAAATGATTGTATTTGTGTGTGCATAGTGTGTGCATGCCTGTGATGTATTTGTCTGTATGTGTGTACTTGAGTGTGGGTGTCTGTGGTGTGTTTGTCTGTGTACTGAAATGTGTGTATGTGTGTGTATTTTCTCTGTGTACTGAAGTGTGTATATGTGTGTGTGTGTGTGTGTGTGTGTGTGTGTGTGTGTGTGTGTGTGTGTGTGTGTGTGTGTGTGTGGGTGGGTGGGTGTGTAGTAGCAGTAGCTCTGAGATATTTCCTCCGTGCCTGAGTGAACAGTGGACTGGCATTTGAGGGCTTATGGGCTCAGGGGAGTGGATATCAACTCCATCACAGCCAGTCATGGACGCTTATTGTTCAGAGCACTGGCGGATTATTCCCGCATTGCCCTCTCCAAAGGATGGACGGCTGGACGGGCTAGACGTAAGTGTATATGTGTGTGTGTGTGTGTGTGTGTGTGTGCGTGTGTGTGTGTGTGGGTAAGATGGGGCAGGACAACCGTCCGTCTCTAGCCGCTACGCTCGGTGGTCTGTGCAATTACAGGTCTCGACTGCTAAGACCCGGTCCGACCCGGCCCGACCCACTCCTGCCCCTCCTGACAATCCTGGCCGCCAGTCAGGCACAAAATGACCTCCCCAGCATGGCCACGTCTCCGCCTGGGCCTCTAATTGTTTATGTGTCCGACACAGCCCCGACATCACACACACCACTGACAAGGGTAATGGCTTTTCTCACAGACAGCCATTTTTCTTATTTTGTATCAGTGAACTAAAAAAAAAGCAAACCTTCTTAAATCTCAGTTATGAACACTAGGTGACTTCATATACTTCATTCATACATAAAATATGCCACAGTGAGCTCTATCAGATCTGTTATAGCCTTTACATTTTCTCCTCTGACAGTGATTACCCTATAAAGCAAAAGTACAAAAACCCTAAACTGCATGTGTGAAAAAAACAATAAAGATAGCAAGTCTTTATTTCAAGACAATAAGTCAAAAGAGTGCAAAAAATAAGTTGCTACGAAAGTTCACCTTTGTTTCCTCTTTGGCCATTATTAAGAAAAGCCTGTAATATATTACCACATTTGGTGCTGTTCTGTCATAAGCAATGCTATGAAATGCAATCTATGTATGTGTACCTCCCATTAAATATTACTGAATATTACTGTACATTTCCTCTAGAGCGAGTCCACACTGGCACTGTATATCTGCATCTGACTATCTGTCCCTGTGCTGTCTGGGGACAGTGTGTAGCTTTGTGCTTATAATCATAATGCCAGCCCACTGCAGGCACACTCACAGGATCCTCATTCAGTGAATATTAAGCATTCAGAGTATTCAGAGTTCCTTCGTGTATACTCTTCTACACACACGCATGCACACACACACACACACACGCACGCACAATCACACACACAGACACATACACATACTAAAGCACACACATCCACATACACACACACACACACACACACACACACACATACACACACACACACACACACACACACACACACACACACACACACACACACACACACACATGCTTGCACTCTGTCTCTGATCAGGCTGTGGAGATGGCAGGAGAAAGGCTGAGCTGCCATGCTACACATATTTACCTTAGAACACAGCTACCCCACTGCTGCCGGCACTGACTGACACACACACACACACACACACACACACACACACACACACACACACACAAACGCTGACCTGACATTCTGTGTAAGTCTATCTGAAGCAGTGCCTCACTGCTGGCTGTACTGTCAGACTTAGACATTCGCTCTATGCTACTATCCCAAGGAAAGCAGTCGAAGAAAACTCTACCAGCACAATATTTTTATGTACATAATGGGGCTCTGTTTATTTTTTTATTTTTTTTATCATGTTTCCCTAAACACACAACACAAATAGGCCTGTTTAGGTGTTTGTTTGAGGTAAGTACAATAGAAATAAGCTTAGAATTGGTTGGGGTCAATGGTAGAGTAGAATACTAGTAGGCTTAAAGTTGATTGTTGTTTGAGGTAAAGTACATTATAAATAAGGTTAGTTGATTGTTGTTTAAAGTTCAAAAGGGCTCCTTCCGCCAAAAACCACTTTGTGTAGCTCTATTTACAATGTGGTGGGTCACAACAAGCAGTATATGCACGCAGCACTCCAAGACGTGAAATTCGACCCTCATGGTTTTATTGGTCATTGAAGGGTCGAGCTAACCAGAACGAGTGGACCAGAGCCGGCTAAACCTATCTACGTCACTAGGTCGTAAGCCCCGCCCAGAGCCATGTATGACACGCCCACATCCCAGAGGAAGAACAGTGGACAGAAGCTAGGTGAGCGAAAGACAGCAAATTTGCCCAATCAGAAGTGCCTTATTGACACGTCATGGATATTCACGAGGGACACCGGAAAAGCCAGTCGTTCAACCACTAGACCTATTCTAGCTTACAGAAAACAGCATCAAGCAAGAGAACTAGGACATAACTTTTCACAGAAATTACGCACAATGCATTTAACCATAGTGGCAACACAGCAATATGAATAAAAATAACGATAGAAGTTGACCTTTAAGATGTCATCTTGGCATCTTGCTATGAAAGAACTGGACCTGTCTGACAAATAGTGTGTAAGAAAAATCAAACCCTAATTCTGTGGCATACCGGTAAGGGAATTGGGCCAGTTACCAAAGGGTGGTCGGTTTGATCCCTGACAGGTACAAAAAGATGTGGTTGGGGTGGGTACTTGTGCACCACTCTACCTACATCCACAGCCACAGACGAAGTGGCCTTGAGCAAGGCACCTAACCCCCCAGATCAGTGATTGTCATACTGGGGTATAAGTAACTCTAGGGGTACCTGGATCAACTATAGGGGGTACACAAAATAAAAATGTGAATGAGTTCTCAGCTTTTACTAGCACAAAGATTAAGTATACATACCATATGTGTAAAAAGAACTTACATTTAAGAAATCCCCTATAAAACCCAATAGGGGCTACACTATTATGTACCATATAACATGCGCCCAAATTATTATGTGAAAATACTCATGGTAAGCTGGGGATACTTGGTAGGACAGAGTGTCTCAGGGGGTACAAAGCAGTTAAAAGTTTGGGAGCAACTATACCAGATCAATGGCAGCCCTTTGCTCTGGGTATGTGTGGGTATGTGTGCTCTCAGTGTGGGCCAGTTCACTCCTCCATGTGAATGTATGTGTGCAAACTACCCCCCAGATGGGTCGGACACAGAAGACAAATCTCCCCCAAGGATTACGATAAAAAAGACTTAATGTAACTTAGACTTAGCATAAAATGGGATTTCCCTCATAGACTAACACTGGTGGATTCATCACTGGAGGCATAATTGGGCAATAGTCTTTAGGTTGTGAAGCTGGTAATGGAGCAAGTGTTCACGTTTGGGCCCTCCTGTCCCTGCTCGTGCCTGCTGCTGGTTTCAGGGTGTCTCTCATGGGCAAAGAAGCGGAGCTAAATGCCGAAGGGAGAAGGTGTTCACTGGCCACCCTTGCCTCATGCTTTTGAAATGTGGAGGAGAAAAGAAGGGGAAAAAAAAAGATTTTCTCTTTTTTTTTCATTCTGCTACAAGTGATTCTCCGTGTACGACTATTTTTATCCTCTGTGTGTGCGTCCCCCCCCTCCTCGCTGCCTTATCTCCCGTTCGCCAGGTAATTAGTTTCTTTGCGGTCGCCATGGCAACAAAGCGCCGAGCCATACCCGCCCGCCGTCCATTATTTCTGCGAGCGGTTGGGGGCGAGGAGAGAAGAGGGAGAGAGAGGGAAGGCAGCGCGGCTACGGCTGCAGCTGCGGCTGCTGTGGTGGTGGTCGCGGAGCGGATCAAAGTAGCGCAACCACTCCAGAGAGAGCCATCCGCAACCATCTTCCACTCAAATGCCCAGCAGTAAGCTTAGCGCTAGCCGCCACGCTCTCCTTGCTATCTCTCTGTCTCGGCAAGAAAACATTTGTTGGAGTCTCAATGGGCATATGAATGTTTCTCTGTGTGAGGCTGAGAGTGTTTCTCGGTTGTGTGTGTATGTGTGTGTGTGTGTGTGTGTGTGTGTGTGTGTGTGACATGAAATGTGTATATTCCTTCGCAGCCTTTTCTCCCTCATGCCCCGCTTGATGTGATAAAGCTCAGCTGCCCAGTATTGACCGCTGATGAATAAAATATCCCCTTCCTCTTCTTTCCTCTCGTCTGCTCTGCTCAACCTTTCCCTCGCACAGAAGCCCCTTGGCACCTCCACCGCAAATATGTTTATGTGACTCAGATAGCCAGGGACTCGCCAACCTCTCTGCTCCCCAGGTGCGAATCTGCAAACACACTCTTCAGAAGAAGAAGAAGAAGAGGAAGATGGAGAAGAAGCAGTAGAAGAAGAAAAAGAGGAAGAAAAAGAAAAAGAAGAGAAAACTTTACTTTCCTTCACAGCTGCCTCAATGCATCATGGGAGTTCAAAGGGTGTCTGAGCAAATTAGGCTCTTTTGAGGCACGCAGCAATGTGCAGGGGTTTAGAAAGTTCACTTCGCTCTGGCCCCATCTCCCACACACACACACACACACACACACACACACACACACACACACACACACACACACACACAGACACGCACACACACAAAGGCCAGAGTAACAGAGAGAAAGATAAGCAGAGGGAGTGAGTGAGAGAGAAATAGTGCAAGAGAGAGAGAGATGTGAAATATGAAATGTGTCAGTTTCAGAAAAAGGCTTGAAGCCAGCAGACCTACTTAGTGCCGAGCAAGTCCACTTAGGCCCAATTAGAATGCATATTTTAACTTAGCTTAAACGTCCTGAAATATTCATGCCTGCTCCCCTTTCTACCCCCGCAGAGCACAGGCAGGCAGGCAGGGCCAACCCAGATGACCCCTAGGTGGCGCTGTGCCTCTCTCCCCAGGTGCATGTGCTGAGTGAGTCACAGGGGAAGCATCTCCACAGCACTGCTCTTTCCGCACCTGCTGTTTCCTGTCTTCCTGGATGCCTGGGGGCATAGAACACTTCTAGAGGCAGCCTTTATTGGTTTCATTGTATTCTACACACACACACACCCACAAACACACACACACACACACACACTCACACAGGCACACATACAGTTTTTCACACAAACACACACATACACACACATACTTTCTTGCACAGAAACACACACACACATATACATGCACACACAACACACACGCACACACACATGCACACACAGTCTTAAGATAGGGAGAGAGAGGAAGAGAGAGAAAAAGGTATAGGTCTCCTTGAGCAGTGCACTTGCACCTCAGTTTGTGGAGGTGGTGACCCTTTATGTGCAAGCCAGCTTGGCACCTACAGTTGATGCAAGATTTTTGTACAAGGGCAAGTCGTGAGAGAAACAACAACAACAACAATAGCAGCAAAACTTATTGACTTTATTTTTTTCTCTCGTGACAATATTACACTATGCTTTCAAGCCAAGGTTGTATGACAGTGTCATTGGAACTGTTGTTTTTTATATATATTTTTTAGTACTACTGATGTTGTTTGACAGTTAAGAAATGAACATTAGAGTTTTTCATTTAGTTCTAGAATTTGTCTAATTAACTGGTTCCAAAAGCAGCCACATTTCAGTGTGTTTGATGTTCTCCGTTTATAGAAGTCACTGCATGATTTGTAAATATATTTTAAGGATCTGACCCCAGAATAAGTATTTAAAGACAGCTCAAGACAAAGCTGCTAAATTGTCATCTAGGGACTTTTCTCTGGCCACCCCACGGCAAACCCTGTTAAACGTTCTCAGAAAAATCCTTGTTAATGGTGGTAAGGCAGTAAGCTGGGGCTTGAGCTCAAAACACTTGTTAGGTTGGTGTGAGACACAATTGACCACATTGTGCCTGTAGTCTAAATGCTAATGTATTCTCATGTGTCCCTGGCAATTACAGGTGTATGCATGTGACACAATCTGAACAAGTGGTCAGTGATATCTTTGGCTACACACACATCTGGTGGAAACAGCTACGTGTCCTGTCCGTCCACTTGTGATTTCATCACCCATGACAAATTACCCCAGTGTAATCTAGTTGCCTCTGGTTGCGTTGTTACCAAGGCAACATGTATCGCCATATTTGAAATTCTTAACCAAGTATTTGTAGTAAGAGGTAAACAAAACCGATGTGTTAGCAGAAAATTTCTGAAACATTAGCGTAGTAGAAATTATAAACTGATTAACATCCATGTGAGGGACTGTGAAGACCAGTCGTTGGCTGAGACAGACAGGCTCTGACGTTCCATCGGTGAGATAAAGGGCTAACCTTTTGCTTCTTCTTTCTGCTGAGGTCACTGGAATTTTCATCTAGGGATTTTGCCAACCATACCCCAACATCACACACACCCCACACCACACCACACCACACTTCTGTACTCTAGCTCACTGTGTTTCTCCAACTCCTACTGAGCCTGTCTACATCTGATTAAGTTCATAGAACATCCACCAAGCCCTGAGCGTCTCTGACATCAGCCTGAGCTTGTGTGCTCCATACACTCCCTCCAGTCAGGGGTGTGTCAAATGGAGAGAGAAAGAAAGAGTGAGTGAGGGAAACAAAGAGAATGAGGAACTGAGCAGTGCAGAGAGAGTAGGATGAAACAGAAGGGGAGAGGAGAAATAAAGAAAAGACAGGGGGAAAAAAGACTAGAGAAAAGAAAAAGACTTGAAGCGAGAAAGTGAGCAAGAGAAACAGACAGAGACATTGAAAGAGAGAGAGGGTGGAGTATGATTAGAGCAGAGAGGAGTTGAGAGGCAGTCTCCACGTGATGCTTAATCATGTCGTGCTGAGCAGTTGGCCAGCCCTGGGCGGCAGATGCCACGCTCTTGGGGTGTGATTAATCCTGCAGGATTCTTGGGGGTGCTGCTGGTGGAGTTGGTGGGAGAAGAAGGGGTGGGGGGGTGGGGGTGCTGCCGCCGAGGAGACTGAGGGGGGGCACGGGCCACAGATCACGCAGGTAACGCCGAGCTCAGGGTCAGCCAACAGCTGGGGGGCGTCGCCTCGTAACGGAGCAGGAAATCACCTCTCGTGCCTCTGTCCGTCTGTTCCCCTTCTGCTTCCTGCCTCCTGCCTTCCCTGTCCATCAATCTCCCTCTTCTCTTCTCTTCCTTTCTCTTGTCTTGTCTTGTCTTCTCTTCCTTTCTCTTCTCTTCTCTTCTCATTTCTTGTCTTCCTTTCTCTTGTCTTTTTTTCTACTCTACTTTTCTTCTTTCTTCTCTTGTCTTTTCTCTTCTTCTCTTCCCTTCTCTTGTCTTTTCCTTCCTTATTTTTGTGTCTCCCGTATTTTGTCCTCTCCTCCTCATATTCAGTTGTTTTCTCTTTTCTTTCATCATGTCTTTTCTCCTTTTCTCCTCCTCTCTTTTTTCTTCTTCTCTTTTCTTCTTTTCTCCCTCCCTCTCTTCTCTTTCCTCTATCCCTCTCTGTCTGTCTTACCCTCCTCTGTTCTCTCCTTTAAGCTCCGCCAAAGCACCATCACCTCCCTCCTCCTCTTTGCTTTGTGTGGTACATCCCCATCACCCCGGTTACCAAGGTGAGCCTTGTAATTGTGTGTCATGTATGGCGGTGCGTCACCCTGCCAGGGGTACAGGAGATGGCAGGTGTGTGAATAAAAGCGCCTGTCTTTGAAGAGATGTCAGGAGGGGCTGTATGCACTAGCACTGCTGCCCACCCTTCATCCTACCCTCACAGACCCTTCTTCTTGTTAGGAGTCATCTTAGTAAAAGCCCCACTCCCCTTCTCCCTCTTCTTCCAAATCCGTACTTTACTTTGAACGAAAGGTTATGAATTTTGTGACATGTACAGTATATATGTATGTGTATATGTATTCCATTAAAAAAAAAAAAAAAATTTAAAAAATGTTCCAAAAGGGAGGAAAATGACAAAAGAAAATTAAATTAAATAGAGGATCGCTATTAAATGTATGCATACTGTTTGCATGTTTGGAGTATTTACACTGTGGACAATGTTGACAAATTGAACATGATACTCAGTGATTGTTGGGCAATCACCTTCAGGCAAACACCGATTACTGTCCTGTGATGATCGGGAGTCGTGAATTCCCCTTCACCTGTCTGACCAGCACCTGATATGACCAGTAGATGGCACTAGAGACAGGGTCACTGAGATGTGCTTGGTGCCGGCGATCACAGGATTCCGCTCACATGTTCGACACTCCTGTCCGCTCCGCATCTCCTCTGCCTCTCTTACCTCCCTGCATCCTAACACCGGCCAGTGTCCCCTCTATTATCTTAGAGATATCATCTTCTCTGCTTGAGACCAGGGCACCGCTTTGAATTTAAATATGTGAAGCCATTTACAAATACAGCCTACCCCCCCACCCCCCCACACACACACACCCCGCACACACACACAGATAGATAGATAGATAGATAGATAGATAGATAGATAGATAGATAGATAGATAGATAGATAGATAGATAGATAGATGTTTCTCCATCAGTTTATTTTATGTAATGAATGCTTCAGTGTCAGAAAACAAGAGAGTCTGTTCAAAGGATTGTTCCTTTATGTGTTGTTGTTTTAATGTTATTATTTACTGAACTTGTTTGAAAATGAAAAAATGAGTGAAACAGAGGTCTTGAATAATTCTTTTAAAATGAACAACTCACAAAAATTTGGTCACGTCTTTAGCAAGAGAACAACTTGCAAAGACCTACCAACCTATTGAGTTGTGACAAAGCGGCATGTCCCTGTAACATCACATAGCTAGAGACAGAGAGACAGAGAGATATAGGTATAAGCAGACAGGACTAGATGTGTATGTCTGACACACATACACACACATACACACACACTACAAATAACAGTTAGAAAATGAAAGGGCTACTGTGACCTGACAAATAGTTACCTACAAAGCTCAGGTGACAACACGTAATTCAAAACATACATTAGATTGATTTATGTTTTTAGTTCAGTTGGATGAAATGAATGCAGTAGCCTGTGAACACAAGCATTATTATGAACACAAATTGCCCTGACAGAGATTTATGCTGTAAATGTACTGGCAGACCTCGTTATACTCTTTCATAATTTATTACCTATTTAAAATGCAATTAGGCATTATTAGGATAATGACAGAATACAATTCGGTGAATGAAAAATGTAATCAATTCGAAATTGAAAATCAAACCAGTGTAGAATGGCTCTGATAAAACAAAATGAGTTGTCGAAGTTTCACATTACAGGAGGCCGTTAGTGATTATGGGGGGAAGGAGGTGTGACAGGGGAAGTGACTGAATGTAATCAGAGAGGAGGAGTAATGACCGGAGATGTGTCATTGCTGCCCATCAACATATATGCCACTCTCAGCACACTCTAATGTTACCACGCATGTAATGCACTGTAATGTTACCACATGTAATGCACTGTAGTGTTAGCATTTTTCCATACAGTCTAATGCTACCACACAGTCATTTAGCACCTCAGGGCCCCTCATTCTGTCCTTGAAAATGGAGTCTGGAATTCCAATCCCATATATATTTTGACACATTGAGCAAATATGTTCTCACAGTCCTATAGTTATTTTAAATCTTCGAAAAAATAGACAAGCAAAGAGACAAAATAACAGCAACAACAACAACAACAATATTATTATTATTATTATTAGTAGTAGTAGTATTAATAATAATAATAATAATAATAATAATAACAATAACAATAATAATAATAATAATAATAATAATAATAATAATAATAATAATAATAATAATAATAATAATAATAATAAACTTGTATACAGCAAAAATGGGAAGCCAACTTACACAGGAAGTGTTGTGGACCTGCTCTCACTTTCATAATTATCAAAAGCAAAGTGGATATTCGTGAAGTTGTAAATTTACTTCAACTTTCCAACTTTACATTTAGTCAACATTAGGGCACAATCCCTGAATGTTTGAATGATCAGCCATCAATACGTGTCCCGGTGGGTCAGCTAGTGGGCTGTTTCAGCTGAAGCTATCACCCAGGCAGAGAAATGAAGAGGGGAGACGCAAAGACACACTCCCTGCTGGCTCCCTGCTGATTGATGGATTGTTGGACAGGTAGATTGATTGATTGATAGGTGTCCAAAGAGACAATGACATCAAAACATGCCTTACATGCTAATGACCTTTTGTGTAAAAGTTTACTACCAGTCTAAACAAACCCACACAACAAATAAAATGGTAACTGATTTAGTCCCAAACATACCTTTAGTATGACTTCTGCAATTTGCCCCAATCCCAAAGTTAGATTGACTTGAAATTTGGGTATTTGTAATTTCAGTAGGAGAGAAACCTACTAACTGTTACTAAAGGAGAAAAGCAAGATTAAAAAAAAGTCACAATAGTCTGTGCATTAAACTAACCTTCCTGAGAAAAAGAATGTCATGAATATGTTTCTGTTTTTAGTGTTTTTTTTGTTTTTTAGTGATTTTGTTTCAGTATTTTCAACAGCACTTTGGTCAATGAAAGCTTTGTTGACATCTGCTTTCAAAAACACACTCACTTGTTACTACACACTGCAACACCACATTAGTCACTGTCTAAAACACACGGAATCTCATAAAACCTTTTCTCAGTTCTGCCAGCAAAAACAACAACAACAACAACAAAGCAGAAGTTAAAATTTGAAGGTGAAATTTGAGATTTCACAAACTATCCGCAATATTGCCAGTGTGCATGATGACACCAGCGCAGCCACTGCAATGCCGTGATATCCCTTTCAATGGGCCTGATTGCACAGGTGACCACTGAGCATGGAGCGGATAGGTGGGGAGGGGGAGGGGGGTGTTTGACGGGTGAGGGGGTGGAAGGTGGTTTGAAGGGCTGGCGGGGATGGAGATAAACACCTGGCCAGTGTGCATCTCCCCATGGCAACCTGAGTCTGGAGCCCACCTGAGCTAATCCCGCATCAAAGGCGCTGAGGTCCGCTGAGTCCAGCCACCACCACAGCCACAGCCTTGGCCCCAGAGGACTCCGGCGCCGTCGACAGGCTGCTGTTGTATTGTGTGCTCACTCACGGCCAGGCCCCTGCCTCTGTGTCTCGCTCACACCCCCAAAACTGGACACAGAACAAGACAGTGCAGTGAATAACTGACTCACAACACATTCACATTAACAGTAATTTAGGTTAATGCTACGCAACTATGGATAATTAGAGCAAACTTTGTAACAGATTATGGCTTATGACAAAAATGTTCACTCTTCACCCAATGACTTAACCAAGGTGGTTATATTTGCAATAATGTGCTCTATCATTGAACGGCAACTGAACACTACTCTGAACAACACAAATGCAGGCCTTTCTTTTACTCCTTTTTTTCTACTTTCAGTCCCCCTCTGTTTATATGTTTGTTTTCTGTTCTAAAGTTCAGTTAAACTAGGATGATTGATTGTCCCATATCATTACCAATTTCCGACATGTTTGTGTGACTGGAGTTACAGGACTGATTAGCATGTAAGCCCTCAGCGCTGAATGTTGAAAGATTGGTTAGAATAGTGCCTTGTTTCTAAAGATGAGGGGAGAAAACAATGGATACATACAGAGCTATGCTACCTGCATACAAACAAGGGCTCTATAGGAATGATCACTGCATTATTTATGTTTGTACAACTTCATATGAAACAAGGCAAGGCCTCCCTAACATACACACGTGTATCACTGAAACAACAAAAGTGTGCACACACACACAGTGAGTGGCTGTTTGTGCAGGAAATATGTCCTCTCTCCTCTCCCTCTCAATCTCTCCCTCTCTCAATCTTTCAATTTTTCTCTGTCTCTCTTCCTTTCTCTCGCCCACTCTCTCTCTCTCTCTCTCTCTCTCTCTCTCTCTCTCTCTCTCTCTCTCTCTCACACACACACACACACACACACACACACACACATACATTATTCTGTTCTTAGAGAGACATACAGAAAACACCACAAAGACATGTTTTTTTTTAACAGCTTCGGCTGGTTACCAAATCAATATTTCTGTAAGGACCATTTAAGGCAAATATAGGTGAGAGAATCTTCTAAAGGCAACTTCATTTTCTTTTCCAATTACAAATAATGTTTGGCAATATGTCTCTGTTCAGACAAAGTGCCTCATCTTTCCATCCTGAGTGGATACTAACATGACCCATATGACCAGTAGGCCTATCAGCAGTAGCGAATATATCAGTATATCAGTGTGTGTATATATATATATATATATATATATATATATATATATATACTGTATATATATACTGACAATCACAGCATTCGGTGCTATTTGACCTGGGAGCAATGTTTATCTTTAAATGGAAACGGAGCAAACATGGGCCTCGACCCACCCTTTGACCACAAAGCTGGAGAAACTGCACCAGGTTCCCTGTCCAATTTGTCTTCTCTTAACAGTGGGCTCTTCTCCCTGTTGGCTTGGCTGGTGTGTTTATGTCTCTCCACGAGTCCTCCCTCTGTTTCTCTTTCTCTCTCTCTCTCTCTCTCTCTCTCTCCCTTTTTCTCTCTCTCTGTCTCTCTCACTCTCTTCATCTATCTCTCAATGTTTCTCTTTGTCTCCCTGTCCTCTCGGTTTCTCTCGCTCTCCTCCTTCTGTCTCCCTCTCTTTCTCTCTCTCTCTCTCTCTCTCTCCTTCAAATCACATCAGCAAACATGGGCCAAGCGCCACGGTCGCTGCAAACCTGTCGGTCAGAAAGTGTCCAGCCGGTCAAACACAGCCTGAGTGCTCCACAGAATGTCAAGAGCAGAACGAGAGAGCAGGAGGGGGAAAAAAAGGTGAAGTGTCATACATTAGTGATGGGGGGTAGGACGATATTTCATCCTTAAATTGTTTTGAGAGGCTTCTGCCTGCGAGGCGATGAATCAGACTGTCAAAGGGCCTCCTGGTACTGCTGTCGAGATGGAGGAGATGGGTGCACGCTGAAACGGAGAGATCGGCACGGCAGAGAGAGAGAGAGAGAAAAGCACAGGAAAGTAAGAGGAAGGAAAAAATATGTATGGGGGGTTGGGGACGGGGGGGGGGGTGTGTGTGTGTGTGTGTGTGTGTGTGTGATGAGTGACCTGTCGCTGCCGCACAGTCAGAGACACTCCATCACTTGACGCTGAATCAAAAGTGCCACCCCAGGACCAGCACTAGCACCATCATCTCTGGCGACGAGCACAGAGGTCTGGGAGCACCATCTGATACACCCGCCACACATCATTTGTTTACCTTGCTGGAGATGGTGTCCAGCGCTCCAAATGGAATACATATTAGTCCTACTGTCAGGAAGAGATCATCGCAGTATCCACGGCTGGTGGGGGGAGGGGGGTGCACTGTGATTGATCAAAGACTGGCCTTACACACACACACACACACACACACACACACACACACACACACACAGCACACAGATGAACACATTTTGTATCTCCCTGCAGCCCTGTATCTCCCTTTCTCTTTCTCTCTCTCTCTCTCTCTCTCTCCCTCTCTCTCTCTCTCCCTCTGTCCATCTATTGTTCTGTCACACACTCATAGACACACACACACACACACACACAGTGTCACCCGCATGTGGCTTTGTAGTGAGTGTGCTGTGTGTAGGTAGTGAGTTTAAAGCATCAAAGAGAATGAGGAGAGAGGAGCTCTTTGTAGACGGAATGATGAAAGCCAGGTGAGAAGGTCTGGCAGTCCTGCCTGTCTTTCCCCCTTTTGCCTCTTCCGTGACCGCTTTTGGGGGAGAAAAAAAGACACAAGAGGAGTGCTCTCATCGGCCACAACACAACACAACACAACACAAGCCAACACAACACAACACGAGCCGGACGTCTTCACATTTCCCCAGTGCACTGGATCAATATGTCACGCTAATAAGAAAATCTGTGAACGGCAATTACAGCGTGTCATGTTTCCTCGGCTGAGTGAAAAAGCGTCCAATTTAGCGAAATCACACCGGGCTAACTGCCTGCCGGGGACTGCATCCCCCTTTCCCTTCCCCCAGCTCTGTAGTTATAAATCGTGTACCTTAGCTCCCCGCTGAAAGTAATTAAGAGAGAAAAAACAAACATATTAATAACGCCCGCGGCTCATTAGCCTGTGTTAGAGTTAGCATTAGCGTTAGCGGCAAAGGCGGGTGGTTATGAGGGAAGCTAGGTTGGGCCGGACATGAGGGATGGAGAACCAGGCAGGCGCGGGAGAATCACGGAGGCGTGGAGCCGCTGAGATGTCAGGGAGGGGACTGCAGGTTGGGAGCCATCAGTAATCGGGATGGATTACCAAAGAGACCTTTCATTAATGCCTTGCAGTAGGATGAAGGAGTATTTGTGTGTATATGTGTGTGCATGTATGTGTGTGTTTGTGTGTCTCTTGTGTGTGTGTCTGTTTATGTTGGTGTTTGTGTGTGTGTGTGTGTGTGTGTGTGTGTGTTCAGTGTGCATGGGTAGCTGTTTGTGTGTGTGTGTGTGTGTGTGTGGGAGGGAGAGGGAGACTAAATGAGCAAGGGACAAACATGAGAAAACATTATTTGAAAAAAAAAAAATGTTTTTGCAAAACCATGTAACTCACTGACACTGAAATTGCTACTCCTGCAAAGTAAGCTGTTTGCAAAGGAGGACTACACAAAAAGAGACATGAATGTCCATTGGGAGAAAATGCTAATTTCGCACTCTAGCTGCAGTAGAAGAGGGTCCTCTATTATCACCAATTCCCGTCTGGTGGTTTGTGTTTGGGTTCGGCACAGTGGAGTGCTTCGCTCGCCGGCTGGACCTGAGCAGCTTGCTTGACCTTTGTTTGTACTAAACATTGTTTATCCATTCAGGCTGCTGTATTAGAGGGTGTTTGTTTCTGCCTGTATGGGTGTCTGCCAGTGAACGATTGATCTGAGTGTGGATGTGTGTGTGTTTCCGTGCATGTGTGTGTGTCTGTGTGTCTGTGTGTTCACGCTGACTTTTAATCAAATTAGCTATTATCAGTAAATATCAATGAACAAATACACAAATACACAAGTTCGCCATTGTCACCTTTGTTATTACTATGTCAAATTATCATTACTTATTATGACTATATTTATATTGGATATACCACCT
Source organism: Setipinna tenuifilis (assembly GCA_030347295.1). NCBI lineage: Eukaryota > Metazoa > Chordata > Actinopteri > Clupeiformes > Engraulidae > Setipinna > Setipinna tenuifilis. The sequence goes on from CM059280.1 coordinate 26,548,994, forward strand.
TAAATTGACATAATAATGCTGGATGTAAATAAGCATTTTATAACTACTACATTACCTTTTATAACTAGCATGACTAGATTCCAAATCTTGACTGTCTCTTGGCCACCTCTTTTTTCTCTGCTCCAGGCAGCTCCCTGTGCTTGGACTATGTGATGAAATAAATCTTCAAACCCTAGACTTTGTCTCCCTGGCCCCTCTGCAGAGGTTGAGTTTGCTTCAGTGTTCATACTTGCACCCACACACACAGACACACACGCACACACACACACACACACACACACACACACACACACACACACACACACACACACACACACACACACACACAAACACTATAAACAGAGAGAGAGAGAGAGAAAGAGAGACAGAGAGAGAAGCAGAAAGAGAAATAGAGAGAGAGATGAAAAGAGAGAGATGGGGAGAGAGAGGGAGAGAGATGAAGGAGAGAGAGAAAGAGAGACAGGAATAACGAGAGAGATAGAGAGTGATAAGGAGGAGAGAGAGCTAGGGAGAGAGCTAGGGAGAGAGAAAGAGAGAGACAGAGAATGAAAACCGATCTCTCAGCCACTGAGGCAGGAGGCTCATCCTTACTGCGGACTGCCAGCATATGCCCCAGAATGACCGCGGAGAGAATGAACACCAGGCTGTCCAGCGCAAAATGATTAGGAATACTTATACCGGCTTTATGAATGGAATTCCTAAATCGTCAATTAGTTTTAATGAACGCTTTAATTTTAATGAGCACTACCAGTGCAGTGCCTGGCTCTCGGTTAATTGTATTCTTTCTTTCCTCTATCATTACCCTCTGCTTTTTGTCATGCTTGGCCAGTCCAATGTCTGTCAGTCCATCCGCGCCGTGCCCTCTGGGTAGCATCCCTCTCTCCGGCTTCACGGTCTGGGGAAGAGTAGCTAGACACCACAGACCCGAACCCTCCCCACCATACTGCTCCGGACCAGCACTAATTCCCCTTGGAGCTCCTTCAGCATCATTTTGTTATTAATTGGTACTTTATTTCATCTTGAAGGGAAGGTAGTATACCCTGATCCTGATGATTAAATGATTTTGCTTTATTGAAACGGTATCTATCGATAAGGATTTGTGGCCTACAGCTTTAGAATCAATTAGATTATATTTGCATGTCCTTCTCAAGAAGTTCAAAATGGGAAAAGAAGTAAAGATGGATGGCTGGACTGATAGTGCTTGTTCTCCATAAATCACACTAATGGTTTTAATTTTTCTAAGTGCTCCAGCGATCCACCAGTAAACCACTGCCACTCGGGGAGAGTCGAGCAACACCGGCCATTTGTCTACATGAGAGACCCGAGATGCCCGCTGTCCTGACAGCACCGTTTACTTTACCTGACACACAGACACAGACACAGACACAGACACAGACACACACACACACACACACACACACACACACACACACACACACACACACACACACACACACACACACACACAGCCAAAAGCCACCACTTACCAAATCATCCAAACATTCAGCCACATATCGGTAGAGATTACATATAATTGACATGACCAGTCTTTGATGTCTCTGTTCCCTATACCTGCCTAAAGCTGCATAGTCTGGTACGGCTCCAACCAACCTGTGGTCTACCATACAGCTGGGCTGGCACCAGAACCGGTTTTTGACTGGGTCTTGCCTGACCAGGATGTGTGTGCAAAAGGACTGAAATGACACCCTAATGCCATACATTTGGGCCAGTGACAATTTACAACTTTTTTGAGTTAATTAATCATCTTCATTAGTCAGTAGATGCCTAAATGAGTCGTTACCAGGCACATGAAGGCTCTCGACCGCCCCAGCTGTCTGTGGACAGAATACAATGCTTGCAATATCTGGGTGTCTGTCCCGGAAGAAAGTCTTGCACGACACGAGTAGCAGGATAATGTTACATTCGGAAGAAATTTTTATCGTGTTAAATTCTCAAAACTTTACTTACCTCGGTGGTTATGGCTATTTTCGTATTCATGTTTCGTTACTCTGATCAGGTGAGTTGAAAACACATGCACAGGGTAAGGGTAAGGGGCAACAGTACATTTACTTGGAGACACTAGGAGGAGCGCCATTGAGAAAAAGCACTCAAAATTGCAAAGTATTCCTTTAAAAGAAACATTCGGACTTCGGACTCCAGTGGACGACGATCAATCATCGGAGAGTCGTACTTTGTGTAAAATGAGGAAACATCATTCATACTATATAATAGATGATACAGAGATGCTTTGATGAAACAAAAACATGGTGAGAAGATAAAAAGAGGTGTTACAATTGTCTCTAGAGATTTGTTTTAAGTGGATGCTGAAAGATTAGTAAAGACCGTCTTAGTGACAGGGTAAAAAACATGCATGGATGAATACATGAGCAGACCAATTTGTCCAGATGTAAAACTCACA
>CM059280.1:26556412-26618912 GCA_030347295.1 Setipinna tenuifilis
CACACACACACACACACACACACACACACACATACCTCTCTGTTGCCGTGTCTTTAATCCTCTTCTCCCTCATGTGTCTCATCAGCAGACGAAGGAGTAAGAGGACAGTTGAGGTCTCAGATTTCCTCGTGGTGGCAGAGGAAAAAGGTGAGGCTGGCGGTGTGTCGGTGGAAACGGAATGCTGCTGCTTAAATGCAGGGGGTTAAGGACGTGTCGCGGAGGTGTCGATATCACAGGAGCAATTACGGCCTTATAAATGGCCCCTCCGTCACGCCACATCAGGACCTCCATCAATCAGCCCCTTCACTGGCCCCCCCTTACACCCGTCACCCTCCCCTCAGCCTGCCATCTGTACCCTTCAGCCTCACCCCCAAATTGATAATGCGATTCGGGCCTTAACCAGGTTAGGTGCGCTGTCAGCCAGAGGTGAGGGGAATGCGCTAGTTTTCCAGTAAACCAACCAATGAACCAACCAACCGTCACGAGTCCTACCCTGGGATGTTTTTTGATTGGTGTTTACAAGGTGGGGAAATGATTGCACGGAGATCTCATAATGTTTGCATCCTGGGAGACAATTCTTTAACCATTATCGAGATGTCAGGGATGCCTGTCACTGAGAAAGAAAGAGACAAAGAGATAAACAGTGAGGGAGAGAGAGAGAGAGAGAGAGAGAGAGAGAGAGAAAAAAAAGAGATTAAGAGAGAATTGTCAGTATTTCCATGTGAATAGCTCACAAATACAAACCCACAGATGAATAAATTGGTTTCTTCCCTGATCTACCAAATGTGCCATCAGCATTTATCTAGATAGATAGATAGATAGATCATTAACATCCGTTAATAGCTCCTGCTTAGCCAGCTGTCTGTCAAGCTTTGCAGAACTAAATCACAGGTGCACTCCACTGTATTTCAGTAAGAATCTCTCAGTCAGTGCAAGCCTTCATCTGGCGACCTTTACTAATCTATCAGACAATCCATGCAGTAGAGCAAAGAGCAAAGACAACACAGCCGGGGGTCTGACATGTATTCAGTGGTCAGAACAGTGTAAATGGAGTAAAAGCAAGTGAACTACAGTGTCAGTAGTCAGAAAGATGCATAGACTCAGATCTAAGAGACTCACGCTCTGTTAATCTCCTGGGCGACCTCTGTCCGCGTGTCTCAGACGAGACTCTGAGGAACCGACCGTCTGTGATTCAAATATTTATAGATCAGCTTTGAATGAGGTTAAGGCGCAGTAGTGAACTGTAGAGAGATGTATTTAGAACTCAAAAAGAATTAAAAAAACACATGACTATTGTTGCAGTGGATTGAGTAGAGAGAGGAAAGCAAGTTTTTGTTTTCTGTCATGTCTGCCTTCAGCTCCAGCTCTCAGAGTAATCCGCCCACCCCTGCCAAGGAGGAGATATAGTAATAAATATGAATCTTTTATCCTCCTCTTCTCCTTCTTATTCTTCTTCTTCCTCATCCCTTCATTTTATCTTGGGTAGGATTATTTCTGTCTAAGAAAGAAAGAGATGGGCTAGACTTTCCGAGTAATTACTTTAAAAATACATAAGATATAAATGAATAATATCTGTCAGTTCCTTGTCAGCCCTTTTCTATTTTATCTATTTTTTAATCTCCCATTTTTTTAAGTCTCCCTTTTATATCTTGCCCTAAATCATGTGGCAGTGACTAAAATATTGCCGAAAGACAATGTAAAGATTTTATTTTGGCTGGGTATTGTAACACGCGTAAGCCATTATGGCAGTGCTACAGGCCCAGCATGCTTTGGGCTCGACTTAGCTAATGAGGGCGCATTGTGAGCAGGTACAACAGATCAAAATGGTTAATATCTTATTAAAGCATGGCCAATGGCTCCAGGTGAAGGCAAGCGCTTATTGTATTTCTCTGCCACGGGAAAATTAATGAAGAAATTTTGCAGTAAGCACCACTGCAGGAAACAGGAGAAAAACAGGCATCCCAGCACACCCCTGCTAATGTCTCGCAGTGAAAATGAGCTCTGCAACACAATTGCTTCCTGCGCCAGTAGCCAGATCGCACGGGCCCCACAAATGTGTACATATTACTCTGAAAAAGGAAACAGTTAACTACATTTTTGAAATAAAATATTGGTTTGGAAAAATAATTGTGTGTGTGTGTGTGGGTGTGTGTGTGTGTGTGTGTGTATGTGTGTGTGTGTGTGTGTGTGTGTGTGTGTGTGTGTGTGTGTGTACATGCATTCCTGCATGTGTTTGTGCATTGTTGTGTGTGTGTTTAATAATTCAAAAATGCCCTGAACTTGTTGTAATAGTGCTAATCAGTGTCAGCCAATATGAATAAGTCAAGTAAAGGTAATTTCTATCATGTATGCTAGTCCCCTGCCAGGCTGCTGTTACCCCAAAAGGCAGGTCTCTAATGATCAAACGAATGCCAAACTCACTAATGCGCCCCTCTGCTGCTCTGTAGGTGCTAGTGGCATTAGCATTCAGAGCCCTAGGGTCTGCAGGGGCATGTCAAAACCTGCTTTCATTTCCAGCACAACACCACCTCCTCCACCTCCTCCCTCCTCCACCTCTCATATCAGTGCACTTGCACTCCAAGAGAGACCATAAGGACCACATGGTAAAAGGCCCAATGTCAGGGCTAGTCTACGTGCCATACTGTACTCCAATGTGCAAACATGTCTTAAAGTGATTATATATATATATATATTATATTATATTATATTATATTATATTATATTATATTATATTATATTATATTCCTATCCTAACAAAGGAAAATAAATTCTGTTCTGTTTCAGTTAAAGGAAAGTTCCACTCAGTGTAGGCAGCAGATAGTGACTTAAAGTGCAACTTAAAGATTACATTTCTCTGTAAATAAACACATGGTACTTCTGAGAAACAAGAGCATAAAGATGTATTCACTAGTTATATCAAAACATGTTATGTTTGCCGCTTTTAATAGCAGTTATTTTAAGAAATCATCACAAATGTTCCATTTCTTCAAATATCATAACATACATATGCAGTTATCCTACGTGCTGCAGTGGATAATTTACAGGTGTGCTTGCGTGTTCCTGTGCTACTAATTGGCTTATAGGCCAAATTTGTGCAGAAATACTACTTCTATACATTATTGCACTGATCAAGATGTTATCTTATGTTTTAAATACTGCATACCTGAAGTAGCTTATCACATATGTTAGTTAAGGGCAGAAGAGACTGCCCTTAAATGAAAAAGAATTAAATTCTTCCAACCATACCTAATGCTCAGTACCTCATACTCAATGCCTAGCCCACATTGCTAATTTTGCATACTTCTTTGTACTAATTTGAATAATATAGTAGTGTAATGTTACTGTGAACAGCCACAGCATGATGTATGATCATAAAGCCCACTTTACAGTAGCTTTTCAACAAGTGGTTAAACAAAGTTGGAAGCTAATGCAATACAGTTTCCTTCAATTCAAAGTTTAACAGAGTAATGTAAAAGGCACTGATAAACTTCGTAGTTGGTACAGGCAATGCTACAAATCGAGTTGACCCTCAAGGAGTATCTTTTCCCCCTTTTATTTTTTTAACACCCAACCTTTGCAGTAATTGTGGCCAAATACAGGTGTCTAAATACAGTCAGGACATTTTTTAAGCACAGACATTATTCTGTGTCCTTCACAACAATGCACAATGCAATTTTGCCAAATAAATGACATGGATTAGATGCAAAGTCCCATCCAAAGAATGATGTGTGTCATTTTCAGGAAAATGCTATGAAAGTCTTTGCCAACTTAAACTATAACGTAAATCATGCAGATTTGCAACATGACCAAAAAAAATTAAAGTAATATTTTATTTGCAATTCACAATTACATGGACAAAGATATGCAGCACAGTTCAACTCATACACAACTATAGACAGAATGCAAGGGACACTATGTTTCACAGAGACCAATGAGCTTAAGCAATTAAATAAAAGGGATCACAAATGTAACACAGCACTAACATAGTAATAAATGACAATTTAACACTCACTTATACAGGATGGGCCAAAAATATGCAATACGTCTTGGATTATAAAAAATGATACCGAGTACCAAATATATTTGTTGTAAATCTGACATTCAGGAGTTTTTGATACATAGGTAAATTACTTTGGAAGCCACCACAGGTACAGAGTTCACAGCAGACTGTGCCTCACGTCATGCAAGCAGAGCTGTAAAAGCTAAGATTGTGCTTCCCTCAATGTAGGGTTGTTAAAAATTGTACATGCATATCAGTATCAGTGCTACTTCCAACCCTTGATGCAGTCACCTGCCTAAGGCTCAGATGTGCTTTACTGTACAGAACATAAATAAAGGAAAGGCAAGATAAGGTTTTGAAAAGACTTACTAATTCCAAAAGCGGTAAATGTAGCAGTATTACCCTAAAATTAGCCATGGGCTGATATTAACCCTTTAATGCATAAGATGGGTCTAAATAGACCCGGCAGAGTTTAAATTTTTGATATCTTTGTCATAATACATTTTTTTTACTCGGCGCTCCATGAATTCCTCAATTAACTTGTTTATGTCCCTTAGAAAGCGTCACCTCATTTTTGGCATCATTGCTTTTTACGTAAAAATACTTTTTTTGTTACTACCCCTTTAACACATAACATGGGTCTAAATAGACCCGTATTCATTTTCTATGCAATTTCACCAAAGGCTTAGTTTTTCTTAGCTATATTGCAAAATGATTTTGATTCTTCCTTCAATAATGCATCTTTTTATCACTTATGGAGTATTTATTTCCAGGACCAAAACTTAATTTAAATACTTTCAGGTTACTATTTGAAATAGAAGTCATTTTACATAATTATACATTATTTAGACACATGGGTCTAAATAGACCCGTATTCATTTTCTATGCAATTTCACCACAGGCTTAGTTTTTCTTACCAATGTGAATTTTTTTTGAATCCTCATTCAATAATGCATCTTGTTTCATCATTTATGGATTATTTATTTCCAGGACCAATACTTAATTTCAATACTCTATGGTTACTCTTTGAAATAGAAGTCATTTTACATAATATACAGTATGTCACAAGAGTGAGTACACCCCTAACATTTTTGTACTTTTTTTATTATATCTTTCCATGGGAGAAGTCTAAAGATATAATACTTTTCTACAACGTAAAGTAGGCAGTGTACAGCTTATATAACAGTGCAAATTTGCTGTTCCCTCAAAATAACTCAACACACAACCATTAATGTCTAAACCACTGTCAACAAAAGTAGACCCCTATGTGAAAATGTCCAAATTGTGTCCAATTAGCCATTTGTCCTCCCTGGTATCATGTGATCCATTAGTGTTACAAAGTCTCAGGTCTAAATGGGTAGAAGTTGTGTTAAATTTGGTGTTATCACTCTCACACTCTCTCATACTGGTCATTGGAAGTTCAACATGGCACCTCATGGAAAAGAACTCTCAGGGGATTTAAAAAAGAAAATTGTTGCTTTACATGAAGATGGCCTAGGTTATAAGAAGATTGCCAACACCCTGAAACTGAGCTGCAGCACAGTGGCCAAGACCATACAGCACTTCAAGAGGACAGACTCTACTAAGAACAAGCCTTGCCATGGTCGACCAAAGAAGTTGAGTGCTTGTGCTCAGCATTATATCCGGAGGCTGTGTCTTCAAAATAAGTGTAGGAGTGCTGCCAGCATTGCTGCAGAGGTTGAAGGGGTAGGGGGACCGCCTGTTAGTGCACAGACCATACGCTGCACACTGCATCAAACTGGTCTGCATGGCTGTATTTTAACATGGTAACGACCCCAAGCACACCTCCAAGATGACCACGCCTTGGGTGAGGGTGAAGGTGATGGACTGGCCTAGCATGTCCCCAGACCTGAACCCAATTCAGCATCTGTGGAGCATCCTCAAATGGAAGGTGGAGCTCAAGGTCTCAAGCTCAAGGTCAGCTCCGTGATGTCATCATGTAGGACTGGAAGAGGATTCCAGTGACAACTTGTGACGCTCTAGTGAACTCCATGCCCAAGAGAGTTAAGGTGGCCACACAAAATATTGACACTTTGGGCACAATTTGGACATTTTCACTTAGGGGTGTACTCACTTTTGTTGCCAGTGGTTTAGACATTAATGGTTGTGTGTCGAGTTATTTTGAGGGAACAGTAAATTTGCACTGTTATATAAGCTGTACACTGCCTACTTTACGTTGTAGAAAAGTATTATATCTTTAGACTTCTCCCATGGAAACATATAATTGAAAAAGTACAAAAATGTTAGGGGTGTACTCACTTTTGTGACATACTGTACATTATTTAGACACATGGATCAAAAAGTAGCAGTTATTTGAACAAAATGTTTTTAATTAGGCCTATTTAAATGACAATTATTTCATATCTGACTTATGATATTTAAATCACTTAAAAGTATAAAACAATACAGTGTTTTAATATGAGACTGTGAACATGTGAATAGCGAACAATAAGGTACATCAGTAAGTATAGTGCAGTATCGGATATCAGTCAGAGCATTGCAGGAAAACCCTAGGCTCAAGGACTTACCATAACAAGAACATATTTCCTGGATGAAATATATTAATTATGGAAGTTGCAACAGGAAAAAAAAACAATTTGGCTGACAATTGCATTAGAAACGAATGCGGGTCTTTTTAGACCCATGTCTGGAAATTAGAGTAGAAATTCCAAATCCATGTTTATTAATAAAATGAAAAATGTTAGTAAATATAAAATATGTTCTTTGCATTAAATACTACCTACAAAATTACTTTTATAAGTATTATGGGATTAATTGTATTGGTTTTAAAAGTTATGAGAGAGAATATCACAGTAATGGTTGGAATTACATTGGAAATGAATGCGGGTCTTTTTAGACCCATGTTATGCATTAGTGGGGGTTCTGATGGCTTATGCATTAAAGGGTTAATGTAAATCTTCACATCATGACAGACCCTCAGAGCTATTTCATCTGTGGTTTCATTTAGTATTTCTAATGCAGTATTTGCTTGGAAAGGAATAAAATGCTAAAGCACTTATGGTATACGGATACGGCTTTGAGAGGAAATGTCCATTAGCTTGTAGAGAGTAGTCTCAGCAAGCTAATGTAAGGGAGAGCATCTGGTTAGTGGCGAAGCTCCTGATGCCTTTAGCAGCAACTGGTTTCATTAGAGCACACTTAAACACAACCATTAGTGCTGTCTCTATCCTCTATCGTCACTCTCCTCGCTATCCTCGCTCTCGCCTACAGTGGAGCGTCCATCTGTCGCTGCGCACTTATAACCACCACCATTGCTCTCTCTCTCTCTCTCGCTGCCTTCACTCAGTTCATGAGTCATTTCGTCTCTCAACAGCATTGCAACATTAGGCTTCTTTACTTTACTTTATTTTTTCTCTCACTCTACATCATTTTGTATGTGTCTCTTATACACACACAGAAACACACGTACGCACACACACATGCATGCACAAATGCACACACACACATACACACACACACACACATGCACAAATGCACACACACACACACACACACACACACACACACACACACACACACAAACACACACACACACACACACACACACACACACACACACACACACACACACACATCATATGGAAAGCGAGCTGTTGCAGAGAGTTGTGGCAAACCTCTCAGAAGTTGAGGCACTTTTATAGAAATTAGCTGGACAGCATCTGCTTGCAAGGTCTCAGGAGCAGCAGTGATTGAAAGATATAGAATTATTTTTTTCTCTGATTGGTAATCCCAATGAGAGAGCGAGAAAGAGAGAGAGAGAGAGAGAGAGAGAGAGAGAGAGAGAGAGAGAGAGAGAGAAATCATATTTGATTGGTAATCTCCAGAGAGAGAGAGAGAGAGAGAGAGAGAGAGAGAGATAATTATTTATATTTGATTGGTAATCTTGGCTCAGTGAGAGAGAGAGAGAGAGAGAGAGAGAGAGAGAGAGAGAGAGAGAGAGAGAGAGAGAGAGAGAGAGAAAGAGAGAAAGAGAAAGAGAGAGAGAGAAAGAGAGAGAGAGAAAGACAGACAGAGAGTGAGAGAGAGAGAAAGACAGAGAGAGAGAGAAAGAGAGAGAGAGGCAATTATTTATATGTGAGTAAATGGTAATCTTGTGCTCCAGATGTTTAATGGTGCCGCCCTGTGGTTGTGGGGACTCTGGTGTTATGTAAGTCCTGCTGGCACTGCATATGCTCCAGTTGTTGCTGCCACTGTAATTTTCCACACCAGGAGCTCGACGTTTCACAGCCCAAATAGCCTATGTCTCCTTGGCAGACCAGTGTCTGTCTCCTCCAGGACTGGGTCAGAGAGACACATGTCTATAGATGCACTTATTGATCCTCACATGAAAATTGCATGATTCTATCAGGCTTCGTCTCCAGCAGAACAAAGAGATAATTTGGCCTGTTCCCATCAGAACCAGGCATAAATTAGCTACTGTTTCCTTCAGGACTGGGGAAGATCCGAGCCAGCTTGTATTAGGACTAGGGCGGACCTGAAACATCTCTCGCTATATGCCACACATGATGTTTGCCTTTGTTGTACTCTGGTTCATGAAAGAAGTACCTTTTGTACAATTTCTTACTTTCCTTTTTTAATGTTTCTTTACCTTTCCAGTAAAGTACCTTTCCAACAGAAAAATGGTCTCTGACATATATATATATATATATTGTGTGTGTGTTATAAGTAAAATACTGTGCATCATCATTCCATATATCCAGTGTCTGTAAATAGTGTGCAGGAGAGACTAAATGGGGAATGTATAGAGCTTAATAGAGACTGCAATACAGAGACTCTTGGACACCACAGTACTGGCCAAAAATGCCCTTTAGAAACTATTACTAGCCATGTTCACTACAATATTAGGCTGCACTGTCCTACTTATCTTACCGTTTCACTGATCTCATTAACAATATTCTCTAATTGGAGGATGGAGAGTAAAGGGAACATTATTTATTTATGTAACTTATAAAAACAGCAATGCAGCCACTTAAAAGTGCAAGTTCTGTTGGAGTTACATAAATATGAGTGGTATTTTTTTGGTGTTTGTGTGTGTGTGCATTCGTGTGTGTGTGTGTGTGTGTGTGTACGTGTCTGTGTGTGTTTGTGTGTGTGTGTGTGTGTGTGTTTGTGTGCGTGCATGTGCATGTTTGTGTGTGCGTGTGTGTGTGGGAGTATATGTGAAGAGGATTGTTTAGGCAGCTCGCAATTTTCTTTTCCAAGAATACTTTTTTTAAGATTTGTCATCATTAACCACCACACTTCATGGTAACTTTAGAAGAGATATAAAATGATCGCTTGAAGCAGCGTGCATTCTTGTCAGCTCTCCAATTTAGGACAGAAACAATACTGACATTTAAGCACATCTCATGCAGACTCTGTGGGCTGCAATTCTAGGTATAATCATCAAAGCTGGACTCTGCCGAATTCAAATACATTAATGCCCATCATGAAGCAAAATCCTTTTTCCTGGCTGCAAAATATGTGGCGGATTGGGGTGAAAACCCCACAGTGACAGGCGGAGGGGGACAATAAAGCGCTCCCAATCTGGGAGGAATATAAATAACGAGGCACCTCGGCCCACAAACAAACAGGGTAATTACGGCCGCCGGTGTGACCAGCGACCAGCGCGGTCCGCTTCCCTATTTGTCCCGCGCTCTGTGACCTGGAAAGCGCCGTATCCCTCCCGTGGGCCTTTGGCCGTCATCGGGCTGAGCTGTCAGCACATAACGGGACAAATGAACCAATCAGCAGCCCTCGCTACACCCAGATCCGGGCACCTATGACAACACAAGATGGTACGAGATGGCAACTCCACCATGGAGATAAATCCCAGGAAGCAGGGAATTCTGGGAAGGATGTCTCGTCAGATCAGTACCTGGTGTGTTCAGCAGTAATGTGAGGTGGCTTTGCAGCCAGCCCTCATTAAACCTGCGCTCAGGAGGCTTATGGCCAAGCAATTTAAAATATGCAGACCATTAAAAATAGAGAAAGTCAGTAAATCAATTATCTATTAGTTCGATTTGGGCTTTTGTAAAACACATGGGAAAAATTCAATGATTCTATTAAAAAATAACTTATTGACTCACAAAAAAGTGACTCAGAGCCTCTCAGCATTGTTGACACAGATTCAATGGAGAGTCAGGATGTGTTAACAACCACAAACACATCACAGCCAAACTGGTCATACATAGTCACATTCATGCTGCTTTGCATTCCTTTTCAATTTCACTAATGTACGTATGTATTTAACCAGATCTCAGCATTAAGCCAGTCCTTGCATGTTAAAAGGCAAAATATTCACAAACCCCATTCCACATCTATACTTTCACTATCTTCCCTGCCATATTAAGGGAGGTTGCAGTCTTTCAGGGTAGTTACATAAGGCCATGGTCAAATGCCTTTCAATGGGGCCTGCAGTTAGAATGTGGTTGTTACTGCAACATATGTGGGACATTCAAATATGCACCAAACTAGAAAAACCTTGTCAACCTCTGCCAACATGCTCAAGCCTTTTCTGTCCTTGGTCCTTTCCTGTACTCATCACATTGTGAGAGATCCATTGTGGACACCTCTGATATCACTTCCTGCAGTTTTGGAAGGTGGCACAAATGGTTCAGCCATTCTCAATTCTGTTTTGAGATATGCATCTCCATCAAAGAACACATCAGAGAGAGAAACAAAGAGGGAGGTGGGAGAAAGACACAGACAGACAGAGAGAGAAAAAGATAAAGAGAGAGAGGACACTAAAATATGACACACTAATACACACACTTGCATCCACACACTCATGGGACACCTATTCAAATGGCACTCATCCATCAAATGCACATGGACTGCACCCCATGCTGCTGGGGCCTTGACAGGGAGAATATCTGTAGACACAGCGATATTTTAGGGTAGGGCAACACACACACACACACACACACACACACACACACACACACACACACACACACACACACACACACACACACACACAAAAGTGACTTATATTGTATAACTATAATTATGCAGTGAACAAAAAGCAGAAGCAAAAACATTGTTGTGTATTGTCATTACCTCTATTGTGGCATAGGTTAGCAAGTAGCATTGCAGTATTGATACACCAAATAAATAAAGTGAATATGAAATACTGCTATATAATCCATGGCAGCTCAGTGCGATAGTTCTATGCTATATATGCTATATTTCAGTAACAGCAGTTCCATTTTCACTGCAGCAAGTGAATCAACAAATGACCTTTGCTGTGAATAGACTATAGATGTGTTGTGTTTATGATTTTGAGAGCCCATTACTTTCATACACAAAAAATATTGTAGTTGAAACACATTTTCAGTGACACCTATGCATTGTAATGTTACTACAGTCACACACATTCCCATGCAGGTATTATCAATTTATAAGAAAGGATACAGCATTTTATTTGTTTTTGGCAAAAAAATGGCATAATATTTTAACAGCAGTTTCATTTCTGTCCAAATGCAGCCTATTATACTTACTGTCTTGAACAGACCTTCCAAATGTTTTGTTTTGGTGGTGGTGATGATGGATAGAGAGGGATTCATGAACTTTTGGAAGAAGAAGTAAGTCAATGCATTTTGAGTGAAAACAAAGCAAAAATACATTTTAATTTAGTGTACTGCTTTACTCGGCTCGAAGTAGACATGGTTTTCAGATGAGAGTAAAATATTGAAAAAAAAAGTAATTACATAAATGAAGTGTTTTCAAGCACAGAAATAGACCAACTTGCACAGGCACAACTTTGCCACACCCACGCAGCTAGCAATAGCGACAATGAGAAGTCGTAACATTTTTAACAACCCACTGCTGCAAGGTTGTTTTGTTCCTAGTGGTCAAAGACAGACAATTACCTGCAGAGTGTCTAGTATTCCTTTAAATAGCTGGACGAGTGGATGGTCGGCATCACCTCATTCTCTGTCTTTGCCACAACTGTTAGCCCTAATGATTCTTCTTCCTGACACTCATTAACCTTCTCCAACAGCAAACTCACTGTAAATCCCAATAAACTTCTTGCAATTGTGGACAATTACTTGCCATCCTTTCTGTCTAGGAACTGATGGCATACCCACCCACACACAGACACACACACAGATACACACACACTCGTACACCAATACACACATGCACACACTCAGACTCCTTCTCCCTCTGTCACACACACACATCCACAGATCCTAATTGGGAGAGTTTTGAGCAGGTTGAAGCGAGTTCTTCGGGGAGCCGTGGTGTGTGTGCTTGTGTGTGTGTGTGTGTGTGTGTGTGTGTGTGTGTGTGTGTGTTGACAGTGGCTGCAGGTGTTTGTGTCTGTCTGACTGGAGCGCTGGTGTGTAGAGCAAGTGTAAATTCAATAACAGGTGGAGGAGGCCGCCAGGAGCCAACGGAGAGGCTCTGTCACCGAGGGGGCAACTCCGACCCCCAAGGGCCGCGCTTGTAATGGACCCAGCTTTAATTAGCCCAGCGCCTGGAGCAAAAGCGCTGGCAGGACACACAGGGAACCAGGGAACCAGCAGGGAGGCTCACTCTCTGCCGCAAGTGGGACGTCGAATCGCCCAGATATTTTTTTGGCAAGTGCCTTTGCCTGTGCTGTGCTCAGTCCCTCCCTCACTCCCTTGCTCGAGACATTCACAGATAGTGCACTGGAATTAATATGGTACACGGTCATTATCTGTGTTCAATTTTTTAACACCATCGTTTTTTTTTTTTTTTTGGCTCTCTCAATTATGGGTGCCAAACTGCACTGCAGAGCATCGGTCGGTCAGAGGCACACAGGGTTGCACAGAGAACAGAACACAGCCCAAAATGAGAGGCCTATCCTGGGGAAAAAAACATAAAGTGTTGCTGCCTGCCAAGCTGTCCCTTTTTACTCCAGACTGACAGGAGTTGAAAGCATATGTGCTGGCCTGACTGATGAGGGAAGCATCTGACGGGCACCCAGCTCTACCCAACAGGTTGTGTTGCCAGTGGTTAAATGGGAATCTCCCTAATGGCCATATGCTGCTGGAATGGGGGGAAAAAACCAGACACAAAACTGGCTCCTCGCAAAGTGGACAAAATCTGTTTCCCATTACTTCATGTTACCAGTACAAAATTTGGAGTTTGTGAAACACACAAACAGATGCTGAGGCAACTACCAGTGGTCCTCACTAATGCCCAGTGGAGAAGATGGATAGCACATCTCAAATGGCCTGTCTGTTTTCACCAAATTTTGCAAGGCCCTTCAAAAGAGTACCAATCAATAATGTTTCTAAATGTGTGCCTCACAGTTTCACAATGTGCACAATAATAAACTTCAAAAACACCAAAAGTACTATCAGCATTCTCTCAAAACTCTCAAATGAAATGTTATGTCTAGTATGGTTAAGTTGTTGAGAAAAATAATATCTGTCGTGCATTGAAATCCAGAAAATGGGGGTGGATATTTAAGGTCAACAGTTTCTTTGAACTGTTAAGTTTGAAAGCTTTTTGTAAACATTATAAAATGTGTGATTAAGCTGTAACATAGACTTACCGCTACAGACTATTTGGTTATGTTCACAAATCTTTACACAGAACTTGAAACAAGTAAGAAAAAAATGTCAGCAAATGTTTGCGTATATTTGCACATTTGAATATGTCTCTGTTAGAACCCACCAGATACGTTCATTGAATGAAACACTACTGCAGGAATACACTTTATGTGCCCTGTGAACACTCAGTCAAACAGTATGTCTTGTCAAAAGTCATAAGCTATAATTGGCTATACTAATATTAGTAATATTACCATCAATAGAGGTAGCAGTTCAACTTGGTGCTTCTGTTCAGGCCAATGATAGCATCAAAACAGTTTAGTTTAATGACGAGGCCTGGCTGTATTTCACAGCCTTCATCTGAAGACAGCAAACAGACATTTACATCAAAGGAGCTTTCCACTGTCACTCTTCACGTTTGCAGGTAATTTGTCTCAGAGTGATTGTGTGCTTCCTGCAGCATGTGGTGTCACTTCAACTCCCAGTTTATAAAAGGCTTCCAGTCCCTGCATATGTCTTCTGCTTTTTCCCTTCTTTTTTCTTCTTTTCTTACTTAATTGCTTCCTTTCTAACCATAAAGTTCAGCTAGGGGAAAAAGTGAAAGAGGGGAATCATCTAAAGGGAAAGTAGCCTCATTATATCCTTTTGTACTTTTTAATCAGTGCCTGTTAATTACGCAAATGCATTCCTGGCAAGGCTTACTGGCAGGAGGGACATTTTGGGATAAATGTTCAAAGAAGAAAGGTAAGTTATTCTTGTCACTCAGTACAAATCGTCTCTGTGGGATGTCATCTCTCTCTCTCTGTCTTTTTTAACACCCAATGCCATACCAGACAAGCACTAAAATAAATTACTGTACAGTTTGCTTTTTTGCCATTTTAATGTTTATAAAATATCTTCCTTTAGAGTAGTCAGAGTAAAGTCATTGTTTCCCCAACAATGTAGTACTGCATGTTAGGAAAGCACAATGTGTTTTCTAAATACTTCACATACATTTTTGTGCTTTTACTCAAATCACTCTTAATTGAAATATAATAATTTTACTACCTGAGACAAAAATATGTTCTCCTGTACATCTATTTCTTTTGTTTGTTTGTTTTGTCAGTGGTATCAGTGTCAGCAGTGGAAGCTCATTCTCCTACAGATGGGAGTCAGGTGTGCACATTCTCACTCGCACCAAAAATTATGCTTCCGAGAAGACAGGCGATTCGTCACCCACCTTTAGCCGCGAGCTGGGGGGAGGGGAAGGGAAGGGAAGGTAAGGGGTTGGGGGCCAGAGCACATGTCACTATCTCATCGCTCAGGGGCCTTGTTCGCTACAAGATGAACTGGGTAAGCGCCAGATACTGCAGCTCCTATGGGAGAGACAAGGACAGCGGGAGGAGGCCATATGAGGGTCATGTGGGGTGAGGACGTCCCGTGGTGAACTGGTATAGGACTCATTTAGACCAGGACACAGAGGCCTGAGAAGGGGTTAGGCAGGACATGTTTGGAGCCTCACTGTGAAGGTTAACCTATTGTTAGCAAGTACATTTTGTGCTACGGCATGAAGGGTATGGGAACAACACGGCAAAAGATACAGTAAACTGAGGAATTCAGCACACATAGAAACACACATAGAAACACACAACACACACATACACACACACACACACACACACACACACACACACACACACACACACACACACACAACTACTATAGTAAGTGATAGAAAAGAAGTAATCAGTAATCTAGTGTAAATAGAAAAAAACACATCCTTATAATCTGTACACTTTGTTGAAAGAATGGCTCACACCTTGTTCCATACAAAAGCACAGCCACCAAATGACTCCAGCCTCATTGTGCAGTAGTAGCTGCTCTTCACATGCAAACATTGGTCTGTGCATTTGCGCTGCATGCAGATGGAGTGTGGCTGTGATGAGGAAGGAGCGCAAAGGAGGCTGCTGATGGGCTGAAGGGCTGCAGCCTTTCAGGCACGCTCAGAGGCCAGAATGCAATTAGGATGCTCCAGAACTAGGTGCTAATGGAAATTGCTGGCAATGTGTTGGCTGTCAGGAAGGATCACTGTAAGAATTAGCCGCCATCGTAGCATATTAAACATTTAGAAGGTGTTGATTGCCAGGACCATATTAGAAGCCCTTCGATAGATATGTTGTCATGGTGATGGGTGACAGCAGAAAAAAACTAGAGACAAACAAGACATGAAGAGAAAGAAAGAGAGAAAGAAAGAGTGAAAAAAGAGAGAAAGATGAGGCCTTGGTGAGAGAGAAAGAAAAAAAGAGTGATGAAGATGTTGCATAAGTGAGGGTGATAGAGAGAAATATAAAGGCAAGGGTGCATTAGAAAGGGAGACAGAGAGAGAAAGAGAGAGAGAGAGAGACTGAGAGAGAGACAGAGAGCGAGAGAGAGAGTCAGAGAGTCAGAGAGAGAGAATATTTGAAGTGTCTGAAGTTCACTGACAGCAGGAAGAGGTTAACAGGATCCTTGCATGAATATTCACGGCAAACACCCCTGGGACCAAAAGACCCAATTAACAAATCCCATTAATTACGAGACTATCACAACTGATTACAAGATGGCCGTCTGCTCCTGGCACAATGCGGCCCACATTTTCTGCTTCATGGAAGAGTAAGAGGGGGTGGGTGCAGGGCGGGGAGAGAGAGTGCCCATTGCGAAGACAATTGAGAAAAGTCAATGTCTAAAACCAGGCCCGTGAAATTTACAACTGAAATGTACTCTCTATAGTGGGCAAGGGTCAGCCATCTACCATTCCATCAGGGGAGGAATCTGTGTGTGTGTTTCTGTGTTTCTGTGTGTGTGTGTGTGTGTGTGTGTGTGTGTGTGCGCGCGCGCAGGGGTGCCGGTAGGAATGTTCTAAATTAATAGCAAATTAATATTAATAGTGACCCTTAAAAGCCCCCTGTCAATGCTAGGCCCTTACAATCACCCTACCCTTCTAACAGTAAGATCAACGATCTGCAGTAAAATCCACTGAAGACTGAAGAGAGAACTATGGCAATATAGTTGCGCAGCAGTTAGTAATCTTACACAACTTCATAGTCTGTTGAGTCCGAAAATAGAATGTGTCACTGTTGATTGGCAAATAGCTCTCACAGATCCCAGCAATTACAGCACTCTCGTCCGTCTGTAACTCTTGAAATTGCTCCTGCTCTTACTGTGGTGTATGATTGAGAGGGTGGTATTTCTAAAGGACAAGGGGGAGCAGATGGCAATTAAAGCTGTGCAGAGATAAGCATTTATTTTAGGATTGTTATGCCAGCATCCTCATCATCATTTTCTGTTACACAGATATTTGTGAGCGCAATCCTTTTATCTGTGAATTCATCATCACGTTCATTCCCATCTGATAAATATAACCATCTTTTTAATCGCAAAAGAGTTGCTTGAACTCAGCATATTTTGATGGCTTTTGAAAATGACAATGTTAGCATTTATATCTTTAGAACAGTGTTATTACCCAAAGCAAGCTACAATCAGCCACTGGAACATTGGACAATTCTTTTAACACATTTCTATAACAGCGCTGGACTTCATGATGTTAGGTCACGACCTCAAAATGACCTAATGTTAACCTCAAAAAATAGTAGTAGTAGTAGCAAGTATTTTAAGAAAAAAGTCTGACAAATGTTAAATGATTAAAATGTCTTTCTCAAAATGCCTTCCGTAGTCATGTGCGTCAATGATGCAGAACACTGGGCAACACATTAGATATGCTGACATTAGGGCTATGCCATATGCTCTCTCTCAATGAAAGAGCACAAGACATAGAAGTTTACCTTCATCATCCTGTTGTAAGAGTATATCTAGCTTAACAAGACCAGAAATACGTGCTTTATTGGTAGTTTGCTAGCAGTTAGTTGGTAGTAGTAGTTCATTAGCCTTTTCCACGGCACAGTTGATAGGACATTGTCTTGGCTTACAGTACATACTTACCACAACACATCCAACAGCACACTACAGGAAATGGCACCATACACAGAACTTGCCACAATGCTTGACTCTGAAACTGACAAACTTTATATATGAAGGTAAACTTCCTGAACCTGGTGCTAACAGTCTTTCAATATGAAAGTAAACTTTCTGTACAGCCACTTGACTTGACTGCAAATCACAGACTAAAGAAAGTAGGAATAAAAGGTCTGACGCTGTACTTTTTTCTTTTGTCCTCTAGTTATGACTCCAAACTTCCCCCGTGCACAGCGCCGTTGCTTGTCAGGCTCTCAGCATTACCAAGTGCAGAATGAATTAACAGTAATTTAATGCATTGTTTGATTTGCTGATTCGCACATTTGCATGTCTTTAGTGAGCTGAGGACAATGGAGGCAGTGGGGGCTGCTGGGAGTGGCAAAAGGGTCAAGCTTGTCTCCTCATACTCCCCGTCGAGCCCCCACGTATGGTGACTGCTGTTTGCCACAATGGAGAGTCACACAGGGGAAGCTAATACATTTTTAATTGCATGTGTGATTACATGTCTAAGCAACCTCTGCTGGTTGATTAAATGTATTTGGGTCAATATTAGAGGCCAATAATTTCTAGGGCCTTGGAGAAAGTGTTAGGAGGTAATTGTGAAGGCCCAATTACAAATCTTTCATATTGTAATAACAGAAAATGATGTCCTCTAGGAAGGCATGGAAAGCATGATTAATGACGAGCGATACGTGTAGGCCCATTAACCAATGGCATAGTTTTAATTTCACACACTAAACGTCCACACACACTCCAGTCTGGCTCACTGGGGTGAGGTGTGAGATGCTGTTTAATGACATTTTTAAGAGCCACTGGGACAGAATGATCTACATAGAACATCTCAATCCTCTTTGCCATCTCAGAGGTGACTGGTGGAAAATAATAATTAACATATCGCCAAAACCTTCACCTCTACAGCGGTCTGCCCTGCAAACCACTTGAGAAAAGTGCTGTAAGGATTTGGAAGATGTTAAGCACTGGTAGGCCTTTGGAAATGAGACGCTTATCAAAGATAAACATCATCTTGGATTAAGTTGCCAAAGTGGGCAAAAACAAATCCTTATCTCTATTCAAAGTAGTTGGAGTGATAGTCTCAACAGTACATTTTATACGATTTATATCTGTACATTTTATTAAAAAAGCTTCACTATCATAACAGGTCCATAGCTTGTGTAAATAAACACTGTGGGCTGCATATAGTTTAAAAGAGCTTTGAAAGGGTGACAAAACCTCTTTTTTCTTTTATCAGAAATAATACCGTGCAATTATACAGTATGAATACATTTCAGCGACTATTTAGATAGTTTCTCACCTTACTGAACACCTCTATAATGATTTACGCCATTACTATAACTATTATTTTAATTAACTCCGTTACCCTCATATTCTGGCAAGGTATGAAATCTATCATGGCAAACAAGGCAGAAAAGACACGCTGCATGAAAAGGAAATGATGCGTTGGCCACATCGCATTAGCAACCCTCCATAAACCAAGCCGTCGGGAGGCGAACCTGGCCGAAATTAAAAGCGCTAATGTTTCTCCCATAATGAGTCCCATTACTTTTATACAAAATGCGAATGATTGCGGTTTACGCCTTGCTTGGCGTCGCACTTGCTAATTTATATTTCAGGTCGACACACTTCAAGCGAGCTGAGCCTACTGAATATTTGCTGCGTAGCTGTTTAACAATTTCTGCATGACAATATCTGTTTAAAAGAATTGCCTGGAAATGCATTTGGTTTGCACAAGGAGGTGAGTGTATGCAGCTCGCAAGCAGGGCACGAAGTCTTTCCTGCACGGCTTAAGTACCTGCACGTCTCATAATCACTGAGGTGTTTGCGCAGTCGCTGCCTGAGCAAACTAAGAAGTGCCTAGAAGTGGCAGTCAGTGTCGGAGCTCCCAGGGAGATGGTCTGATTGTTTCTCTGTCTTCTCGGCCCACCCAGTGCCGCTACACTTCCTCTCGGCGGCGATGCCTTAGTGTCTAAGCTCACACACACAGACACACAGCTTTTTTTTCTCTCAAAAGTTTCCTCGATCCATATTACAATGAGGAACCCACAAAAAAGTTTTTAGTGTCAGTTTCGACTGTTTCACCTTTAGAGGGGAAGCCGAGGCTCATGGCACAGGCAGCCCCATAAACAAACACATCTCCAATGGCGATATCAGTTAAGGCCGGGTCCGACACCCCTCTTCTCCCGTGGAGTGTGACGTTCCCGCAGCACGTTAGTGTGTGTGTTGCAAGTGAGCAGAAGGGAGAATAATTGGACAAAGTCTCATGCAAATGTGTCTCCATGCCACAGACTTTAAGGTGAGATCTGTTTGCTCATGCAGATGACAACTTGAGCCCTCATTTTTTTTTCCTGCTTGAGATAATCAGGCGCTCGAAAGAGGGCACAGTGAAAGGGCGGAGAGGAAAGGAGGGAAGGAGGGAGGGGTGGCATGAAAGCACCCCTCTTCGTGTCAGAGGAATTAAGGGGCCCCCTGTTCCTCTCTCTTACACAGAGCTGGGAGAGAGAAAACAACACAGACTCAGCTGTGACAGCAACCAGTGAGCCAGGCTTCAAGGTGAAATAATGTGCCTGCCTAACAACGTCCATTGGCAACTGACTTAAATCAGACTTTCACAAGTCCATCCAGTCATGTGGGTAAGCTTTACCTGTTGTCCTGCGGTTACAAACAATTTGCTGCATGCCAAACAGGAAGTGCACTGTTGTACTTCATTCAATCAGCTGTGAATACAGTGACTAGAAGCCACTAAAGTTAAAATCATACCAACTAGAAAGCCTAAGCTTTGGCTTGGCAGGGTGATTAATTCAAAAGGGAGTGACTTGAGGAAAGTTCTGTTTAGTTTAGAGAAGATATGGCGGACACAGTAAAGGCAATGCTGATGATTGAAAATCAAATCATATTCAGCTGGTTCATATTAAGGGCTGTCAGCTGGTGGACACAAAGACAATGCAGAAGTCAGTTCAAGTAAAGGAAGTAGAGCTGCAGTGAAAAGGAAATGATTAGTCCGTTTCTTACCACAGTTCCAATAGACATGACAGCTAATAGCACATACGGTGCTTTGTTGGTCTCAGCAAAGATCAAGGCAGGGTTTCTCTGAAGAATAATGCTTTTTAAATCACAACACTGACAGTCCCTATAGCCAGCATCATTAAAGGAACCAACGTCAAAACATAACAGTGCATAGTTCTGAACTTGGCAGGCAAACTGTCAAAAATACACACAAGCGGGTACACACACACACACACACACACACACACACACACACACACACACACACACATTAGTGAGGGGAAGAAGAATAGCATGGGGATGAGTGACTGCCTAATCATGTGCAGAGAAAGTGCACAAGCCCAAAGGTATTCACAAATAGTCCAGCGTGTGACTAACCCATCCCACCAGAGAGGCTCATTATAGTGCTTGCACAGGGAGAAGATGACCATGGCAAGGACAGTGCAGTTCAAGGCCACCAGCAAAGGCAGCTACAGCCATGTGCCTTTATACCAACCCAGCTTACTGTAGTGGGCCAAACGCTTGCGCCTACCAACTTTCTCCAAAATGATCACTTACTGAGACGTAGTACAGGACTACAGCAATGTGCTCACGCCATAGGAAATCGTTTTTTATTTTTTCTAGAGCATAAGGTGACTTGTGTTTCAACCCAAACCACAAAAAGCATTATCTTCCGAACGGACCTATACAGACAGAGAAAAATAAATGAAACAGCATTTTTCTTTCTGCAAAATGCACTACAAATAATAAAGATATAGGTAAACAGGCTACTTTTTTACATTTTAATTTAATCTTTGTGGCTAGAGAAAGAACCTATGCCAGCAAGCTTGATCTGGTACTGTGGGAAGCAGTGGTTACATGTATATGTGAGTCTGTGTGTGTGTGTGTGTGTGTGTGTATGTGTGTGTGTGTGTGTGTGCACGTGCATGTGCTTGTGTGTGTGTGTATGTGTGTGTGTGTGTGTGTGAGAATGAGAGAGAAAGAGAGGGAGGGAGGTAGAGAGAGAGAGACAGAGAGAGAGGGAAGGAGAGAGAGAAAGAGAGAGAGAGACCCGACTGTATTCACACACACACACACACACACAAAGGGAGATTTCTGCCTCATCCGGTGAGAGAACAGACAAACTGGCAGACACGGGAAGCATCAAAGGTGTGAAAACACAGCCGTGGGTCACCTAAGTTAATAGGAAAGAGCAGCTAAATTATTTAGCTATTGGCTTTCAGAAGCACAGCACCTCCTGTGCATTATATGACTGCATGTGGTTGTCTACAAAGGTCTGTGGGCAACACAACAGAGAGGGTCCTGTTGATTTTGCAGTGAAGTAGCACAGTACAGCCCAGTCAGATAAAAGGGGCCGAATAGTGTGAGTGCACATATCACTGCAGTGCTTGTTTGCTGCTGTCCATGGTACTGAACATGAACATGAACATGCCACTCTACTGTTTCAAATGCAACCATCCTGTGAGATATATCTAGTAGTAGTAGAGATACTTTATTAATCCAGAAGGAAATTAAGGAGTGATCTAGAGTGATGTAAATCATCAGATGACCGTGGTGACAGAAAAAACTCATCAAAGATAACTTGCATTGGAGATAAGGACAAAGGTAGTCACAAGTATCCACAGCCATCATAATTAGTCTATGTGTATCGGCAATGAGATGCACATTGCCCTGATGATTTAAAACAGTGTACTTCTCTCTGTGAAGCAGAGTACTTTGGCATAGGCCACAGATAGTGACTATGAGAGATAGACATCCCTTGGTTCAAATTCATCATTACCTAAAGGCCACGTATCTGGCAGCAGACCTTAGTGTTGTATGGATGTCTGAGATACCTAAGGATTGCAAGAGGGCTTGAAGTGTGTAGAAGAGCTTTAGCTTAAGGTCAGTCTTCACCTTATTTAATGAGGAAATTTCAAATAGCTTGGAACACACACACACACACACACACACACACACACACACACACACACACACACACACACACACACACACACACACACAAAGGGAGACATTAAAAGAGGTAAAAAGAGATATTAAGAAGAGAAAAAATAAGGCAAAATTCTGACACACTTGGATCCAGACAGCATCTTGTAGTGCTAGGATAGGCCTGAGGCACTCAAGTATGAGCATCAGCATTCAGGAACGACTATAAAGGCACGTCGGCTCCGAACATCATAAAGATATGCACAGAAGGGTGATGCAGGGGTAAGCACCCAGGGTGCCTAGAGGGAGAGAACTCAGTGCATAACAACAACGACAAAAACGAGAGAAAGAGATAGACAGAAAAGCAATCTGAAAAAGAGAAAACAGATATGAGTAAGTGATCTTGACACAACAGGTGCCACTGAAAGTGAATTAGGAGGTTATGGAGAGCCCACAGGGAGCAGAGCGACAGAAGTAAATATGTTTGTGTTTGTCATCTCATGGAATTTTGTGATAGCTGCTGCATGTCTTAGCAAATCAGGACCTCTTCATCTTCATCTTAATGTGCCAGTTGCTGGAGACCTCTCAGGTGATTACAATAGTGATTGTCACTGGTATTTAATCTGCCAAACCGATGCATTTATCTCCGAGACAAAATGACTTCATTAAGGGGGCATGATTAAAGAGGAAGTCCTGAAGAACTGAAGAGCTATATACTATACATGTTATATAGGTATCTGAAGACACAGTGATCTTCTAGATGAGGTACATCTGAGGAACTAACAAGCTTTTCAGTCCCATCTCAACTCTATCATGAAATAGAAATTCCAGCAAAAATCCCAGCATTCTCCCCTGCACCCTTATTTAGATTAGGGAAGACACTCACTATTAAAGACACTTACTGTCTACACAAGTAAAACACCTCAGCGATATCCCAATAGCTCCTATCTCAACTCTATGATGGAATAGAAATCCTAGTAAAAATTCCAGCATTTGAACCATCTAGACATTTACATTGGACCCAGGTCTAGATGGTTACAGTGGAGCCTGATCCAGATGAATACCCGATGGGGCACCATACAGTGACCATCTACCTTGAATAAAAAAGTTTTTAAAGGTGGCATAGAATTGTTCAAC
Organism: Setipinna tenuifilis; assembly: GCA_030347295.1. Taxonomy (NCBI): domain Eukaryota; kingdom Metazoa; phylum Chordata; class Actinopteri; order Clupeiformes; family Engraulidae; genus Setipinna; species Setipinna tenuifilis. The sequence continues at coordinate 26,580,038 of CM059280.1, forward strand.
AGGGTTTTGATCCTTGTTCTGTGATATGACATGTACACAATACAATTTTGGTTGGATCTGTAATGCCTCAGAAGCTTCCTAAAAGCCTTTTTCAGAAAACTATGTTAGGATGGGGGATGTTAAATGGGTGGTGTGGCAACCTTTGGCACCTATTTGACAACCTTTCGGGCTTAACTGGCAACATCTCTATGAAATGCAAGCACTTGACACTGATTGGCTGCCTTCACTGCCAGTATGTAATGGTTGTTGAGATTGGTATGGTAGTGGAACTGCTTCGCTATGTAGTATCAAATGCTGCAAATTATTTTAAGAGGGGGGGAATGGAAAGAGAGGGGGGGCAGTCAGATACATGTTACGTCACATGTGTCTGTCGTTCAGATTGGCACATTTTCTGGTAGGCATTTCTTAAAGAGGAAGACCGAGATGTTCAGAATGTCTAGGACTTTTTGTGTTCTTGAATGCGGGTAGACTACTATTCTTCGAGGCAAAATGATTTTTGATTCTCTGTCATCTTAAAAGTAACACAAACACACACATGCACACACAGATACAGGCACAGACACACAATAACACACACACACACACACACACACACACACACACACACACACACACACACACACACACACACACATGCACACACACATATGCACGCACCCATGCATGCACACATATCAATATACACACACAAACACACACACAGCAGAGATAGAGAGGGGGGGGGGGGGGCAAAGAAAGGGAAAGAGGGGAAGATGAATGAACCCAATTACAATATAATAGCACCCCAGTGATAAGAATCAAACAAGCAAATAATATAAAAGAATACTCTATTGTTGATAAACAAGCAAAAACTATGAAAGAACTATGAAAGAATAATAATATTGCTACAGTAGGAGAAGCGCATGGACATCAGTATGTCAAAATCTCAGCAAAAATGGAGATAAAGGGATAAACGTGGGTCAGACATGTACTTGACACAACTAGGAGGGTTGGACTTTTTTGTCTTCTGGGACTTGTGAGGGTTTCATCAGATTAAGAGGCAGAGGATGCTGACTCACAACATCACGACTGTGGAAAAAGCAAAGGAAGACACTCACTGTCTACACAAGTAAAACATCCCAGAGATATCCCAATATCTCCTGCACACACACACAGACCCCCCCCCCCCACACACACACACACACACACACACACTGCACACACACCACACACACACACACAAGACACCTTGGCATAACATAGTTTACCATTATGACAGCAAGCCCTAGATCATCTCAGTCTGGTTGAAGTGCATAGCAATTATTTCAGTTCACCAAATCTGCAAAAAAAGGTACCCTGCATACTAATGGCTGACTCTCCAGTCTTGGCAGGACTAGTGGGCTTGGCAGATTTCCACTCCTCTTCACTCTTGTTAAAGGGGGAGGAAAGGGAAGAAAAACAAGCAGGAAAAAGCCAGCAAGAAAAAAGCATCTTCCATGGTGCAGGGTCACCTCTAGACAGAGGCTCCTTGCTGTGCACATCTTTCTCAACCCCCAAATTACCTTACTCATCAACAGGCCACAAAAATACAACATACAGAACAAATTTACAGGACAAATACACAGGAGGCGAAAATAGAAACTCAATGTCTTGTCATGAAAATCAAATGAGATATAATGGAAAGTGCTGTAGCCTTTTCAAAAATATCCCTATAATTTCTTATTTGTCAATGCATATTTGACATTGAATGGATGACACGGGTCAGAATAAGTCTTGGCAGGCCAAGTGGTTGGCCGACTACAGTGAACTGGATTGGTGTGAAGAGACAATATAAAATGATAAGAAAAAGAGGCATTTCACATTCTGGTTGCATCATGTCATGTTCAAAATCGAAAAACAAAATGATGGTAACTTAATGTTTATAGCTTATTATTAAGCCTTTGCTATGGCCACATTTTATTGACTTTTTCCACTGATATTTTGTTGTCACTTCCTTTAGACCAAAAGTTAAAGCAAGCCATGATTGATTTATTTGCGAATGTACTGTTAGCACAAACACATCCTATGAACACACAACATATCTGAAATCACTGTAACTCCAATAACCATTGAAACGGCAATAACCACTGAAGTAAAATAGCTATTTTACTTTCATGTTAGCCTTAGAGGCCAAAGTGTTTTTTTAAATACACAGTGAACCAACTACTGTAAGTAGCTGGTGTGAAACTGAGAAAAAATACTTTAAAAATCTGCTGCTTGAATGTGTTTTCAGCATCATCTTTTTTTCCCAAACAACAACATCATTGACGTGTTCATATTTGTCACATGATAAAACTCATGTTTATTGTTTCAAAAATGACAAAAACTCATTTACGCCCAAAATTAAAGTCACAGTCTTTTGCCATTACAGGGCAGAATGGTTGCATGCTGTTAACATAGTTTTTTTTTTTGGCTTGCCACATCCTCTCACAGAAAATATATTTTTTTGCCTCAAAATGACAATGCTACTGGAAGCAAAGCAGAAGTAATGTGGGCAGAGCAAAAATAATATACTGTGAAATGTAAAAAGTTATGTATTGACATATAAGATATTGTCATTACATGTCGAAAGTGATTTTGTAACCATGATGTTGCCTCTCATTCCTGCTGTGTGAGAGAAAAAAAGGGATAGCTAATGAAATAAAGAAGCTGTTTCACAGGACAGCTGAAATGGAATGAAAAGCTTTGTGCGACCATGCGATGCGATGCGGTACGATGCGGTGCTGTAAAATAAACAAATGAGATATATGGCGGAGCACGGAGATGCCCGTGTGGCGAGGCAGCCTCATTAGTCAGCGGGCCTGGGCTGGCCAGAGATAGCAGCTATAAATAAATGTTTTTAATTTGCCTTTTTCTCATTGTCCAGACTGGCTGCTGGCTTCTGCTTAGCTGGCATCTCAAACAGAGCCAGACGAGCGGTGATGAATGGGCCGGCCATTACGGCTTCATCTGTACAGCGCTCCTCCATCAAACAAGCACACAAGTAAACTCCCTCTCTTTGTCTAGTCCGCTCACTGCATCTCTTCCCACTTTTTCCTTTGTCTTCCTCTTTTTGTGTGTTGGTTCCCTGGTTTAACACACACACACACACACACACACAGCTGTGCCCCCCCCCCCTCCAAAAAAACACCAAACATGTGCATAGGCTGCCACACTGCCACACAAACACACCTACACACACAAACACACACACACACACACACACATGTGCAAGTACACACACACACACATGAACGCACACACACACACACACACACATGAACGCACACACACACAAACACATGCTTACAGGGACTGAAATACTCTTGATAGCCTCATTTGCTCTTCATAGACCAAACTTATTTTCCATCATTCAACCCCTACATCATGTCAAACTGCATACATGAATTCCTGCAAACACACATACACACACCCACATGTGCACTCACACACACACACACACACTGATATTTGTCATCCGAAGTCAGGCCCCCACTGGCCTTTTAAGCAGCACTGGTTTCCTTTTGGCATTCCAAATCAGAGACAGCAGCGCTCCAGCAAGTCTCCTGGTCCAGAGCGGCACTATTCAAATGAGCCAGCAGACGCAGGCACATCACAGGGAACATGACAGCGAGGCCGACGTGTGAGCACAGATCTGGCATTTGGCAGGCCCCGCGCAAATCAAATCAAGGCTGGGGAATAGGAGCCAGCCAATTAATGCCCCCAACGCGAGCAGCTTTTCCACTGAAGCCAACCGTTAGGAAAAGAGCAAAAAAAGAAAGAAAGAGCGAGTGAGAGAGAGAGTGTGTGTGAGAGAGAGAGAAAGAGGGAGAGAGAGAGAAATAGAAAGAAATACTGAGAGAGAGAGCCTAGACATGCCAACAGACAGGCCCCATGACAAACTGACAGACAGTGAAAAAAATTGAGGCAGACAAAAGCAGCGCAGTGATGCAATCAGTAAAGTTCCACACGAGGAATGAGCAGAACAGGTAGTGGCAGAAGACACACACACACACACACACACACACACACACACACACACACACACACACACCATTAGTGGAGCCTGCTTAAGGAGGAAACACTCCATACTCTACAGAGGTGAAAATAATCCCCCTATCTGGGTCTCCATAAAAAGTGTCCTGCGTTTCTAGTTACACATCAGCCATTGTGCCATAATGCAGGGGTTGTCTTTATTTAACAATAAGGCAAGAATAAGCCCTGTCAGGGTGTCATAGTACGGCCGTTTCAAATATCTAATCCTATACTTAAACCCAATTACTGCCGCCTTGTTCACTGTTCGCTATTAAGTTACCTGGCTACACGTCTATTTCAGTGTGACCATTTAATAGCTCTGGCTGATGTATATTTAATGAAATCTAAAAAAGCAATAAAAACAGCTATAATTGTCAGTATGTTTGTGGTACACTTAGCAAACATTTTTGTGAGGTAAACAATATACTTGCTCAATACATATTTTGTTATTATTTTGATTTATTGGACAAACATCTTCTTTGCTTGTTTTACATTCCCCCCAAAAAGTCAGACTGCCTGGTTGTGTTGTTGTCTTTACACAAATCATCATGTATTCAGTCAGCCAAAATCATCTTTCCGTTTGCTGTAAGATAATAGGCCGCCTGGTTGAGAGGAGAAAATATAATTCAGTGATTTCCTTTCTCTTTTTTCTTCCGATGAAAAAAATTCAAAAGAAGAAGAAGACGAAAAAAAAGCTTTGACACATCCAATATCACCCTCAATTGAGAGGGTATTGAATGTTTCTCTCGCTTTAGTCATAAAAATGGAAATAGGGTAGTGCAGGTTGGCATCTGCCACCTTCTCCTTTTCCGGTGTCTTCGTCTGATATTTAATCTAGCAGCCGGGCGAGAGCGAGTAAGTGGCAAGCTCAGATCCCCTAGTCTCAGAGTTTTTCCCACAAACGCTCGTCGGATGCACACACACCAGAGCATGCTGGAACACACACATGGGAGAACATGCTGGAATACAAACACACACACACATGTGTGCACACATGCACACACATATCTATAAACACACACAAACACACACACATACACACACCCACACCCACACACACACACACACACACACACACACACACAAACACAGTAGAGCTTGCAGGAACACTCCCACTGACACACACAGGGAACATGCTAGAATAAATACACACACACACAAACATGAGGGAGGGAGTACTGGAATATACACACACCCACACACATACACACACGTGGCTGTGCAAATTGGAATTCACACACACACACACACACACACACACACACACACACACACACACACACACACACACAGGTGGGAGGGTATACAGCTATGTACACACACAGGAGAGTGTGCACTGAAGGTCATGCTCCCCTTCTGCAGCAGTAGCTAACGCTGAACAGATTTAAAAATATATATTTACCTCAGGGTTTAATTTAATACTTTTAGCAGTTGTTTGGCATCTCTCTCTGTCTCTCTCTGCCTCTCTGCCTTGTCTGTCTCTCTCTTTCACACAGACACAGACACACGCAAACACACATTAATGAAAAGCTCACACTCCACACACACACACAGAAAAATACACACACACACAAACATACACACACACACACACACACACACACACACACACACACACACACACACACACACACACACACACACACACACACAAACAGCCATGCATTACCATTGTGCTGCATATTTCAATGGCTTTGACTAGGTATTCAGTTTCTGGCCGGCTTGGATGGTGCTCTGTGGCGATAAATGTAAAAATCGCTCGATAGCAATTTCAGCGTCTTCAATACTTGAGTAAATCTGTCAATGACGGGTGATAGTTCACATCTCAGGAGTGCGTGCGCATATTGATGCGCTAATATCTCCCCACTGACAGAGACGTTAGGACTACCAGAGTGAGTACACCGATACTGCCTGGCCCAAACCCCAGTGCTTGCCCACGTCACGCAGCCAGGCCCACACTACACTGAGGACCTCAGCAGGGATGACTGGTAAGACCTGGAAGCTCTTGTTTACAGCCATCCATTTAGCAGTCTCTATTTAAGCCTCTCTCTCTCTCGTAGTCTCTCTCTCTCTCTGTCTTTTTCTCCCTCTCTCTTTCTCTTAGTCTCTTTCTCTCTGTCTCTGTCTGTCTCTTTCTGTCTCTCTGCCTCTCTGTCTCTCTTTCTTTCTCTCTCTCTCTCTCTCTCTCAAATTCAAATTCAAAGGGGTGCTTTATTAGCATGACTCTCTCGCTGTCTCTCTCTTTCTCTTAGTCTCTCTCTCTTTTTCTCTTTTGGTAGTTGTTCAGCAGCTATCTAGGGTATATTAGTGTATCTCAGTGATGTATCTTAGTCTACCATTTACCATCCATCTAGACATTACAGCCATAGACACTGTGTGAACTATGTACAGCAGTGTCAAGCACTGAATCAGAGGAATTCATTTATTATGTTATTTTATCTTTAGCCATACATTGCTTGAGCAACATTTATTTTGAACCATTTGTTCTCTAGCTCCTCTCCCAGGACTGTTCCCTGTCTCTGCTGGTTTCCCCCCTCTCTCCTTGGCCAGCTCAGAGTGTAGGCAGGCCTTCCCCGCAGCAGTCGGGGCTGGGCGGAGTGGTAATTAGCCCTTGTAGGGCCCAGGGGAAGAGGGAGTGCTCAAGCAGCTCTCTGCCTCCCTCTCAACAGGCCCTCCACAGGGGGGGGTGGGAGTGGGGGTGGGTGTGCAGGCAGGCAGTCGTGGTGCCCATTCCCTGGGACTCTGAGCTGGATGAGCGGTGGGTGGGTGGGTGGAGGGACCACATGGTGCGTGGTGGCCAAAAAAATCCACCCTGGGGTTTATTTGGCAGTGGAGTGTTACTTCCTAGCTAGTCATGCTGGGTAGCAGAATTGGAAGCCAGCAGTGCATAACTGAAAAGTTTTCTCTTTCTACTCTCTGTATCTGTCTCTTTCTCTATCTTTCTCTCTTTTATATATTTTTTTTTCCTTTGATAGGTCCTCTGCGTTTGTCATGTACAGCTAAGGTGGTCCTCTGAGTCACTCGCTGCGTATATTTCCACTGGCGGCGCGTGGCCTATCAATAGCAGGGGCGTGTTGAGGGGAAGTGGGGAGGTGACGTGGCGGTCCACGCCGCTCAGAGAAGGGTATTAATTGTCAGGCGAGGCGTGCAGTGTCGCCTGCAGGGTCGAGGCAGTGTGAGCGTGAGAAATTATCCTTATTAAAATGTGACGCTCAGCGCCTCTCCGCGGCTGTCGCCGTGGGTGACCGTTGGGCATGGCAGGCTGCTCAGTAGTGATAAGTGCCCATGACACAAGGTTGGGGGTGGGGGGTTGGTGTGGGGTGATGTGGGTTGCGGTGGGATGAAGGAAGTTGTGGTGTCCATCACTGTCTGTGGGGGTGGGGGGATGGAAGTGGGGGAGGATGAGATCCTCTTTCATTCTTCATTTCAGTTTCTTAGCTGACACATCACTCCCATTGCTTATATATATGTATATATACAGTATGTATGTTTATTCCATTCTGTATGTTTTCAAGGAAGAAATCAAATATTGAGTAAGGACCTCATCTTTGCATGCCTTTGTTAACATACAACACAGCACACCACCACCCAGAATGCATCTCCTTTAACTGAATTTGCATGTGTTTGATATGTATATGCAACATATGCACAATGTATGCCATGAATGTTGATAGTCTACTCTTTCTTTCTTTCTTTCTTTCTGTCTTTCTTTCGTTCTTTCTTTATAAATACAACACAACTGACCCTTTCTCCACCCTGTCACAAACAAACACAGATGAATTGGTGTAGCTCTCTGTTGCCTAAACACACTTACATGCACACACACACACACACACACACACACACACACACACACACACACACACACACACACACACACACACACACACACACGTGATGCAGGCATGCGGTCGGTGGGGTGGGCGTAATCAGTGGCATGGATTGAGGTGTTAAGCACCTGAGTGTAGTGGCCGCACTGCCACGCCCCCACAAGTGCTGAGGTAGACTGTGCTGTCACGCAGGAATGGATACAAAGCAGCAGCCTAATTGGATGTGGCGGGCCGACATTGTCCTCTTGGTGCCCGCTGGGCCGCAGCGGAACACACGGCCAGGGTGGTGGTGGGGCAGTGTGTGTGTGTCTCAGTAAGATTCTGTGTGTGTGTCTCAGTAAGTGCGTGTGTGCGTGTGTGTGTGTGTGTGTGTGTGTGTGTGTGTGTGTGTGTGTGTGTGTGTGTGTGTGTGGTGTTGCGGCACAGCAGCAGCGGTGAAGGGGACTTCTGATCAGCCTGCCCCATCTGTACGAATCGAGCAAAGTTTGCTCATGTGTGTCATGTCGGCTGTGTCCTTCTACAGAGCTCACATTTAACCCGGGAGTCAAATCAATCCCGAGTGCTCTTTCATCAAGCAAGGCTGATGAAGGGTGGGCCAGGGCTGATTTACAGTGTGAGGAGGAGGGGGGGGGGAGTGTAGAGGATCCCTAGCCTGGTCAAAACCAACCCCTTGTACTACACTGCATTTGGTACAGAGGGTCTGGCTGTAGTTCCATTGACATGGTTGTCTCCGGCAGCATTTTGCTGCAACACTCCCTCTGTTCGCTGATTGGTCCTGAAAGATGCGAGGGGCTGGTTTTGACCATGCTAGTGGATCCCTACAGTAAGCCAGAAACAACAATATCTCAACAGTGTCCATACCTAAGAGCACTCAGGGTGCAATGACAGTTATTCATTTTCTGTCTGTCTGTCACTGAAAGGTGAAATACAACATTTCCAGGGGAATATTTATATTATTAATATTATTTTAATATTAATATTATTATTATTGTTTCTGTCTATTTTATTTATTATTATTATATTTAGTATATACTAACACCCTCTGTTATTTTACCTAGCTGACCTTCAGTGACAGAATATTGACGTCCTCTGATGTTTCAGTCTAGCCAACTGGCAGCCCCAAATGAATACATGTCCTACAATATCCCACTGTTTCTACGGCAACTGCTGTGCACGCTAGCTGGCTGCATGTAAGAGTTTCAGGAACCTGGTGCTCAGGTGCTGCAAGGTGCATTATGGGACTGAGTGTGCTTTGTAGTGATTAGCATATGACAAGGTCTGTTCGTGTATTTCTATTGTTTGTATTTGTTCTTTCTTTCAGTTGTTCTTACACCGAGATAACGCACACATGAATGGCCCAGCTGCGATCACAACTCCAGGTTTTATTTTCGACAACCCGAGTCTGGCTTTTTCCTTAATTATGTGTTTTTGCCTCATTAAAGCATTCATTTAGTTCAAAGAAGGAAGTTTCACAATGAGAAGCCATTGTATTACTTCATTATGTCTTACTGAATAGTACGGTAGGACAAAACAAAAATTCCTGCTTCTTGTTAAGCCAGTCTCTGTGTGTTTAGTTTGGCTTAGTTAGTTTCTTTGATGAGACCAAAGAAGGACAAAAAACAAAAGGGAAACAAGGAAAGAAAAATGGAAATAAACAGAACAGCCTGTGCTAACAGGATCAAGACTGTAGGTAAAAAATGGAGCCATTCAAGGCCTGGATCATTACTCATGGCCTGCCTGATGCCTCGCCTGGGGTGATGGAAAAGCATCCAGAGCATTGTGGAGGGGAGTGTGTGTGTGTGGGTGTGTGTGTGTGTGTGTGTGTGCATGTGTGTGTGTGTGGTGAAAAGGGGAGACAAAGTGATCTAAATGAGAGAGAGAGGGAGACAGAGAGAGAAAGAGCAAAAGAGAGAGAGCAAGAGAAAAAAAAACGGGGGGGATGTTCTGGCCAGGACTCAAATTAGAGTGTCAAATTGTCTGGCCCACTGCTTCCAGTCATGGCCGAGGGGGGTTTGGGTCTTTGTGTGTGCGCCCGAGTGTGTGTGTGTGTGCATGTGTGTGTGTGTGGCGGGGGCGAGTTGGGGTGGGGGTGGTTGGTATGGGGTGCTCAGTAGCCGTATGAATCGCACCATCCTTGCGACCTCCCTCTCTGTCATCAAGGCTGACCCCCCGGGTACTGGAGCGTTTGACACCCATTACCTACCCAACTAGCCCTTAATACGTGCTCCCTCTCTGCCAGCCAGCCCGCCATTGATTGAGATCCCCCATTATGGAGCCCACAGGCTCCTCTGCTGCTCAGATCTCTCATGGAAATGCTCCAGCGCTTCACTTCCCTCTGGCTTCTCAGCTCAACCCCAACCCTCACATGGTGACATTTAAGCTTCATATTTAATCAATATACAGTACATGAATGTGTGTGTGTGTGTGTGTGTGTGTGTGTGTGTGTGTGTGTATGTGTACATTTATGTATGTGTGACGGAGAGAGAGAGAGAAAGAAAGAGAGAGAGAGAGAGAGAGAGAATATGTACATGTGGGTGTTCATGTGTGTGTGAGCAAGAAATAGATAGATAGATAGAGAGAGAGAGAGAGAGAGAGAGAGAGAGAGAGAGAGAGAGAGAGAGAGAGAGAGAGAGAGAGAGAGAGAGACAGAGAGACAGAGACAGAGAAAAAGACAGAGAGACAGAGTGGACGAGAGAGAAAGAGACAGTGAGAGAATGTATGTGCATGTGTTTGTTCGTGTGTGTGAGCCAGAAAAAAAAGAGCGAGCAAGAGAGAGAGAATGTGTGTGTGTCTGTGTGTATGTACCACAGGGAGGGGCTGTTTTGGGTGGGGATTTAGTTAGCTGATGATTGTATGGTGTAGGGCTAGTTGTAGGGGTGTCATTTAAAGTCACACAGACACTCAATGTTCATGCTGGATGTTTACTGAACATAGCTTACTTACATCATTAGGCCACATCCTCTGCGTATGTTTATGTGTGTGAGGGTGGGTGTTTATATTTTACTTTATTTTGCTTTAATTCTCTTTAATTCTGGTTGTGTTCGTGGTATATCTGCCAACAAAAAATCTATCCAGTGTCAGCAATAAATACAGCATTTCAGCTAATTACAGTTAGCGCTGATTTGCAGCACTTTTACTTTGTCTTTGGCAGCGCTGTACCCAAACTCTCATATGAGGCTGCTCTGGGTCTGTCTGTGAGTCAGATCTGTGCTCTCTATGGTAGCAGTAATGCCTCTTTAACACAACTAAGTCCTCTGCTTTGACAGAGACACTTTTCACTTACTTCTTATGGGCCAATACCATCCATTACTGAACTGCAATGCTTAAAGCACATTGCAAATGTTCACAGCAAAATGCTCACCGTTACCTTACAACTTCAGACATTAGAAAATGCTCAACTTAAGCTACAGCAAAGTTTTGAACATTACATTATATCTAAAGACACAGCAATGGAGGCATTAGACAACCAGATCATGCCTAAGGAGGCTCTCTGTCTCGTATACTGAAGCCCCAAATGTCAGTCACACCTACTGTCTCACGTTGAAGGATGTAGGTCCAGGTATCAGACTGTCATTCCTCTCAGATAGCTGTGGGTCAATAAACACCAGACTGACACGTGTTCACTCCCTTCTCCCTCCTCCTCTTCCCTCCTTTCTCCCCTCTCACTGTTGGGCCTATCCTGCCATCCCTTTTTTCACCAGCACTTTTTGCAGCCTCCCTAAGACAAATGCACTCCACTTAATTGCACCAGGGTCGTTTGTAATTAAGTGGTAAGGCATCCGGTTCATTTGGAAAAAAGAAGGAAAAAAGCTACCTCCCACGTTACCTTAATCTAAATGAGAGAGGGAGAAAGACTGAGAGAGACTGAGAAAGAGGGGGAAAGAAAAAAAGAGAAGAGAGAAAGTAGAAAAACAGGAATGAGTGTCCAGGCGAGCTCCAGGAGGGCCAGGGATGCTCATTAATTATTAAGCGCTAATCATTACAATTACTCTCAGCTTGGGGCTTATTGACCACACAGGGCCCTCCCTGTGTGTGTGTGTGTGTGTGTGTGTGTGTGTGTGTGTTCGTGTGTGTGTGTGTGTGTTCGTGTGTGTGTGTGTGTGTGTGTGTGTGTGTGTGTGTGTTTACGTGTGAGGTGTGTGTGTGTGTGTGTGTGTGTGTGTGTGTGTGTGTGTGTGTGTGTGTGTATGTGACTCTCTCTGTCCGGCTTGTCACAGCAAAAATGGAGTGCCAACGCGAATCCGTCGTCCAGAGTCACAGGGGTGCAGCAGTCTTAAGTCTTTAAGTCTGGAGAGACTTGCTCTGAGAAATAACTCGCTGGTCTCTGGCAACTTCTGGGGCTTCCTGGGTCCATAATTATTCCCATTTGTCAAAACGATGACAAGTCCTCTAGGTTTGAGTCCTAAGGCTTGTGTGGATGTCTGCTTCATAGAGTAATTAAATTAGTCAATACAATGAAGTACAGTCATGTTTTTTTCTTCTCTTTTCTTTTCTTTTATTTAAACTGCTCTCCACCCCCTTCTCTCTCTTTCCTTTCCTCTCTCTTTGCCCTCTTTCTCTCTCTCTCTCTTTCTTTTACTGTTTTGGCTAAGTTAGTTTTCAGCACATCATTTATTGAGAGTTGAATCAACCTCTGATATAACTTCTTTCATTATAGCTATTATTGTGTAGCTTTGCAGGCTGTCTGAATGTTTTTTTGGTTCTCATATCCTGATGACAGAATGGCAAAGAGAACTGCAACTCTCTGACAATAAACTCATTAAACACACAAAATCGTACTATATCATATCGTTAGCTTCATAGCATAATTGCCTAAGTCATTTTTTGGTCAAATTGAGATTTTTACATAACTTTACTCCCCTACCACTTCTGCATCATCCTGTCTGTCTGCCTATGTCATTGGCCAATCACAACACTCATAAAAGTAACACTCATTCATTTGACTTAGGCAGTTTTACCATTGGATTTAGGCAGCTTTTATACAATCAATTTGACTTAGGCAGATTATGCCTATGACTTAGGCAGTTTTACCATTGGACTTAGGCAGTTTTTATACAATCAATTTGACTTAGGCAGATTATGCCTATGACTTAGGCAGTTTTTCTGAGAATATAAAATAAACATTACATCTTCTCAGCCATTTTGCATACATCAAAACTGCTTAAGTCACTTTTATTTGATAAAAAAAAATATGTTCGGTTTTGTTCTTTTTCCAAACTTTTCCTCACATCTACTTGAATGTCCTGTGAAAATATCAATCAAAAATATGCATGTGATTTTTAGAAAATGTGTTTTTTCTTGTTTTCCAAAAACACAAAAAAATGACTTAGGCAATTATGCTATCAAGCTAACGATATCATACACTGTCTTTTTCCATCCTGAGATCAAATAGGAACCACACAAATTACTGGTTATACACACACACATTTGCACACACACACACACACACACACACACACACACACACACTATGGGACCAGTCCATTGGGTCCACGATGATGTTGTTTCACTCTGTTCAGTGATCAGATACTTCAGCAGCTAACCTTTTACTAACATAGATTTCAGATGTATGTGTTCCATACCATGCTATCTGTCTGTTACTCTTATTGCTTTACCAAAATGACCTTGCCTTTATACTGCAAATAACTCTGCACTAAGAGTTTGGCAGATATTCTCTTGGCCACTTATATCATGCAGTCTGTGCCTTGCACTGACAGGCTCTTGAGATTCTTGCATTTTGTATGTTAGCTGAGATTTCAGATTGAAAGCCTCTTCTATCTGTCTCTCTGTCTCTGTCTCTGTCTCTGTCTCTCTCTTTCTCTCTCTCTCTCTCTCTCTCTCTCTCTCTCTCTCTCTCTCTCTCTATCTATCTATCTCTCTGTTTGTCTGTCCTTTTTAGAGGTGAGGTGGGGTGGACAGAGGGGCTGTGACATCACCGGACACCCGTCAGAAGCCAGTGTTGCCACTGGAGCTCCAGGAGCGGATGCGGGTCTGATGAAAGGGCCGATTAAATCTTGTTTATGGGACAGGCTGGATGGCGGAAGCAGAGTGGCGAGAGATGCGGGCCAGCCTCCGGTCCCCCCGTAGCAGATTGGGGGAAGCGGCGACATGATTGAGTAAGCGAAAACATATGGCACAGAGAGACCCTTGGGGACCGGAGGCTCTCGACTGAAGATATCCCACTCCCTGTCCCTTCTCTGCTCTCCTCTACTTTCCTCTCCTCTCCTCCCTTCCTCCTCTTTGCTTTGCTTCTCTCCTACCTCTGTCTGTACTATCCCCCTGTACTATCCACCTTCTTCCTGCCTTTCTCTCCTCCCTCTCTCTCTCCCTGTACTATCTATCCCTATCCTGCCTTTGTTTCGTCTCCTCCCTTCTCCTCACCATTGCCTTCCTGCTTCCTTTCTCGTCTTGTTTCCTCTTCTCCTCTCCTCCCTCCCTCTCTCTGTGCTACGCTCCTGTCCTCCCTTTCTCTCTCGCTCTGCTATGCACCTCCTTTCCTCCCTCTCTCTCCCCTCTTTGCTCTCCTCCCCTCCCCTCTCTCTCCTCTCTTCTCCATTTGAGTGGTAGGTAATTGAGTGGGATTTGGGCTGCAGTGGGGAGTGATGCAGATCAGGTCTTAAATACAGTTCAGAAGGACCATTTATTTATCTACTTATTTATTTATTATTTTTTTATTTTATTATTATGGCCCCCACAAGCGTTAGTGTTATCATGGTCATATATGTTTAGTCTGAGGATTTTTGTTTTTTTTGTTTTTGCTTTTTGAGAACATGAAACTTGGTGGGGATGTAGCCCCATCTGGATGATACAGAATAGAAGGTTTTGGTGCTGGAAGCCACCCCTACTCTGTGCTAGTATCCCAAAAAGCTATGGCATGTAGTTTATTTACCTTGTCACTTTCCCTATAAACCACTCTGAACCTCTGACTGTTCATCTATTAAGACAATTAAAACCATGCAGTAGGAGGACTGACAACCTGGCAGCCCAGTCAATATTGCAAAACTATAATCATGCCCAGTGCTTATGCAAATGCCTCTGTGCACACAAACAACACTTCATATCGAACATTTGGTAACATTTTATTTTACTTATATTTTAATATAATATAATATCTACATGTGACAACATGTAATATTATGTACACTGTACATACATAACCCTAACCCTAACCCTAACCCTAACCCTATAGTACAATGTAAGTACATAATGTTACATATTGTTACACACTTTATTACACTGTACCTAAGTGATGTAACTGGGACACCAAAATAAACTGTTACACGAACACTTCACATAGACGGTTCTATATAGCGAACTGTATGCTTCTGGGCATCATTTAGCCATAGCACAGCTCTGTTTCCAACAGTAGAGCAATCAGTGACATGTTGCTGCTCTTTCTGTGGAGTTGGTGTTCTTTTTTACCCTCTTCATCTTCTTCCTCTTAGAATTTGCAATCAGAGCAAGTTTTCTAATCAAATCTAATCAACCCACTATGGTGTGAATTCAGCTTCATAGAGCTATTATCTCTTATTATGTAAGTAGCACTGTCACTTCTCATGATCTGTCTCAGTAGCGATGAGCCAACATTGTATTTATAGGGGGAGAGAAGCGCTTCATCTCCATATGCAAATGGCTTCCTGATTCCTCTGAGGCAGCTGCAACCAAAAAGAAAAAAAAAAACAAAAAACAAAGACAAAAATCAACTGCTAGAGCAGCATGAGAACAATCCCACTCAAATATTACGCCCAAAAGTAATCCATTCTAATCCATCCGTCCAATCTATTTCATAACGTTTTTTTTAAATCGTTAAAATATTCCACACCCATTGTGTGGCATTCTGTGGGTTTTTTCTCTCCTGTCGAAAAGGAAAAAGCACAAAAGTACCTTCTGCTGAAAATATTAAAAAAATGACAGTGCATTTATCTCAGAAAACAGCCACACTATTTGGGATGCTGGAGAAGAAAAATAGGAAGTGTGTGTGTCTGTGTGTCTATGTGCACGTGCCTGTGTGTGTGTGTGTGTGTGTGTGTGTGTGTTTGTGTGTGTGTGTGTGTGTGTGTGTGTGTGTGTGTGTGTGTGTTTGTGTGTGTGTGTGTATGTTGTGTGCGCATGAGTGTGCATGTGTGTGTGTCTACATGGACACTATTGTGTTTGTGTGTGTGTGTGTGTAAGTGAGTGTGTGTGTGGAAGCTGTCTGATGTTAGCTTAGTGATAATAAGAAGTGAAAGAGGCTTCTTGGGAAATGCTGTATTTTCTTGACCCTAATTTGAAACTTACAGCCTGAAGACGTACACCTGCAGCTGGTCCCGCTCATAGGCTGGTAAACAAGGTATGGAATGATGCCTGCTGTTCACTTCCAGCAGAGATGGAGGGAGTGAGACAGAGAGAAGGGGAGAGAGAGAGAGAGAGAGAGAGAGAGAGAGAGAGAGAGAGAGAGAGAGAGAGAGAGAGAGAGAGAGAGAGAGAGAGAGAGAGAGAGAGAATGACCTCAAACAGATGGCTATGAGCAAGTCACCATAAACAAACTTTGTTTGTGCAAATCATATAGTGTTTTTTCCCCCTAAAATCTGACATCTCCCCACCACTCCCCGTTAATCCATCCCTCCCTGTCTGTCATCACTCCATGCTATGGAAGTCAGCACCATGACAGTGAGAAAATTCTGAAAACAAAGAGTTTTCTCTTCACACTGTGGCCAGACACCACATAAGGATGCATATACCATGTGCTGTAAAATCCATGCCTATTTGTGTATGCATACATAGTCGAATGTTGCAGTCAGGAGGTGTAAATCAGTGTGGGAGAGTGTTTGGATAGAGTGTGTTTATGCACATGGGCCCTACACCACCACACATGTATTCTCCAGGGAGGCTGCCTGTCATCTGAGAGGAGAGAGGACTCTACTCGGCGGGAGCCTCCGTAATAAATGCAGTAAGGTGTCCTCTCTATGGAGACGGTCCCCGTGGAGACGGCGACGGTGTTCCATCTGTGGAGTGCTAATTAACAGACACGGGTGTCCCATCAGAGCAAGGGTCCGCGCTCAAGACCTGCACACACTCATCAGTTGCTGTTAAGCAATTATCACTTCCTCACAACTCAAAAGTGAAAAGTACAATTTTTTGTGAGGGAGTTTGGTGAGTGAAGAATCATCGGTCTAGCTGCATGAAAGTGTTCACACGTTAAGTTGTGTTGTGTTAATCTCTCTCCATAAGTATGGATAACACAGTTTTGAGACTTCTAAATATGGAGTTGTATAAACACCCAAACACCCAGACTGTTAAGTGAGCACAATAATTAAATCAAGCTTGGATAATGTACATGGAAACTAGTGAAGGAAATAACATATAATTTTAAATAAAGCAAAAAACCCTAAATTGGGTTTTCCACCAATAGTAGTAAAGCATATCCATAATGATTTGAAGGCAAAATAGATTGGTTACATAAAGGAGGCGCTGGGTAAGAAATCACGACTCTCTGGGAGTTGTGCTGAATCAGGCAAATGCAGTGATTTAGTGAGAGTCATTTGCAACTTTCATGGGCAATGCTGCCGCTCGTGACAAATGACCTTCTGCTGCTGCACTTGAAGTGGATTGAGAACGCTTTTGCTTTATTTGAATCAAATGCCCACCCTGCGTGGTAAGTGCATTCAGTAATGGCTGTGTCACAGTTCTGGTGGTACATTGAGACAATATGTATGTTCCACATATGTTTCTGTTCTTCAGAGACAGCATTTGATAGGGTCAGGTAGTTAAGCTTTATAACTAATTAACTAATTAACATTGCATTTAAGGGATATGTGATTTAATCTAGTATGTATTATGTAAACTAATTAATAAAGCCAGCCATTTATTTCGTTTAAACTTTTTTATTATTTAATTATTTATTTCGCCCTGAGTTAAGAAGGGGATTTATCCACTTTGATAATTCAAGCAAAAATTTCCAAGTTACTTTTTGCAGTAATGATACTTTTTAATTTCCCAATGCCTCCAGGCTTTTATACAGAAGTTATGTGGCAGTGATCCTTGAAATAAATTATAGCTATTTAAATAAATCTTTGTTGTATTTTGAATAGGGTAGATGCATTTTGATGAATGGCTGAGGAAAATGTGCGTAGAGTACATTCATTCGGTCAGCAGAGGTCATGCTTGACACCCTTTGGTCTACAAATAGACTTGAGTTATTATGTTTTAATGCCTTTGGCTGTACTGCAGCAAATGTACACGATTGCCACCCTTTTCTCACAAATACTGCAATACCGCTTTAACAATGAAATTAGGCCAATGGTTCTGCAGTGCTTCGTCCTAATGAATTGTATTTGTTTGTTTGTTTGTTTGTTTGTGTCATATGCTTCTGCTCAAGTACTTTTCACCATGTGACACTGGTTTTATCCAACATCATAAACATTCAGTACTCATGAAAATTGCACCTATATTGCACCTAGTTTTTGCCCTGTTGTTTAAGTGAACACTTAGCACATATGTAACAGATTTCATGATCCTGTGTTGTCCGAGCAGCCAAGAATAACTATTCCCTCAGAAGTGAAGGTTGTGTTAGAGTATTCAGTACCCATTCCCATCTATTTGGTCTCAACTAGCTAGAAATCATTACAAAAGTAAAAAATTGCAAACTCCAAAGCAATTGACATAGTCATCACACTGTATGTGCAGAAGTTATAGAGGGGGTGGAGTGGGGGAGGTTGGGGGGTGGGGAGAGTGAGTGGAAGATTAAAACTGTGACAGAGTTTTAGCATCTTGTTTCCTACGGAATGGAACAGCAGGACGTCTTTTCAGATGGAGAGATGAGGATGATGAACACAAGAACTGGCAGATGAGGCAAAACAACCCTGACTGTCTGTCTTTCTCTTCGCCATGTTAAGCACCTAGTTTTCCGAAGGGTAATTTAGTGTGACAGTCACAAAACCGCCCTCCATTTCCGCTCATGTGAGACAAACACTGTGAACTAACTACACCATTGCAAAACAAATGTCAGATTGAGTTTCGAGTTCAAGCGCCATATTTTTTTCCTCCCAGTTATGCTATGCTCTCGCAGCATGAGAAACTTTTATTATAAAAGAGTGGTTGTCAGGTCACTGCCTACATTCCCGGCTTGACACCACAGTGACAAAAAAAGATGCTTCATCCATACCATCTGGGTAAACACAGCATCATCAGAGCACAGTCAGTCAGTCACTCAGTCAGTCACTCATTAGGCCTCTCTGTGAAACTGCTCCATTCAGGTGTTATCAAAAATGCCTGTAATCAGACAAGTGTGAAGAATGGCATTTTAGTGAGGGCTGAAGCAGGTGTCTGACTGCAATAATAACTGCATATCTCTCCCACTCAACGATGGCGCAAACTCTTTAGCTGGAATGAATCATTTGTTAATTTTCATGAATAAATTATTTCTTCATGCATTGAAAACACCCCTAATGAGGGGATTTGTCTTCTCACACATTTTTAAAAGCAGGGATGTGTGGGTATTCTGTACGCATCTCTCTTTCTCTCTCGCTCTCTCTCTCTCTCTCTCTCTCTCTGTCTCTCTCACTCTCTCTCTGTCTATGTGTGTGTAAGTGTGTAACAGAGAGAGACAGAGTGAGTTTTTCATGCATGTATGGATCGAAGATAATTATAATGTTGCAAACACGTTCTGTGTATTTGCCCTTTCAAGCACATTCCTACCTCTAGGACTCTGGTGTGTAAATAAAAAGTCTGAGTGTAGCACCTATTCAGTAACATCCTATGCTCAAGGTTTTAGTAAGTTTCAACACACAGAATGGCATACACATTCTCTTTCATTCTTTCCTTATTAATGGCCACTGCCAGAGCTGGAGGACATAGTCAAGATGGTAGTCTGTGGGAGGCTACCAGGGCATGAACTTTACATGAACTGTCCAGACCACTGATTTGTTCAGAGGAGTCTCTGAAAAATGCATGACTGCCCATCTCTTTCTCGTCTTGCTTCCTCTTTCCCTCTTTCTGTTCCTTAACAAGGGCTTAGAGGATATTCACAGTCTGGGAAACCATACTTTAAAAAAGAAAAACGAAAAAAAAGAGAAACAAAAAAAAACACTTTTGTAAACTTTCACGGCTGTGCTATTCTTTATCCAGGCTATCTATGTTGTTCTGACTGTTGTTGAGGGAAGGAGGGAGTTAGGGAGTGATAAAGCAAGGGAGGGAGACAATGAGGGAGTGAGAAAAAGAGGAAGTGGGAGAAGGAGGGAGACAGTGAGGGAGAGACGGAGGGAGGGAGAAATGGAGAGAGTAAGGGAATGAGAGAGTGAGGGAGTAGGAGAGTGAAGAAGGGAGAGTGAGGGAGGGAGAGAATGAAGGAGGAAGAGTGCTATAGAGTGAGGAAGGTAGAAAGTAAAGGAGGAAGAGAGCAAAGGAGTGAGAAAGTGAGTGAGTCATGCAGTGCAGTGAGCAGCTTGTGGACGAGAGAAGCCTCTCTCGTCACAGGTACCCTGGACCAGGCTCCATCTGACTCAGGGGACTCAGAGCAGGCTCAGGCAGACTGGCTGCCTCTTCTTGTCTATCTGTGTGTGAGTGAGGGAGCGAGCAAGCGAGCCAGGAATGGGGGAGAGGAAGAAGAGTCTCTCTCGAGTCACAGCTGCTCTGGGCCTGGCACGGCCTGACTCAGGGGACTCTCTGGAGGCTGAGGCAGGTTGATTTGGCCAGGGAGTTTGGGGACCGTAGACCTGCTATTCCCCTGAGCTCAGCCACATCTACACCGCATGAATAATCTAAGCCAGTGATGGAGACAGCCACTAGGGAGGTACAGAGGGGTCATAGCTCCAGTGTTCAATTTAGAGAAAGAAATAACAATGGGAATAAATAAAAAAAAACAACAAAAAGGTTGTGGAAATAAAATAAATACATATTTTTTAAGCATTTTATTCTCCAGTTGGTTATCGAGAATGCCTACTGTAGAATCACACTGATGTTTGATATATTAGCCAAACATTTTCTGCTCCTCTAGAGCGTATTGTTCACACTCACTATATGGCACCAGAGTACAAAAGGCTTAACATAATAACACAGCACTTGCCTACAATGCAATAAAACAGTAAGCACATATGATAACAAGCCACCAATTGAATTTTGCAAAGCCCCTTTTATGAACAAGCGGAAAGTCATTTCTATTGCTCCATATGAAGAGCTCTATTGTAAAACATGTAAGTCAATTTTTAAAAAATAAACCAGATATTAAAATTCTGCTTCAAAGGAAGTATCAAAATGTGTCAAAATGTGGTTGGGTTGTTTCGATTAAGTAAAGACAAATCTAAATATTTCGCAGTTGTATGGTATAAAACACACAAAAAAAGAATAAATGAAAACCTGAACACCTATTATACTACACATGCTTTGAAAGATGCAGTGCACCTTGGTAAGGTGTGGAGAAGCCTTTTTAGGTGTCAAGTGATGGGCGCACCTTGATGAGGTGTCAGGTGTGTAGCGACTGGCTCCTCCTCCACGTGTCAGATTAAATGATGGCAATGGAACACAAGTGACAACAGAGCTTCACTTTATTTAGCAGAGAACTCTGCTGGTCAAAAAAAAAAAAACCACGAGGAGTGTCAGAACGCCCTTTTTCCTCGTATTAAACTAATGATAGTCTTTGAATGTGTTTGTCATAAATCACTGTGGCAGAGTAAACATTAGCCGAGGCTCCTCATTTTTAATGTGAATGGATCCGTACATTTCTCCTGACATGTTTTATGATTATAACACACCCCTACTCCCAACCCCCACCCCCGAGGGCAATGAATTATGATGACAGAGAGAGAGAGAGAGAGAGAGGGAGAGAGAGAGAGAGAGAGATTTCTGGGATTTGCTTTAATGAATTTCCAAGAAATGTGCGGAGCCGCTGGGGGTCAAAGACTAATTCAGAGTAAATGATAAGTAGTAGTTGATTTAAGAGATAGTTGCCTCTCACACGGTGATAGTGTGGCCTCAAGATTAAGTGATGTGACGCAAACCCAAGAAAGATGTGGGATGGAGTTGCTAGTGCTGGGAATGTATAAAAACACAGCTTCCATCCAAATCTAATGTCTCCCCTGTTATAACTGTGAAGAATGATGTAAAACAGCTTCAACACACTGAATGGGCCTTGTCAACATTTAAAGATCTAATACTCTAATACTCCTTTTGATAATGACTGTTGAAATGTAATAATAACTAATGATGTTAAAAAAGCATTTTGGGCCACTGGTTCGTATCATAGGTATGAATTCACACAAAGCCTGTTTGCTTGTTGTGACAGACATGTGTTACAACTTGTAGTCAGCAGCTACAATAATGCTATGCAAATTTTGTATCATGTAGGAACAAATCAGCAAATTCACTAAAACAGATACATTTTTCAGAAATATCCATAAGGACCTTTCTTAGGGATGCCATATCCAAACACTGCATGTGCGTATGTAGAAGTGGGAAGTTATATAAAGCTATAGGGAAGTCCAATTGTTAGCTTAATTGTTAGCTTTTAACACATTGCCAATTATTGCAATTCACTTGTTCGTTAGCTTGCTAGCTCACTCTACAGACACTTTTTTGAGACTCGGGAACAGTGGTTTGTTGCTATCATACATTTTGGCCACTTAATAAAATGCTGAAGAATTAGTAAGAGAATTGATACAGAATTGTATCGATAGGCAGATCCAACAATGGCATCAATATTGATAAAATCTTATCAATTCCCACCCCTACACATACCGCATTTTTCTCTTGCAAAAAAAACCTGCAAACTGGCTGATTCAGAGTGCCTCATTCCAGTATTTTATCAAAACACACTGCCACACTGCTTTCCCTTTTGTTTCTATGACAACATTTTTTTTTTCATCACATCACCAGCATGCATGATGCAGACCAGACACACGGCTCTTGTGTCACAACCAGCTCCCTCGAAAAGGTTCAAAGATTCTACACTAAAAGCGCTAGGGGCCACACACACACACACACACATACACACACACGCACACACACACACTGCACACTGTGCACTGAAAAAAAAAAGCTGTATGTGGTAGTTTTCCTCTCTTGTGACCATAGGCGGACACATATCATGTCTCTGTGTTGTGATAGACTAGAAAAAAGGCTCCGTTTTGGACTAGGGTGTCTGTATGCAGCATGGACATATCCCCATAGCTAGCATATTAATATATAGATCATATATGGATATAAAATTAAACCATCAATGCAAACGGGAGATAAAAGTGATAACAGCTTTTAAGGTGACCAGACTTCGTGGTGGCAACTCCATTCCATTCGAGTTCTTCACCTCCACCTCACCATTATTTCCACAGAACTGGTCACCTCGTCGGCCGTTATCCCTTACATATAGGAATCCCACAAAGACCATGAGATCTTTAGAGTTCATGGAGTATACTCATGGCAATTTAGGATTACTCACCGCTTCTAACTGCAAAAAACTGAAATTTCTTATATTATATTCTGTATTTCTTTTAACCCAGTACCCATAAAACATTATGAACACATTTATTGAGGCTAATCAAGTAACCATAATGCCACAAAATGATTCTCATAAGTACATTCATATACAGTAATGGCAACATCCTTTGAATGAGCTTGAGCTTCAAGTATTACAGTGACTAAGTATGCTTTTCCTTACCTCTCAACAATAGTACTGATGACATCTTTTCCTTACGGGAAATGATGGTTGAAGTAAAGAGGGATGGGCATGTACAGTAACCCTATTCATGTCTGTAGCATATTTAAGGCTTTTATTACAATCCTAAGTGAGTCATATCTACTTGTTATGTCAGTATAAATAAGTGTAAGCAGTGTTTTCACAGTGTATTTTACAGTGCTTAGTATAAGTAAAGTACAAAGCCCTGGAAAGGTCATGTTAGTAAATATTTTTAGACCTAATTTTTGCGCTCCCTCACAATAGTTTTGCGTTCCCTTGCAATACCTTTTGCCTTCCCTCAATAACGTTTGAGTTACAAAGTATTGCGAGGGAATGCAAAACTATTGTGTGAGAATGCAAAACTATTGCGAGGGAATGAGAAACTATTAGATGGGAATGCAAAAACTATTGCGAGGGAATGCAAAAAGTGGAGGCTAAAAATATTTACCAACATGACCCTACTTGGGCTCCATAGTAAAGTATGACAAAATTCTTTTCTTGTTTTAACAAATATACACATATTTTAGAAATGTTTTGCAAATTTCTCTTAGGATAAAATGTATAGTCTTTCAAAACACAAAAAACCCTCCACAGATACTGGTACATACCACCAAAAGGCAAAGACAGCAAAAGAGAGATAATCTGAAATGGTATTCCTTAAGGAGTGAAAATGTCTCTGTATAACTATTACACTGGAATGAAATTTGGAATGAAGCTGTTCAGTAGGGAAGGAGGGAGATCTGCAGAGCTTGATTAAAGTCCTAAATCAAAATGGGGTCAAGCAACATCAGACTTCCAGATCAGCATCTATTTTGAAATGAACGTGCACAGACATGGCAGGTGCGGGCTTACACAGAAGGCCTTGGGTATGAGCATTGGAAATTCTAATCTGACACTCGTGAAGCATGGGGAAAACATCTCAAACAGTTGTATGTAAACTGCTATGATGTGCTACAGCCTCACCGGGTGGTTCAAGGGCAAAACACAGCACTATGCATAGCATGCTACGTGCTATTTAGCCTTGCAAATCCAATAGCAGCTCACAATAAATGCATTTGGTCATGGCTATGAAAATACATTTTTGCTGCTCTTAATATTTGTTGTATACCCAAGTCATTGAATGTGGTCCTTCAAGCTGGTAGGGTATCACAATATTTAAAATGTCCTTAAATGCCATTTTGACAGAAACAAAGCGAGAAAGTGTATGTTTCCAGACGTGTCTGAAAGGCTCTACTAGGCTATTGGACCCCAGGTGAAGATAAAAAATAGAAAATCACAGGCATGATCTCCCTCTCAGCTCTAATCCCCAGTTGTCCCCTTCATGATAGCTGGTGTTCATATGCAACCTGGTGACCCTCACATCCAGCTCTGCATATATTGTGCTGGACCTGTCCAGATGGAATTGCTGCCCACGGAAGAAAAATATCAAGGTCAGGGGAAAGACGTAAGAAGCATTATCCGCAGTGTTCAAGGGCATTTCTTGCCTATCAGTATTTATATAGAGGGCTAAAGGTTAGCAATGCACTGAGGCACATATAATAACCATCTGCAATGTTTTTTATGTTTTTTTCTACGTTTTTTTATCATTATTATAGGCACATCTGTACCTTTCACTGGTGTGTAGTAATATCAGACATCACATCTACACACACATTTTCTTTCTTTCTTTCCCTCTGGGGTCCCTATTTCCTGCCTCTGTTTGAAGTATTGTGTGCCATGTGAGTCGCCATCACCCTTGTGTGTGCACTTTTATCTATGACAGAAACTAGCCAGCACACAAGCATCAACCAACAGCATTTTACAGTTTTTCTCCATCGGTTTGGCTCATTTTTTGAAACTGAGATGACATTCTCAAAACAACATGGACAAATCCCCAAACCAACTTGCAGTTTGTCACAACAGAATGGCATTTCTCATTGCGTTCATCAAATTTTTAAATGCTTTGTACATGTCTCAAGTGTCTAGTGCATCTTTGCAAATGGTTATGTACACTTACCTACAGTTAACACAATTAGCCCACATTTAGCACATTTTCCAAATGAATTGATCTTGCCAATCTATTCCAATTAGTTGGTTCTCAGTGTAAGGGTCGTTCTCTTCAAAACATGTCAGCGCAACTTCATTGTTTAAGTCATCATATGCAGAATAGTCTGCTCAATTGTCAAAATTAGTTAAGGATATAATACAATATAGTATACATTTTTTGGAACATGTCATACATTTATGACAGTCAGGTGAATAGGTGACAGGTGAAATCAGGTCTTGACTAACGAAAGACGAGTTTCCCACATCGTCCAATCTAACAGTTAGTCTGTGATGCAGTCTTCCAAGACAATGCCATCTTCCAAAACGTCAACTCCATCAGCATATCTACAGGGTGCCATTCGATAGGAACACGGACAGAGTGAAAGAACTGTGGTACCAGGTAATTCAATTACAGTATTTGTTGTTTATCATTGTAGCCTATAACTACACTATGCAGAGGTTCCAATTTTGGGGGGTTTTCAGTATCGTCTTTACCTTCGGAATCTAGTTTTACAGTATCTGACCACAGCATTTTGCTAAGAACTGTAACAGAACACTGTCATCAGTATTTCTCCCTTCTCCTTGTGTCAAATACTACCTGCAGTACCTCTGCATAGGTCTGTACTCCAGGTTTGGAACCACTGCAGTGGGTTATATTGACTTTGTAAAGAACATATTACCGCTGTGTATGACCCATCTATATGACTGAGTTGGTTTTATTTTTATTTTTTGTAGAAAATAATGGCATTAGAGGGAAATGAAACACCTCACATCCTCTTATTTGTTGATGAGGCTGCTTTCAACCTGGCCAAGGGTCGCAGGCGCGGCCGAACATCCTTGGCCCACGGGCCACAGTGGATGTCCCGGGTCAGTGAGAGGGAAATATTACAATGTGTGTGGCCACAGACATTGCAAAATGGTTACAATTTAGTTACTTCCTTGGCAGAATGAGTGTAGTGTGTGTGGTGTAGCTGTGGTGTAGCCATAATGACAAAATGTCTAAGCATTTTGACTTGCAGTGCTTACACAATGCCAAAGGGACAATGCATTTTGGGGGCTCTGACTATTTATTTGAGAAGGAAATTTAGTTTTGACACATGGGTAAACTGTTTTGGGAGAGATATGAGCATTTGCAGGTGATCCGTGTAGTTGTGCTGAACCATCCAGTTAGTTTTGACAAAAGTACTGCATGAGTGAAAATGAGCCAAAGCAATTGAGAAGGATCTGTGTAATTTTTATGGTGTTGACTATTTAAATGGAAAATGGATTTTATTTTGAAGAATGAATGAACAGTTTTTGGTTATCTGAAGTGTTGTGCAGAACTGTAAAAAGGTTTGGCCAAATGACCTTATAGTTATAGGGATGTCATCTCAGTTTCAAGAAATGAGCCAAACCCATGGAGAAAAACTGTAAATACCAAACCACATTAAATCATAAAGGAGAGACTATGCATCCACCAACAAGCATTTGAAATGATTTTTTTCTGATGTTATTCCATAATATAACACCTATTCTGCTTTACAAAGACCTTAACTCACCAAAGTGTGAAACTGAGACAAATCACTTTCTTCTGCACACAATCTTCTGCAAGAATCATGGACCTGTGGACCAAGGCATCACTACAGAGTTTATAGCTCATAGCCTATACCTTGATATGGTTTTCAGTGTAATGCATGTGGAAATCCATTCTGCACGAATGCAACCTAATATTACAGATTTTGGATTGCGGGCATATTTATAGTCCCCTTGTATATGACAAGACATGTAATTATCTGTAGTAATGCATAAACATAACCTCACTTTTTTTCTAATCTTATTAGAAGATTAGCTCCAGCAAAATGGCTTAGACATGGGTGTCTGCTTTAGGGCAATTGCTGGGCCTTTTCAAGTGAAAGTGACACTGATTTCCTTATTCATTCTTGCTCTCATCTTAGCTCTCTCTCTCTCTCTCTCTCTCTCTCTCTCTCTCTCTCTCTCTCTCTCTCTCTCTCTGTCTCTCTCTCTCTTTCTCTCTGATATTCAACCATCCAGAATGGAACTTGAATGAATTAGTTATCTTTAAAATTAAAATATGTGGTGACCTTTTTATTTTTCTCCTGACGGTCGCACTGTCAGTTTTGTGCTGTTGGCTTACGGTGACATCATTCAGAAATTTAACACAGGCAAACATGTCTTATTTATTTATTAAGCTCAAAACACAGAAATATGTTTGGGCAGTAGTACACAATGATATTCTACAGGCATTTTAACAATATGCAAATACTATTAATTAGAAAAGATATCACCTTTAATTAGCAATACATAAATAGAAATGTCTGACAATGACCAATTAACAGACTTATAAATAGCAGGCGCAAACTCATGTATTTCCAATTATATATGTTGTTATTTTCTAATTATTATTCAAATACTAGGTAACAATTAAATGGTAAATGATACATATTAGGGTCATTTCTATGACCCTAATTAATTTCCAAGAGTGTGGAAAGTCAAAAATGTTAGGCAAACTTTCTGTAGGCCAATAAAAGACTCTAATAAAGAAAAACACTAGCACACTGAGTGCAACATTTTCAAATTATCTCATTATTTTTTTTTTTTGAAAAGCAATTTGTTCCACTTCTTACAACAGTTTCATTACTAGCGTGATAACATATGGTCTAGCCTTTTCTGGGGGAAGGTTATGAAAGGGGGTATTAAGCACCAAAATACAACCCCTTGTACCATCTAAATTCTCCCCCTGAACTACTCTCTTGTGGCAGTGGGTCCATTGAAGAAATATAGCCTCAGAGGGGTAGAAAGGGGGAGGTGCACAAAATAGAGTAAAGAAACAGGAAAAGAAAGGACTTAAAGGAACAAAATGATTTCAAAAAGAGAGGGGTGTTAAGTGAAAATGATATGCAGATGGAGATAAATAGACAGACAGAGAGACAGACAGACAGACAGACAGACAGACAGACAGACAGACAGATGGATAGATAGATAGATAGATAGATAGATAGATAGATAGATAGATAGATAGATAGATAGATAGATAGATAGATAGTGATTATGCCATCTCTGCACTTACAAAGGGGGATGAGAGAGAGACAAAAAAGAATAGAGAGAGAGAAAAAAAGAGAGAGAGATGTTTCTGTGCTGCTTGCTGGCCCAAGGTATCTTGGCACTGCAATACATGGTTGTTTCATTGTGCGTTTGGGAGTCAGCATAGTGGGTGCTTATTAAAAAGAGACCTTACAACAATACATTATGTCTGTTTTCTTTGGCCGAGCAAACAATATTTCAAAACGCAGGCTTGCTGTTGCCAGCTAATGCACACAATCAGTGCGATGTGCAGGGGTTCCTTAATGACTCTATATTTCTCTACGGAGCTCCATGCTCCAGTACACTATTGAGAGAGAGTGCGTGTAGATATATATTTTTTCAATTTGTGTTTAATTTTAAGGGGAAGGGGAAGTCCATGCATGGCTGTGTGGCTAATGGCCTTGCTCAGTAATCAAGCTCATCGATTGTAGCAGCAGGGAAAAAAGGGTGTGTGTAATGGATTACTGTGATCACCCCGCGTGAGGACACGCTCTACTATACCTCCCCTGCAACAACCTATCACATCACAACCTCCCTCTATACTTACATATTTCACACTATAACCCCACAAAACTTACATATCCTATGCTTCCCTGCCATGCTAACATACATATACTATTCCCCCACTAAACTGACACAACACACTCCAACCTCCCTCTATACTTACATATTGCACGCTATCCTCTCAACTTACATATACCATGCTACCACAACCCATCTTAACCCTGAACCACCCCCATGCTATACTTATATCACATGCTATCCCCCCACTAAACCTCTGTCTACACTTACATATTGCATGCTATCCTCTCACTAAACTTACATATACCATGCTACCATGACCCATCTTAACCCTGACCCACCCCCATGCTATACTTATATCACATGCTGTCCCCCCACTAAACTTACACAACACACTCCAACCTCCCTCTATTCCTAAGTATCACATTACAAATTTCTCTACACTGAGACAATAAAGATCAATTCAATTCAATTCACATTAATCTCACATTTTGAGCATGATTTTTTATGTATAATTATAAGTTCATCTTACTAGTGGGAATTCAGTGCTTATGACTTTTCATAAGTGGTTATGTGCAATTAGGCCTGTAAAATACCTAGCACTATAAGAGAATAAATGCTGCATCTAACTTTCATGGAGCCACATCTGTATATGCATAAAGAACATCTGGACAATTTACGCCAACAAGTATCTGCTGTAAAGATTTATAACAAACACTTTATTGGGGTCATTATCAAAAGATAATAAACGTTTTAATACACTGTGTCTCTTAAAAGTTGTAGAGGCTTATAACATAGTATTATTACTTAAGTGCAGTAATGAGTATGTATAAGTAGTTGTGACTACTTATGAATGCTTATGAAGCTTTATGAATGCATTATAACCCTTTATGAATGTGTTTATAGCATCTTATGATATGGGTTCATAAAAAGTGTTACCAGAGGTTCTTTATGTATACTCAGATGTAGCTCCATGCAAGTTAGATGTAGCATGCCTCTTATGAATACTGGGCTAATAGAAAGCATTACCAAAAGGTATTCTGAAGATATTCAATCCAAAGAATTGATTCACCAATTTCACTGCATGTCCGACTCTATCCAGTATGTCTATGCATATGACAATAAACCATCCTTGTATCCTTATACCATCCTTGAAATACTGTAAAGATACAAAGTATTTTTTGAAGATGCACAATTCAAAGAGACATATTACTCAAAAGAATGGTCAGCAGCAAACCATGAAATATTGGAGGAATATGCTTGGATGATGTACCATTCTACAGCGATTAAATGTGAAAGCCTTTACCCTTTTCAGGAATAGTCATGCATAAAATATGTGGTTTTCAATGAGAGCCAGTTACCAGCAGCAGAGTTCAGCGCTGTGTATGTGTGAGCATGCATGCATGTGGGACTGTGTGTGTGTACAGTATGTGTGTGTGTGTGTGTGTGTGTGTGTGTGTGTGTGTGTGTGTGTGTGTGTGTGTGTGTGTGTGTGTATGTATGTGTAAGTGTGTTAGTATGTGTATGTGTGTGTGTGTGTGTGTGTGTGTGTGTGTGTGTGTGTGTGTGTGTGTGTGCGTGTGCGTGTGTGTATGTATGTGTGTGTGTGTGTGTGTGTGTGTGTGTGTGTGTGTGTGTGTGTGTGAGTGAGGATGAGGAGCTTCTGACAGGCAAGAAAACAGAGGCGGGCGCCCTGAAAAGGTCAAACACCTGCAATCTGCCCCTCAGTGAAGCTCCATCATGCTGCGCGACTCTCTTCAGCCTAATCATCCCTCTCTAACGCTCTCACAGGTGGCCTCCAGCCTCACCCCCCACCACCGCTGCCTGCCTGCCTGCCTGCCTGCCTGCCTGCCTGCCTTCCTGCTGCAAAATGGCCTCCTCTCCACCGCTCCCAGTACACACATGTTCTGTGTCAATGTCAGTTTATTTAAATACCACATTATAAACAACAAATGTTCAGGCAAAATGTGATAAGAGTTAAATAACAACAAATTAAATAAATAATCAAAAATAGTGTACAGTATTTAAGACAGATTGAATAAATGCTCTGGCAGCAAAGAATAAAATGGCAGAGCACCCTGTGATGATGGTTTACAGTAAAATATTAAAAGAAAAAATAATATTTTAACATTTAAACAGTAATGTTGAAAACTCTGCTGAGTGCATCAGAGAGTCTTTTAAAATGCTTAAATGAAGCAATATGAAATGATATTGGTCCTACTAGTAAGAAAACATCAAATTCAGCGTGGATACCTGCTGTACTTAAAGCATTCTCAGTATTCTCTGCTATTTCATGGCCAATTAGTTGTTCAGCTAATATTTTAGGACTGAAGTGCAAAGTGACACCAAACTATAGTGCAGACACCTGCTTTCTGCAGGCAAATTAAAGTGGGGACCTTGCAAGGTGGTGAGAGTGTGCATGTACGTGTATTTGTGTGTGTGTGTGTGTGTGTGTGTGTGTGTGTGTGTGTGTGTGTGTGTGTGTGTGTGCCTGTATGTGTGTCTCTGTATGTGTGCAGCAGTGTCGGTGTTGGGGGAGAGTTGGTTTTAATTAAAATGTGGCATATCTGTCACATTCACACCCCTAGTTAGTGAAATATCTCACAACTTTAAAAATTATGGGTGTTGTGAGAGAGAGTAAGATGCCATTACAGTCGTGTTTACTCTTTTCACGTCCTGCCTCAATATAAAGATATAGCCTTGAAATTGAACATGATCTTACCTTGTTAAATGGTTGCCTTCAAAATCTTTTATAAATGTACCATACCAATGTGATTATTCATAGTATGAGCAAACACTGTGACAAGCACTGTGTCCAAATTGTGAATTCTTTGGTTTCTCAACTACAGACATTCCCGCCAGGCACTGTTTTTTTGTCTAAATAATGATGGTGATATCAGACATACACACAAATAAGGCAAAAATGACAGACTAATGTGTATTTTATCTGTCAGTTCAATCAATATGATTATGTCAGATGGGACCCCTCGTCCCAGTCATGGGCAAGATGTCCTGAGAAGTGGGTCAGTTTTTTTTCCCCAACAGAGTAGCTTGACCTCATAATGACCCCTCATTAGTACCCAAGACTTCCACCTCTGCCACACTGATGGACTATCCATCACTGTTCATCTTGCAGTCTGTCTGGCCCTTATCTATCTGCAAACAGTAATGAAATGACATTTTTAACGCTATGCACAGAGGGAGCGCGGGACTGCATGTAGCACTGCCTGACATGACATGAGCATGAATGAAGTGGGTAATAGGGCCACACTTGGGTCCCTCAAGTGGAAGTAGAAAAGATTGTAATTTGGTATATACAAATGGGGTCACTGTCGTATTTTTTTTATTTATTTCTTTTTATTTTCCTTTTATATGTTTATTTTGCTGTGTAATAAAATTCCAAAATGGTAATGTGTGTGTGTGCTTGTAGCTGTCTATCGTAGGCTTTAGGTAACTGATTATGATCAAAACAATTGTGATTTTTAAGGAAAAAACATTATGGAACTTCACTATCACTTAAGACAAAAAAAAAATCAAGTAACTGACTTGAAGTGGTCAAAAAGAAAAAAATGAGTATGTGTAACGTGATAAATCATGATTTACCAGTAATAATGTGATGCATTGCTACAGACAATTTGACACATGATGTGTTATTGCAAGTGCACAACCCGACCTCATTGTCAATGCATATCATGTAAGCATTAAAAATGCTAATGCTTGCATCAAAATGCCTGGATGCCATAACTGTGGCTGTGCAACATTGTTAGGGGGCAGTAATAAGATGATGACAGTAATATCCTGCCAATAGGAGGCCAGCATTACTCCAAACACACTCTTTTTTTAGGTGGCAGTAATGTTCCTGCCAAGTGGTTGCCCCTGGCTAGCGAACTCAGGTTTCTCCATGCCAATTATCTGTCTCTCCTCCAGTGTGTGTTGGGTGGGGCAGAAGGGGCAAAGACTAATTTGATTACCATGTCTCCGGGGAATCAAACGCTAATCAGTATTTTAGTCTTTTCTCTAAAAGATGATTTCAATTTATTTTTCTCCCTAAAGGAATCAGAAATTATTAATGTAGTCAATGTGAGATAACATTTTTTCCCCCTTTCCTTTTCTGAGCTTTCGTTGATGATCATAAGGCTCGTGTACACGATAAAACCCCTCTGCCATCAATGAAAAGATCAGGCCAATCATGCAAGTTCTAACACAAAACATCACACCACTTAAAAAGGCCTGTTGTCTTTGTTGAACTGAAAAAAGCTGTTTATATTTAAAACAATTAATGGGAATTATCTTAGCTTTCATCATCCTCCACAGTTATAAAAAGTCAATTAAAGTAAACCATTTGCACAGAGCAGATATTGAAATATTGCAAAATGGAAAGTAGTAATATTGTAATATTGTGCAGGGCTGTGGCAGACTGCTATAATCTTGGTTGAGTGTGAACACACACACTGGCATTGTGGTCAAGAAGCAGGTTTGCTAGCCCACCGAGGCACATGTTTAAGTCCAGGTGTGGTGGCTGCTCTTTCCCTTGGCTACAAAACGCTACAAAGTGTTATTTATGACACTAATTAACATATGTGAGATGCATTTTGCTCACTATTTTACCCTGATAATTCAAAACATAACCCCAGTTATCTCTCTTTGAAGTTAAAAATGACACATTGTGATAAAATGCAGATCAGAGACCATTTTAAAAGGCAACACAAACACAATATAATTCACTTTCATGTGCAACTGTAGTGCAATGAAATACTCTGAGAAAGACAAAATAGCTTGTACATTTAGGATATGGTAAGAATTAAGGTCATGAATGGATTATGAAGGCACTAAATCACGAGTTACTTTACACAGAACATAATATACTGAATCTGTTTCTCCTCCACTGACATATAAACTGTGCTGTACTGAAATATGCATATGCACTCATATCCATGACTGCCTATGCAGGGTTTTCATTAGTTAACTCTGATATTCCATGGTCTCAGAGGCTAGTCACATTTCTTTTTTTTCTTTTGTTTTTGTGCCCACAGGAGAGGTAGTGGTGGAGGTTTGTAGAAGACACTACACTAGGGACCACCAGGGACCATGTTGTAAACATGTACTTTTACTTTTACATGTTATCCCTTGGATCTTGCTTTTATATGTCTTCTATATTCATTAATAAATTAAATCAATCAATCAACCACACTACATGCAACAACAGGCAGAGTGGAAAACTAGAAACACAGACGAGGGCATATCGAGCAGAAGTGCAGGAGGCAGCATTAGTAAGACCTCACCACGTCTCTGATAAATGTTGCCATCGGGCTGTTAGCTCATCACTGCGTATGTGTATTTGTGTGTGTGCGTGTGTGTATGAGAGAGTGTGTGTGTGTGTGTATATTTTCTTTTTTTCTTTTCTGTTTTTAAGGAAGGCAGACAGAGTTACCTGGCCTCAGGGTATGTGGGTAGAGCCAGCAAGTGGGAAGTCTGGTTTAATGTTTTAGGGATCTTTGCAGGGCAAAAATATACATGAATAAGGCCAGCTTTAAAACAGAGTTTTTGTCTGTCTTCTTAAAGGCATAGGGAACTACTGGTAACACTTTCTATGAACCCAGTAAGACCCTGTAAATACATTTATAAAGGGTTATAATGCATTCATAAAGGTTTATAATGATTGGCATAAACATTCACAACTATTTATACAAACTCATGACTACATTCGTAAGACATTATGATGCTTTGTTATGTGCCTTCACAACTTTAAGTGATACAGTGCATTACAAACCTTCTTTGACCTTTTTCATCTCATTATCAAGAGGTCAAAATAGCTTTATAATACACTGTGTCACTACGTTTGTAAAGGCCTACAACATAGCATTATAATGCTTTAAGAGTGGAGTCATAAGTATATGACTGTATAAAAGTTTTGTTACATGTAACACGAATGTCAATACCTATAAAGCTTTATGAATGCATTATAAATGGATATAGGGTCTTATTAAGACTGGTTTTATAGAAAGTGTGACCAAACTACTTTAAGTCAGATGGCATTGTGTTAATATGTGATTATAAGATGCATGTATTCACAATGCTTTATTACATTGTATAAAGTGCAGAATAAAATAGAATGCATTACAATGCAGGGTCTTATGCAAAGCCTTGAATGGCTGTGATCCTTTCCTTAAAACAAACCCAAGAGAAACGGTCTCTCTCTAGGACAGCTGTTAGGTATACTGTCTAAATCATTAACACCTGAAAGTGAACATTTTACTGTAATAAATCATACCTCAAAATAGCTTAACATGTTACTGCTTTGTTTACAACGTTAATGTTTCTGGGTGCTGTTCATAAGAAGGCTTTATAAAAAAAGTTTGGTAACACTTTCTATGAAGGCCACATCTATAGCGCATTATGAGGGCATTTATAACAAATTATAACGCGCATCACGACTACTTACAATGCATCATGACTGTACTCACAATGCTTCACGATGCATTATATTAACAGTTATGAGTAGCTATGAACCTACACATTATAATGCTTTATAAATTCAAGGGTGTGCACACATTATAATGCTTTGTAAATCCAAGGGTATTGTGAGTGCTTATGACTAGTCATTAACCATGGGGCTTATAATACATTATGATTACTAATACCCCTCCATGCACTCACCTAGATGATAAGCAGTCATAAGGACTCATAAGACACTATAATGTTCCATCTGGGATTGTAAGACGTCAATGTATGAACCTACCTTATAATGCGTTATAAATCCAAGGGTGCTCATGACTACCATGAACCACAGGGCTTATAAT
This sequence comes from Setipinna tenuifilis, assembly GCA_030347295.1. NCBI lineage: Eukaryota > Metazoa > Chordata > Actinopteri > Clupeiformes > Engraulidae > Setipinna > Setipinna tenuifilis. The sequence goes on from CM059280.1 coordinate 26,615,971, forward strand.
ACATTATGATTATGAATACACCTCTATACATACACCTAGATGATTAGGACTCATAATACACTTTAATGTACCATGTGGTATCATAAGCTGTCAATGTGTGCTCTAAGTAAAGTTACATTTATATGGATGCATCTATAATGAAGCACACCATATCACATTTCATTGTTGGGGCTTATAATACATTATGATTACTAATACTCCTCTATGCACACACCTGGATGATCAACCTGCTGTCTCATAACATGCTATAATGTTCCATGTGAGATCATATGTTGTCAATGTGTGCTCCAAGTAAAGTGAAGTTCATATGGATGCATCTATAATGCATCATAATGGTTTGTTGTTGGGGTTAAGTATAACACATTTGTATGCATTTACAAAAATCAATGTTCGCCAGGGTAAGATACTTCAGAATTACATAATGATCTGTTGGCTAACAGTATGACATAAAACATAAATGATACATTTTAAGTAAGAAAAAGACAAGATGTGTTCCCACGTTTTTTTTTATTACATTAAGAAAATGTATAACACTGTGTAAATGTATAACACTGTGCCTTCGCACACAGGTTTAACAATATGTTACTGTAATGAGCAATTTTAAGGTGAACATGAACAAAAATAAAATGTTTAAAGTGTAACTTAAAGTGTAACAGTGTAGGTTCGGGGTATTTTTGTCATAAAGCCCTGTTTTTAGGTTGTCTGGGATGAGTAAGGGTGGTTTTGACCAAAATTTGGACATTATTACGTCAGCTTGTTAGAGGTGGGTCCGTTCTTCAGTCTTGTGTCCCTCCTGGCTTTCCGTCCTGTGCGTCTTGTCTTCACGTTTAAAGGTCCCTGTCTCCCTCAGCTCTTCCCTGTTAACCCTGCGTGCTGGGAAGAGGTTTGTAGTCCCCCAATCCATAATAATAATCTGTATATATCCTTATGTTAATTTACCATCGATGTTCTATTAAATCATAATCTTCTATTTTAATCACTCCCTTAGTCATCCCTTTGTGTATCGTCGTGTGTATATGTTGTCTCGTCACGTAGTTTGTCAAGTAATTTATAGCCACGGGTATAGGATAAGCCCGTGGCTTAGCTATTGCTAGTTCAGCGTTCGTTTAGCTCAATGTTTTTAGCTTCCTGTTTTCGTCTTCTTTTTGTTTGCCAGGAAGGACAAAGGCGAACCCTCACCTAACCCTGTATTTTATGTATCTTGTGCCAGGTGTGTAATAATCAGTTTAATTCATTTTGTTATCTGTTCGCTTGGGTTGCGCTAGCTAACCACCCCGCCTAGCTTAGAATGCTAGCGGGGCATGTTACTGTCGTGTGTTTTTGATGCAATTAATAATATGTATTGTTGATGTATTGTTAATGTTGTTCATGTATCAGTCTCGAATATGCCCTGTTAACCCTGCGTGCTGGGAAGAGGAAGGACAAAGGCGAACCCTCACCTAACCCTGTATTTTATGTATCTTGTGCCAGTACCAATAAATGACGTCCCAGCAGCTTCCGTGTGAAGATCCACTGTTACACTCAACACAACGCAGAGGCATTGAATAAGACCCGTAACATTGGTTACGGGTTTGACCATTATGATGCATTATAGATACGTCCATATGAACTTCACTTTACTTGGAGCACACATTGACAACATATGATCTCACATGGAACATTATAGCATGTTATGAGACAGCAGGTTGATCATCCAGGTGTGTGCATAGAGGAGTATTAGTAATCATAATGTATTATAAGCCCCAACAATGAAATGTGATAAGGTGTGCTTCATTATAGATGCATCCATATAAATGTAACTTTACTTAGAGCACACATTGACAGCTTATGATACCACATGGTACATTATAGTGTCTTATGAGTCCTAATCATCTAGGTGTATGCATAGAGGTGTATTCATAATCATAATGTATTATAAGCCCTGTGGTTCATGGTAGTCATGAGCACCCTTGGATTTATAACGCATTATAAGGTAGGTTCATACATTGACATCTTACAATCCCAGATGGAACATTATAGTGTCTTATGAGTCCTTATGACTGCTTATCATCTAGGTGAGTGCATGGAGGGGTATTAGTAATCATAATGTATTATAAGCCCCATGGTTAATGATTAGTTATGAGCACTCACAACACCCTTGGATTTACAAAGCATTATAATGTGTGCACACCCTTGAATTTATAAAGCATTATTGAGTGCCCCAGTGACTTTTGTTTTACTTCCGCTACACGGGACCTCGGAAGTCAGAAAAAATGAATGGGGTTCAATGAGAGCAAAAAACTATTTTCTGGTCCCGTATGAATTGTACCATGAATGGGACATATGATATTTGTCAGTTTTAAATATAATTTTTCATACGAAGAAAACCACGATTCACAGCGAAGAAGTTTGATGGTGGCAGGTTTTGTGAGAGGCCGCTTTGTGAACTACAGTTCTTCGCTGCTGTCGACGCGAATGAAATACGTCATCACTGAAATTGTGCGAAACGAAAGAAGGAACAGCCATTCCTGCTGGAATGCACACATTGAGGCACAAAACACACTGGCATCTCTGTTATAAATGTATATTTACTGCTAACATAGATCGGAGAAAGAGTAGGCTAATGATGGGACGTGACGTCAACAACACGACGTAGTCTTTCTCAATTTTGTTTTCGCTACAGCTTTTATCTGAACAACAGCACAACAAGCGGTAAAACGTTTTACATGAAAAAACACCATTTTAATCCACAAACAACATATTTCATTTCAGGGGCATACAACGACTGGGACCAGAAAATAGCTATTTTAGTCACATTGAAACCCATTCATTTTTTGCGAGCTCAGAGGTCCCATGAAATCGAGCGGAAGTGGCGTCACTGGGACACTCTATAATGTGTAGGTTCATAGCTACTCATAACTGTTAATATAATGCATCGTGAAGCATTGTGAGTGCAGTCATGA
>CM059280.1:26623912-26631412 GCA_030347295.1 Setipinna tenuifilis
TCTCTCTCTCTCTCTGTGTTTGTGTGTGTGTGGGTGTGAGTTAGATAATGAATATGTGTATGTGTCTATGTGTGTGCTGGGGGAAAATCCTTATACCCTCTCACTTGAGACTTGAAGACACCTGTGTGTGTGTGTGTGTGTGTGTGTGTGTGTGTGTGTGTGTGTGTGTGTGTGTGTGTGTGTGTGTGTGTGTGTGTGCCTGCATGCGTTTGTGCGTGTGTAAGACAAGACTTGAGACTGTCCACTGCCCCATTCCCATATGACACTGCTAGCCTCTAGGCAGCTCGTTTAGGATCACAGTGTCAGCTGAACACACAGGCACCTGACACACAACGCACTGCTTGGCTAAGGAAGTAAGGGTTTCTCAAACAGCGAGCCACCATGTTCACAAACCAGATGGCAGATGCCACTTTATTCAGGTGTTCACAGCGCTGCACGGTATGAAATGAAGATAATCCCTACTGTTGTTAGGTTCCTCACGCCCATCATGGCAGTAATGGCTACCTGTGTAACTTCATATCGTGTTTGTCTTTGATTTCACCAAGGGAAGAACAGTTCAGTGAAGCGTGACCAGTTCTGATGAGAATACACCATGAAATAGGCAGCAGTGCTCTGTCACTGTAGCTGTATTTTCGCTGTCTGCACTTTACATTTTGCTGCAATATTTTTATTTAAGTCCACTAACTCACATTATATACCAGATAAATAGAATATGATACTGTGACACAGAACAAACCTTTTCAACTTTCAAACAAAGTCTTACTGTAAAAGAAAACAGAACAGATGTTCATCATATATAAGGACATTATTGTGTCTTGCATAATAAAATGAAACAGCTATTCAAAAAAAGACCTTCATCTATGAATGTTTTTCTTTTCAAATCTTTCACAGATAGTGGCTTTCGGCAAATTATCACTAATCTTTCAAACCAACTGTCTTTCTCTATACAGCATGTCCCTGTGGAGTACTATGGAAAAGAGCTTTGCTGGGCAACAGCATGATTGCAAATGGCTGTAATTAAATGAAGATGCCTCTCAAGAGCTTATGCAGCAGATCCACTGTATGTAGCTTGTGAAGCATGGGCACAGAACATGGAGGCTGTGTTCCATCTTCATCTGTGTTTCAGCTGGTTGTGTGTAAGTAAAGACAGAAAATGCTGGGTTGTGGGCCAATACTGTCAACCTCGAGCAGTATGCATTGACTGGACCTTGAAAGCCACTTTCCCTCCAACCAACACAAAAGCAAACACACACACACACACACACACACACACGCATGCATGCACACATGCGCACACAAAGACAAATACACACACACACACACACACAAACACACACACACACACACACACACACACACACACACACACACACACATGGTCTTGACACCACATGGTGTTACATTTATCACAATTCTTCAAGTCTACTGTTCTTACATGAAAAGCCATACTTACTACATGACAGTCTAAATTCTTCATGAATCTTTCAATCCCGAATAAATGACTGTCATTTGCCTGAGCCATTTTTCTAGGCCTCCTCCCCCCGATTCGTCACACTTAGTCATATGACTCAGATGGCACGGCCAAAGATGGATCATTGCTGACACATGCTCTCTGGATTTTTGCATATTTACCACATAGCCATTACAGCAGCACCTCCGGTGAAAACTGAAGGAAGGCAAGGAAGAAAAAAAAGAAAGAAAAAAATATATATCCCTTTCTGAGTGACAGCCACAATGGATTATAATGAGAGGGCACTAGCAGTTGCAGTAGTTATCTTTCTCTATTCATCTTATTGCTTTCATTATTTATCATATTTCATTTGGATATATTTCCTTCTTCGGTTATGTGTCGGGAAAGACTATCTTTCTCTACATAATATCAATGAGTACATCATTGTCACCATAGAAAGAATAAAATGTGCTTTGCCGCATGCATTCACCAAAATCTCATTTTAGTCACAATAGACATCATATAACAGAAGATATGTCGGCTGAATTATGATTGAGAGTGATCATGGTATAACACATCTTTCTGTCTACTGGTAATTGTATGAGAAGATGTTGGCTAATTAAAAAAAACATTGTAACTGGCTCAAACAAGTGGTGACAGAAGACAAAAGGTAATAAAGTTATTTTAGAAGAGCACAAACATGGCGCCTGCTGTATCATGCACATGATGGCGGTTGTGAAGCTCCCATGTCCTGTCATTCATTCATTCATTCATTCATTCATACATACATACATACATACATACATACATACACTCATTCATACATACATACACACATACATACATACATACATACATACATACATACATACATACATACATACATACATACATACATACATACAGTAAATACATACATACACACACACACACACACACACACACACACACACACACACACACACACAGACATACATACATACATACATACATACATACACACATACATACATACATACATACAGACATACATACATACATACACACACACACACACATACATACATACATACATACATACATACATACATACATACATACATACATACATACATACATACATAGCAATCTTCCAAATCCATGTGTGTAACAAACTTCTCTGTTCAGTCTGTCTACATGTAAACCCTTTACCCTCACATTCATACCCTCAATTAACAAACAATGTGCTTGTTCAAAACAAATGGCTATATAACAAATATCCAAATAAAAAATATATTCAGGCTTATTCAATTAACTCCACATTTAGAGAGCAATGACTAGAGTACCACTGAGCTTTCGGAACCAATTTGACATCGATGACTGTTCCTAATTTGCGCTTGTGTTTCTCATTTCCGTATCCCTCATTTCCATCGCACAGTACAAAGCGAGAGAAGGAGGACGCAGCTGTGTTAGGGGAGAACAAAGCGTGCCAATAAAACAGACGTTGAGATGCTAATGTAAGTGTGTTTGTGTTGTCAGGAGAGCGCCACTTCTACTGATAGCCTCTCCTGTCTGTAGGGGGAAAAAAAGATGTGGCTCTTGCAAATTAGGGGGCTAACTATGTTTACATCTTCCATTAAACACTGTGGTTATGTGTCGCGGTAATGGAGGTCCATAGATTAACCTCTAAGCCAAGTAACCATTTCTGGAACACCTGAACAGGTTGGGAGAAAAAAGAGGTTGAAGGGAAAAGAGGGAATGAGAGAGAAAAAGAGAGAGAGATTGAGAGGGAAAGGCAAAGTGGACCAGTGCGAGCTCAAGGGTAGGGGAGGAGAGTGAGTGGGAGGCTTTGCCGAAAGGGAAGAGGTTTCTGTTTAGCATCGGAGGTGGATGGCAGAACCTCCTTCAGGTTAATTCAAACGCAAATCACCCCTGTCCACTTTGATTTGGCAAAAACCTCCTCAAGATGGCAGTTTGTTTAGCCTTCGCCACTCTCGCCCAGCGCTCCACAGCAGAATAGATCCTTTTTGCATAATGAACAGAATAATTCACTCCCATTGTTTTAGCCGCCGGGATGCTAATGAACTTTCACCTTGCAACCTCGTCTGAAACACGCTTTACGTAACTCATCGTTAGCATGACACTGTTCTGGGTGGGCTAATGCAAAGTGTTACTTTGAGGTGAGGATATTTATTGCTTTCTATTGATGAAATGTATTAGCCTAAGTGGATTTTAGAGGGGGGGTGAGGTGTTCCTTTTATGTGCTCATAGCGTCTAGTGTTGCAGAGCATTTCCTTGTCGGTTTGATTTGCACTGTTTGGGGCATTTTTAGGAAGCCAGAAACAGCCCATTTAATTGATAAACACCGCCATCCTCTCTGTGTCCCTTTCTCCAAGTCTTGCCTCACCCTGAAGATCTAGGCAATAAAAACAGAAGTTTGTGTTTATGGCCACAGTGTGGCATAGTGTTCCTAAATCATAACACAATTGCCAAACAAACTGACAAGCTTGCACCGATGAGAAATGCCATAGAATCAATAAAATTAGCAACTGGAGGATACTGCTCCATACAAAACATCCCCTACCACAATGCACACACATTGACACACACACATACAAATACACACACATTCACACAAACGCAGACACACACACACACACACACACATGGTATTTTGGTAATTTTGACACATTGGAAAGATTGGTATACTAGTCAAGTTAGCCAATAAGCATAACACAATGAGTGTTTGGAATGTTGCTAAAGAAGTCACCAATAGATCGGTTGAAATGAAACCGCTATAATTGTATGATGTGTTCAGAATGAGACACATGCATAGTCATTTACACACACACACACACACACACACACACACACACACACACACACACACACACACACACTGGCGCACAAGGGACACTGATTGGCCCTATGTGTGTGGATTTGAGCAGGTATCAATAGTCTGTTTGATCGTCTAAGACAGCTCTACCAAAGCTTATGCCAGCTATTGCTCCCCAGACAGAGTCCTATGGGACTAACACAGCCTCCTACCTCTCTCTCTCTCTCTCTCTCTCTCTCTCTCTCACACTTCATCTCTCTCTTGTCTCTCTCATGTCTCTCTGTCGTCTTTCTCTCTCTTTTTCTCTCTCTCTGTCGTCTCTGTGTCTCTCTTTTGTCTCTCTATCTCCTCTTGTGTCTGTGTCTCTCTCTCTTTCTGTCTGTCCTCTCTCTCTCTCTCTCTCTCTCTCTCTCACACACACACACACACATACACACACACACAGACACACACACACTTCTACCGTGCCGTGAACGGTCGCTGTCAGAGGGAGGAGGCAGGCAGCCTCCCGTGATATGTAGAGGTCCAGATGGCGCCGTCATAGCTGTCACAGTGGCCTGTCTCCCTGAGCACACCTGTGACAGCTGGAACATGTGTACCAAGTCACAGTACCACAGCAATTCAGACTAATTATCTCCTGCAGTTGATACAGTGCAAGCTGTCTCCCCCCTCCCTTTCCCCTCCTGTAGTGCATCTGTACTCCATGAAGAAGGGGAGGGGGCAACAAACTGAGGAGTGCCCATGTTTCAGTTGGCAATTACCATAAAATACTTACAGTAACTGTTGGATTCAACCCCATCCCCCTATCTTTCTCTCGCTCTCTTTCTGTCTGTCTCATCTCTTTCTTTTTTCCATAAACTCTAAGCTGATCTACCTCTTCTTTCTCTGTTTGTGTCTCATCTTTCTCTCTCTTTACTCCACTCTCTCTCTCTGTCTCTACCACACTGTGTCTTTAGCAATGCTAAATGTGTAATACAATATTAAAGGGTATACCTTCTGATGTCTTATCGCACCTAAGTTATCGCACCTAAGCCTTACTCTCAGTTGGGCAGAGTGATGATGTGTATTTGTCTGTAAACTGCATAATTCCCCGTACGCTACTGCCATTTGTTCACCAAGCTGTCAAACAGACTTGTTTGTTCGACTCCTGTTTGGCCTCTCGTTTTGCAAGTGCCTGCTGTGGTTTGAAGGGGGTGGGAGAATACAGGAGCTTTGAGGTAGTTAGATGAACACAGCTGGAGAAAACTGCTAAGTTAACTCAGTTCATTGACTAACATAACAGGGTGAATGCTACTTCTGATTTCGCTTTGCGGCCCCCCATGGGCTATAACCACACTATGCAAGTTTGCAAAAGCAGGTTAACAATCTGTATTTCCAATGAGACATATAAAAGACAATTCCACTTCCAACCTGGGTGCTGCTTTAAAATATACAATATAATATAATACAACATAACATAATATAATATAATAAAATAAAATATTATATTACAGAACTAAGCATCTAGCTATTACTGGATCCTTCCTTGATGTAAAACTAAACAATTACACACAGCAGTCTGGGTTTTAGGAGGAGGAAGATGGGAAGATGTCTTGGCCTTGCTTTACTTATCTTGTCAAAGTCTTTTTTTGTTCCCTTGCTACTATGTGCTGCCCTTCCTCTTCATTGCTTTGTGTATCTGTTTGTGTACCTCTCTGTCACCATTAAGCTAAGTTTGGGCACAAAGTGCAGTTTAAATGCCCACATTCCACAATCAACAGAGAATGACTGAATGTTTTTTGGGGAAACTCTGCTACTATAAAAGTAATTTTCACAGCTATTTTGCAGCCAATTTAAAATAGGCCCTTCAGTACAATAAGTCTTACAATAGTACACTGAGAACAAAGAAAATATATGAAACACATTCTTTCTGAAGATGCTCAACTTGTTACAGACAACATTAAACAAATATAAAAATAAATCCCGCTGAAATATTACACTGTTAAACACAAACCCATATAAATGTGTGGACACATTAGGCCCGTTCAGCGCTGAGAAGATCTTAACGAATTAGGGCTTGGATGTTTGATCACACTTAAGTTCCTCACATTGCTTTGCAGATTTTATTTCTCATGAGGACAAGCGCATATTAATCACGTTTCCCTGTAAATGTGAGTCGACATTTTCTAATTTCAAATGATTATGCTCTCCCAGGATTGTGTTTTCTTGACATTTTGCATTGCTAAACAAATCCATTGCTGCTCCCTGAGGGGGTGTAGAAAATGGGCTAAAATGTCATGGTTGTATTGGGACCTTTCATTAGTTTAGGCACAACCATAACTGAATTGATTTTTCTCTTCTTTAAAGTGACTTAAAAGACCACGAGGAGCATTTGCCTCGAAGGCAGTTAAAGGTGATTGTTTTATAATAAATTCATGTGAAAGTTTGAGGAAGTTCGAAAGATAACCACGTTTAAAATAAATAAATAAATAAATAAATAAAAAACCTCACCTTGCCCATCAAGACCTTTCTATCCCTCCATGGCTCTTGAGTGTGTGACATAAATCAAAAGAATAGCTCACATCTCTCAGGAAAGCAGAAGGTCTCTGTACGCAGAGCACTAACCCAGAATGCCCTCCGCTGCACTATGCAGAAGTCACCGGCAAATTGAGTAATCGCCATGGGAACCTGCCACTGATCTTAGACCTCCCATCATTCCATCAGCCTCTGGGTGATTAAATGTTAATATAGTAACGTTGGATGACAGTGCCAGGAGAAAAGAGGAGAGAAGAGAGAGGGAGGAGAGCAGAGGGAGAGGAGAGCAGAGGGGAGGCGAGGAGAGAAGATTAGAGAACACAAGAAGGGGAGAATTATGCACTGAAAACTATTTGACTGGTGATTGAGTGATGGCTCTTGAATCTCATTTGAAGTCAATTTGAAGTTATTTTGTCATGATTCAGAGCTTCATTAATGTCAAGCAGTCAGCTTTTGGGTAACTTGGTGAACAATTCTCTAGCTCTTGATTATTGGCCACGTCTAACATTTTGATAGGTACGGCTGATAATTGTATGCCACCTTTCCTACGTTAACATCGATGCAGTTCTTATTTTTTAAAGAATTGCAGAACCCTGCCAGAAAGCAATGCAAACTGCTCACAGAAGCTGGACAGATAGAGATGATGGGCTAACTGCAAAGTCTTCCAGACTGAATAGGAAAATTATTAATTGTGGTAGACCCCCACCACTGACACCTTGAT
>CM059280.1:26636412-26641412 GCA_030347295.1 Setipinna tenuifilis
TTGTCATATTTCACTGTTGCCCGCAGTCCAATCTCATCCAAGTTTCAGTTTTACCCATTTTGCAAACATGGTGGTTTGGACAAAAATGCACCATCACCAAGTGTATGATAAAGGTTGTTTGGAAGCTACCAGGGATGCAGATATGTGTAGCATGATTAAGACTGCCCATGCAGAGGAGGTAATGAGGCGTGCTCTATACTTTGAGTGGGTTGGTAACTTTAAAGAGAGTCACATATGAAATGAGAGGGAGCTGAAACACTTGGAAACCAAATGGGCCAGGGAAGATGTGATAATTGAAGCACTGTATAGGAAAGCAATAAAAGGACAGCAGTTGAATATAATGCCCCAGCATCTCCCACTGTTGCTCATGGTATGTGGCCAGACATAGATCGAACTGGCCTGTGCTGACTAAAATGCATGTGTCACACACTGCAGTTCAAAGATGCTCAGAATTCCTTGAAGGGATACAACGTTGAAACTGTCAATTTTCCCTGCTGGAATTTTGCTGTTATGCTAGTTTTGGACCTGGGTTGGACTACATACATACAGAGCTATAACAATATATCTCCCAAACAGCTCACCCCCCTGGGTGCACAGAGGACTTTGATCAAGAGTGCATGTTTGGTCAGATAGTGACGTATAGGAAAGCATTGATTATTCATACAAAGCATGGAACCAAACAGAGCATCAGACAAGAGAAACATGGGATTACCAGCATCAATACGTTGCCATTACACCATGTACATTGATCACATTTACAGCTGTGCATCAAAGAACAAGTCATATGATGTAGTAGGAGGGTAGAGAGTGAGAGAGAGCGAGAGAGAACGAGAGAGAGAGAGAGAGAGAGAGAGAGAGAGAGAGAGAGAGAAAAAAAGGAGGGAGGGAGGGAGGGAGACAGTTATGTAGTTGTCTCACTAGCACAGCTTGAGAGGAAACTGTAATGGGAAGACATAAGCAGACAGCTACTTGAAGAGTGAAATGAAAGGGAGAATAATGACCCTCCCTGACAAATCTAATTCTATCGAGTCGGAATCAGCGGTGGCAATTAGCCATTCTTTGTGAGCTCAGAGGAGAGCGGGGGGCCTAAGCGGGGTCAATTAACGAGGCAGGGCTGAGTCCGGCTCCCTGTGCGTCACTGTCTTGCTCTTGCTGTCAGCAGACGACTCACTGCTCCGTCCTCCCTTCCTCCCTTGCTCCCTTCCTCTCTAAGCCCTATGTCTACGGTACGCACACATACATACATACCAACATACATACATACTACATACATACATACATGCATATATGGATTTGTTCTCACTAGTATGCAGACACATGCATACAGACACATGGCTAGCCTCCATACATACACACATACACATATGCCAACCCTGCACACACAAATATGCAGAAGTATGTACCCACACACCTAGTCCACACATACTTGCTTGCACACACAAACAGACAGAGACGCACACACACATATCCAGCTGCACACAAACACACACATACATATCCAGGTACACACAAGCTCACAGACATCCACATATGTATGCATGCATGTATTCAAATGTAGACACAGGGAAAGAGTACTGCAGTTCTGCACAAATACATTCACTTTATACTTTGATACATGCACACATACACACCCACCCACACCCACACACACACACACACACACACACACACACACACACACACACACACACACACACACACACACACACACACACACACACAAAAACACAAAGCACACACATGCACTTGAATGTAAATGTCAGTCAGCACATTTGTATGGAATCCCATGGCTTTAGGTGCTTAAAGATCTATCCATATGCTTAGTTAGAGTTCCAGCTTTCTGTGTGGCCCTCCGAGGCAAAGCATGCACAAAAGGATTATACATGTTCCCACAAGATCACCTTGCAGGTTAGATGCCCATAGTATAGTTCCCATATCATCATCTTACAAATAAGAAGCCGGCTTCCTGCATACTTGGCTTCAGATTCAGGCCAGATAAGGACTCGATCAAGCCTTCTCAAAGCCCCTTCCTCTCATGGACACAGAGCCCACACAGAGCGGTGTGTGCCATTTTAGAGAGGCTGGTGATTACAGGCTGCTATTACTTTTCCCTTTATGGCAGGGAGGTTGTCTGGGAGGGCAGGGCAGAGTCATGGTTGAGAGGGTGTACAGGATCTCGTGAGCCTGGATGGTTGTTTTGATGGGCCTCTGAAATGGTGGAGGGGTCTCGCCTCATGTCTCGCCTCATTCACAGGTCCTGCACATCGACTGCTATGACAGGAGTGCTCTTGTTGTTTACCTGAGAGCCATCAAGAAGCTAGCGTGCCCAGCGAGGTAAATAGCTAGGAAAAAGTAATTGCACACAAGGGGATATGTTTGCTAGTTGAAAAAGAGAATGAGTGTGTGATTGTGTGTGTGTGTGTGTGTGTGTGTGTGTGTGTGTGTGTATTACTGTGCATATATGAGTAAGAGGCAGCGCATGTGTGTGTGTGTAGTGATCTTTGTGTAAGAGAAAGCATTTGTGGACATCTGTGTATGCTGCTGTATGTGTGTGTGCGTGTGTTACTGTGCATATTAAAGTAAGAAGCACTGAGTGTTTGTGTGTGTGTGTGTGTGTGTGTGTGTGTGTGTGTGTGTGTGTGTGTGTGTGTATTACTGTGCATATCTGAGTAAGAGGCACTGTGTGTGTGTGTGTGTGTGTGTGTGTGTGTGTGTGTGTAGTGATCTTTGTGAAAGCAGTTGTGGACATCTGTGTCTGCTCCTGTATGTGTGTTTGTGTGTTTGTTTGTGTGTGTGTGTGTGTGTGTGTCTGTGTGTGTGTGTAGTAATCGTTGTAAGAGAAAGCATTTGTGGACATCTGTGTCTGCTCCTGTATGTCTGTGTGTGTTGCTGTGTGTGTGTGTGTGTGTGTGTGTGTGTGTGTGTGTGTGTGTGTGTGTATGTGTGTGTGTGTCTGCCACTGTGAGTGATGCTGTGTGATTGTGCTCACAGATCTGTGCATCCCCAAAAGCTCAGGGGAGAGTGGAGTTAGCACAGGTGTCAAAAGAAGCCTTTAATTAGCAAACAAACAAATAAACAAACCCTCCAACAAACAAACAAAGGCATGCAGCTAAAGAGGAGCGTGCTCCTTGAGGAGCCAGCTAAGGGAGGAGGCGGCCACCGCCTGCTCAACCCCTCATAAAATTAATTAAGCAAAGCAGAGGATCATGGGAAATCTGGAGCCTTCGAAAGGAACGCTGAGGCACATGTCATTAGCTGAAGGCAACACACAGAGCCGACTGCATGCAGAGGTCGTCAGGACAACCAGCAGAAGACAACAAAGGGAAGAGTTCTTCTGCAATTCGTCTTCTTATTCTTTACTTCATGCAAGCAGCCACCTCACTAAATGGGATCAGTATCTGACATTTGATCTATGAATTGTTATCTGTGTGTGTGTGTGTGTGTGTGTGTGTGTGTTTTAACACCACTGACTTCAGTAACAAGGATTGCAATTCTGTTTGAAGGGAGAAGGTCAGGAGGGGGAGTGTACCAGCAGGAGCAGAAAACGCAGAGTGACTCATCCTCCAGGCTGACTGGGTTTCCGAACCCTTCCGATACCACAAAGGGTTACAAGAAGGCCACGGTCATACGTAGGCCAGTCATATAATCAGTCCAGGGGAGAGAGACTCGTGGATGGGCCCTGGTGCAATATTGATTTAAGAATAATATTGGGTTCACGGAGGAACATCATGTCCAATTACCACACTCGTTTCTCAGCTCCAACAACTACAGCCACAACATAATAAAAAGAACTCTCTCAATGCCCTACCATTTAATAAATACCACATATCCAGCAGTAGCAATAACTGTGCCAATTATACTCCATATGAGACGGCTTGTGTGTTGGGCGAAATGAGGTCCATCAATTCTGTGCAAACGTGGATGTGTAGGTCCGTGGCCTGCATTTGATTTAAATTTAGAGTATGGCCACAGGGATGCTCATGGCAACTCACGCATCCTTAAACGCTGGCAGCGGTTGATCTGAAGGGGACAGCAACGTGCTGCCTCGTCCCTCCCACTAGAGATGGGTGTGCCACAACAAAAGCCAGCTCCGCTGCCAAGCTGAATGTTCTCAGAAGGCTCCTGCATGCATCGGTAAACAACAGCATCTGTAGAACTGGTGAAAATGTTCATTTTTAAAGCTGTCTGGTGGATTCTTATTGCCAAACTCTTGAGACTATAAAAAAGCCAGGGCAAAGTAAATAAACACTAAATAAAGGAGAATGAAGCTTCAGAGATTCAGTGAAGGTTAGTATTTAGTGTGCTACCCACTGAAAACCACTGCCTTGGTTTCTGCTCAACAAAGTTATTGTATCGAGATAATCACGGATCATGTGACCGTGGGCTTATCCACACGTTAAGCCATAAGACAAGGTAAGGTCCAGGTAAGATTTGACAGACCTACCATAAGTAAGTAATTAAACTGTGTTGCCAAGTTGTGGCGTCATTCTCACTTCAATTTTTTGTTGCTTTGTTTGTAATGCACGGCCAAAACGTAAGGTTCACAAAATAGCCTCGGCTCCGTGGTGACACCAATTAAAAAATGAAAATGACTTGAGCATCAAGGCTTTCCCGAGGGCTTACATGAAAGGTCTGCGTGCTTCACAGAAGAGAGGAGCTGGGAAACAAGAGACTGATGTCACCCTCCAATTCCTTGAAGAATACCAAAGACATCTTTTTCTCTCTTTTTTTGAAAAACAACTAGAAAAATAAAACTGTGCTACAAAAAATTGAGGTAATTAGTAGGGAAAAGAAAGAAAAGTCAATACACATTCTGTGCATATTCAGTCTAACACAAAGCCATGTGTATACAGTACACACATGCTGACTTATATTTTAACACACACACATGCACACAAACATGCATACATACACACACATGCACACACGCATGCACACGTGTGCGCGCGCACACACACACACACACACACACACACACACACACACACACACACACACAC
>CM059280.1:26643912-26661412 GCA_030347295.1 Setipinna tenuifilis
GATAAAAATCATACTATGTGCTTAACATTAAAAGCAACTCTTAATGCAGTTATTTTCATCCAAATTAAATTTGTTAAAGCACAGTAAATTCTTGAAAGGTGATTTGATTTTACGACATATTATATTATATTATATTATATTATATTATATTATATTATATTATATTATATTATATTATATTATTCATTGTTTACACAAGGGGAAATTGAACTACTCAATGCTAGAGAAACTGTAGTATTTCACTTTCTTTTCTTCATTTGAGATGCTGGTGACATCTCACTCGTACCCTGCCTGTATCTGACTGTGTGCTTCCCTCAGGACGAAACCATGCCCTCAGGGCCTTCACGCCTCACAGCCCCCTCCCAGCCCCTCTACTAATTAGAACCTCTTGATCCTCAGTGCTAATTTAACCACACCACCACCATCACCACCAGCACCGCCACTGATGCGATGCCCCCTCCAACCACTCAAATTAAGAGCCCTGTCTCTCTTGCAGGGCTGCGGGGAGTAGCGTTGCTGGCTGCTGCTCGTTGCGATGTGCCCTCGGGGGGTTGTGATTTTAAACAGGCCCCCAGGAGAAGCCCAGCTCCTTGAGCGCGGCGCTCACATTAACCCTGCTCCCGAAATGCCATCAGCGCAGTGCTGATGCGAGCGAGAGGGCTGAGAGTGAAGTAGAGTGGAGTGGAGTGGAGTCTGACATGTAGTGGCCAGTGGTCTGGAGGGGGATCAGGGTTAGATGTCTGAAGGATGAAGTGTCCCCCGTGCTGGAGCGGAGACAGACAGGCAGGCAGGCAGGCAGGCAGGCAGGCAGGCCATAGCTCAAGGGTCAAGGGTCAGGCGAGGCCACTCCTGTCAGCTGAAGCAGCTGCTGATCTAAACCTCTATGGGATGCTGAGAAATCTTCAACTAAACTTACAGACATTCAGGTAGTGGCAAAGATATTCTCTAATTACCACTTTTGATCTGATGTAAGCTTGCGTTTCACTGTTGATCTGATGTAAGCTGGCATTTCACTGCTGTTATGTGCTTAGAACAAAAAGAAATCTTTGAAGTTAACTCAAATGAAGCCAGAAACTGAAAAGAAATGATTTTCAGTTGATCTCACTGCCGCCATGTCTAAGGAGACTAGTAAACTTTCAGAAGTCACTCTTTCGCCAACTCATTGTTGATAGGAGCATACACCCCTTCAAATCGCCATTATCTCGATCACGTAATACCCTCGAGTTTGCATGGCTGCGTTTGTCAAGCAATTATCCTGATGATGTCCGGAGAGGCCAAGTGGCCACAGCCTGACTGAGATGCAAGCTGACAGGACTTAGGATACGGGAGACAATGTGAAACGACCTGCTACATTCATACCGTCATCGGCATTAACTACACAAGCCATGGGACAAAGACAGACTAATACACAGACATGAAGAGCATCTCTCTCTCTCTCTCTCTCTCTCACACACACACACACACAAAGAGAAAAACTCTCTTTCTCTCTCTCTGTCTCTCTCTCACACACACACCACCCTTTACCAAAACACCAACTCATTCTGCCTTAGAGTTAGAATCCACCCCTGCTGCCATTTGAGAAAGTCACATCTAACAACCCTTTGACCTGGCCTTTTTGTATATCATTTCTCAATAACTTATGATTCTCACCAAATCCCACCATGGAAAGTTTTGCTGGACCAGTAACTTGTGGACCTCTTCAATCTGTTGGCCTAGCTGCACGCCGGTTAAAAAAAAAAAAAAAACTTTCAGTTAACGCCCATGTATTTACATCCCCTGACAGCTAGTGTGTGTTGCTGCCCTGCTTCATTTATATTTGAAAACCACACAAGGCTATATTAGGAGTAATGATTCACGCTTCATTCCCATTTGGACTACACCCCCTGGGAAGCCACACCAGTGCTGACTTGTGTTTCCTCCGAGGACCCGTCTTGAGTTGTCCGCTGCCTCCTCTGTCATGCACGGGTACTCTGACATTTAGTCCTGGCAAATTGACTTACTTCTCTTGACTCCCTGGAGGCCCTGGCATTGCACTGTCCTGTCAGGAAATTGTGTCATCCTCCAAGGTGATGCACACAACTTGTGTTGTTTGTCGAATTTATGATCCCCTCTGTGTAATTATATTCATATTACAACACTTTCAGCCAAGGTTACCCCAGTGATTTCCTCCTCATTTCAAACAAATGACCTTGTAAAGCCGTCCCACTCGACACACACACACACAAACACACACACACACACCTACACACACACACACACACACACACACACACACACACACACACACACACACCACCCTTCACCAAAACAAAGGACCTGGTGAGTGTGACCTCACGTAGTGCCTGAGAAGAAACAAGGTGTCAGTCAATCAATCCATGTCAGGTGAAGCAAGAGGAAGGTGGGGGCTGTGAAATGGCCTCTGTGCCATTAACCTCTGCAAGCGTATGGCATCTCACAGTGTACTAGATGGCACTGAAGATGAAATCTAGTTCCTTAATGCTGTAGGGTTTAAATCACTCTGAGTATGAGAGCCTTGTACTGTTCACAGGAGGATTGTCATTTAAATTATGGTTGACTTCTTTATCCTTGAAAAGTTTCAGTCTTACTTGCATCAAAGCGTTCACTTAGAAACACCTCAATCTTCCAAAGTAAGCTACTAAAAAAGTGGAAGCCTTACACAACCAGCCTCTAGTGATACAGTGCCATTTCACTTCTCCTTCTTTTGTTTTTTAAAATTATGTGTTATTTTGAGTTTGCCATGATGTGTTGAATCAAAGGAAAAATGAACCCAGAGACACTACTTGAACTCACAACAGTCTGCGTAAACAGTCTTAAAGGATTTAAAAGTGTTTCTAATTTGTTTTGAGTTCCACAACCTGAAATTGTGTGAAATAAGTCACAGTGCTGTTAAACAGGGTTTCCATTTCTTAACAAAGTCTAATGCATTCTGCCTCTGTGAAAGCCTGTCACATTAGGCCAGCTTTTATTCAGAGTGGCATTGCTCTCTGGCTGATGGGCATGGAAGGCCCCACCTAGCTGGCCGCTCTGTCTAAGATCAGGCCAGTATGTGGTTTGGATGTGGCTGGAATACAGTCCAGATGTGGTTTAAATGTGGTCTTTGTATGGCTGGTATGCGGTCTGGATGCTGTCAGGAATGTGGTTCAGATGCTGTCTGGTCCGGATGTGGTTTGATGTGGTCTGGAATGTGGTCCTGATGCTGTGAACCCACACCTGTCTGGAACCACATCTGTGCTATAACCAATCGCTTTCCAGGAGCAATCCAGCAGCAATCAAATTAGAGCTGCACTGAGTATATATATACAGTGTGTGTGTGTGTGTGTGTGTGTGTGTGTGTGTGTGTGTGTGTGTGTGTGTGTGTGTGTGTGTGTGTGTGTTTGTGTGTGTGTGTGTGTGTGTGTGGGAGCTGAAAGAGGCTGATGAGAGAAAGACAGCCACTGAGAGCCTTTCCTGCGCTCTTCCATGGGAGAAGTGGAAGTGTCAACAGTCAGAGCCAGAGAAAATCAAGGCCTACTTCCTTCTCAGAGGTAAGGAAGGCATTTGACTAACGTGGCTAATGAACAGCTATACTCAGTGACCATCAAAAACACATTTAGACACAATAAAGGTGTCCATAATGCTGCGTAGTGGTTGGCAAAATTGTATAAGTACTTATACAGAGTAATACTGTATCTGGACTCATTAGGAACTGTAGGGAGGGAGGATGAATAAGCACTCACAGCTTAAAGTAATAAAGAGACAATAAGGCTCCATTTGCTTCTTCATCTTAATCTTTGTCTTATGTTATTTCACCGCATGGTCTTTATGGAGCCCTGTGTCACTCCATAAAAGCTTTCCTAATTATTATTATTACATCATTTAGCAGACAGTGTTATTATTACTGAGTGATTTTTCAGTGAATTACCTACAGGGTCAGCCCCATGGAGCAACTTGAGGAGCAAAGTGCCTTGCTCAGGGGAGGAGTGTAGTCAGACTCTGGGATGGAACTCACAACATCCTGCAGCCAACTGTTTTACACTAGTCTTTTAAGACTGGTTTTAGCTTTATTAGTCAGTTGTATACATATTTAGACCTGTCTAATTTTACATTAAAAAATAGACTCACTATTCCCTGGATAATTAGTTTTTTTCTTTGTTTTTGCAACCTATGATCATTGAATAGAATAGAATAGCCTATTTTGTCATTGTACTGCACACAACACAATTTGAAGTGCCGTTTAAAACAGTGCTTAAAAAAGAGCATATAAATAAAAAAGAGCAAATAAAAACAGATAAATAAGATAATACACTGCATTTACACACACACACACACACACACACACAGCATACATTAGCATGTATTGGCAGTGTTGATTGACGCTACTGTTGGATAGAAAGTGTTCATGGGTATGTTGGTCCTTGTTTTAATACTTCTGTACCATATCCCTGATGGGAGCAGTTGAAAGAGTGTGTGTGCAGGGTGAGAAATGTCCGCAATACTGTTGTGTTCCTTCTTGAGGCACCTGGAAGCTTGCAGCCCCTCCAGCGTCCATTGACCAGATCCACCAGACAACCAGAAAAGTAGTGATTACTAATAGCCCTATAGGAGTTCTTCTATAACATCCTAATACCTTTTAGATGCAATTACGCTTTCTTAGAAATTGTTTTAAATTTGATTATGGTTAAGTGAAAAGTAACACTGTGTACATGAAAGTGTTGAGAAAACCAACTAAACAAACTGTGAAATCAATCAACCACCACTCTGTGATGTTTTGTATTGTTTTACTGCAGGCATAATAAATACATTGCCTAATGTGTTAAAGCACAATTAACCCTTACATGACATGTGATAAACTTAAGACTTTCTCCTAATACAAAAGTATTTGCACAGCATTGTCTGAAGTATACATGCAACATGCCTTGAATTACTACATGACAGTGAAATGACACTTGCTATGACCCACGGAAAGTGACAAAAAAAATACAGAAAGGCAAAAAAATTGCTTAGCTTAGGTCCAACAACCATCTGTCAGAGATCACTGCAGTCAAAGACACAGCACACACACACACACACACACACACACACACACACACACACGCACGCACACAAACACACACACACACACAGTGACCTCTGAGGTCTGAAGGTCTGAAAAAAAAATGAATGAAGAAAGAATGTGGAGAAGAAAGAACTAAGACAAAGAGAAAGTAGGAGAAGGGGTAAGAAAGAGGAGGAGGGGTATGGAGGGGGGTAGGAAGATGAACAGAGAAAGAGTGGAGGGGCGTGGATAGAGGAAAACAAGGAGAGAGGAGGACAGGCAGAGAGAAGGAGAGGAAAGGTGGAGGTGTATGGAGAAAAAGACAGGAGGCAGGAGTGAGATAAAATAGATGAGGAGAGAAAGAGTGGAGGGGTTTGGATAGTGAGAGGAAGAAAAAGTGGGAAAGAGAGGGGAACAGAGAGAAGATGAGATGAACAGAGAATGAACGAGAGAGAAAGGGACAGAGGACCAGACAGAAAAAGAGGGAGAGAGAGGAAGAGAAAGAGAGAGGGGGAGGTGGAGGTGGAAGTTAGAGATGAACAGAAAATTAGAGCGAGAGAAAGGAAGAGAGGAACAGAGAGAGAAAGAGAGGAAGAGAGAGAAAAACAGAGAGAGGAAGAGAGGGAGAGAGTGCGAGGAAGAAAGATAGAGTTTCCAGAGACAGATCGAGAGAGGAAGAGAGAGAGTCGTCAGATAGAGAGGAAGAGAGAGAGTCATCGGAGAAAGAGGTTGCGGTGAGTCCTTGATCTGTGTGTGCTTGGCGTGGCACTGACATGGCTCCCTGTATAGGCACGCATGACAGGCATGACAAGCCGAGCCGCTACAGGCATGACAAGCTGAGCGGCTCCTCTGACACTCATCCCCCCGTGACGCTTCCCTGCGCCCTGTGTCCGCTGCCGAGAGAGGTCAGGGTCCCTTTCAAACATACTCCGCTGTCTGTCAGGGTCTGATGATGGCACACACAGACACACAGACACACAGACACAGACAGCCAGCCAGACACACACACACAGACAGACACACACACACACACACACACACACACACACACACACACACACACACATACACACACACACACACACACACACACACATACACACACACACACACACAAACTGCAAACCTGGGGAGCCACCTTCTTTCGCTAAGGGAAACTTTTAATAAGGATTTCTTTTTCTCATGACTTTCTTTCAGCCCGGGACTTTATGATGCAACAATATTTTAAGTCTGACATATTTTTTTTTCCTTTGGTGATGTTTTCTGTTCACTGTGCCAACTTGCTTTGTAACTGCATGCCTTTTAATTTCATTTATTACATATATTTAATTTATCCACAGTATAACTTAAGGCTTCCACATACACAGTAGCAGTGAAGGGAATTTTGTATTAATAGTAATTGCCAAAAACATTTAAACTAAGATTTAAAGAAAATTGTATTAGCAATGAGCTGCCTTTGAGGACATTGTGATCAGTCACCATGGTTACGCACACTGTAAGTCAGCACACAGAGTTAATACCTTATCGGGTGGCCTGTCCATGAAGAAAAGCAATGAACAGAAAATGAAAACAAATTATAAAAAATGATTGAAATAAAATCTGTCCATATTCAGACTGCAGTTCAATACAACAGGATGTATAAGATAGAAAAGCAGATTGACTGGAGAGGCTATGAATGGTCATATTGCTTGTTTTTTTTCCTGTTTTTGTTTTTCTGGGGTTTTTTTCCCTCCCAACTTGCTTATTTGTGCCTGCTGTCATAAGTGCTAAACAGTCATTATGGCCAGGTCAACACTCCTCCATTCAACACTTTATATGATTCAATTCAGCTTGGCTTGCAATATCGATCTACACACAAAAAGCTCCAGCCCACAAAGCATTAGGTGAGTGAGTGTACACCTTCCAGAGACCAGCATGCCTGCTCCAAGTAGAACAAGATGAGGAGAAAAAGAACATTAGTCTCTACCCACCTTCCAATGACTACTTCTTTCTTTCTCTCTCCCTCTCTTTCTTTCTCCGTTCTTATCTCCATTGACTGTAATTAGAGGATGATGGAGAGAAAAGGACACTAGTCAGTAAGCACCTTCCAGTGACTAGCATCATGCTCGAAGTCAAAGATGTCTCTCCCGTCTTCAGAGAGTAAAACCTACATATGCTACATATTTGGTCCAACCATTTTCTAAACCAACTGATCCTAATAGACAATACAATTAATCACACACATGAAATCACCTGTGGTAGATGCATAGAAGTAATGCATTGCTATTGCACTTCAGCCATGTGCAGTTATGTACTCCCTCCTCCACATTCTTCCTACTGGTATGGGTTTCAAACCTGTGACCCTCCGATCCCAAGACCAACTCCCTAACCATTAGACCACAAATGCCCCACTCCCCCTCTCCCACATTCACAGTAGAAAAAGCTGGAGAGTAAGTGAACATCAGTCAGTGCCTACCTTCCAGCAGCATCAAGCTGTAACTAGAGGAAGATTCAAGACTTCAAGACCTCAAGACCTTTATTGTTATTGAACAGTTGCCCATACAATGAAACTAAGCAGCAAGGCCACAAAGGTGCAAGATGAAAGTATCAAAGTGTCAAGTACAAAAACAGCAAGGAAAAAGGGAGGATATACAAGGGCATTATAAATAATAAATAAATAATAAGTAGTGAATAAAGATAAAGATAAAATGACACTGCACATCTTTCTGAGCAATATTTAGCATAAAGACATAATTTCCACTCTTTATCTTAGACACCCTGGGAGTATGTTTGACAAGACGTGTACTGGAGTGCACATAGCCAATGCGGTCTCAGACAGTGATGTCTCAGACTGCAATATCTGATATGCTGTTTCAGTTATACACATTCTTATTCATCCATTTATAACACAAGACAATGTGCAAGAGGAATCAAATTAACCTGAAGACAACACATACACATTTGAGAAGCTAATTAGCCTACAGGTGATTTAAGCGCCAGCGGTCATATTACACATTATTATTAAATAACTTTGAACCTGGTAAATAGAACGGGAGAGTGCCAGAACAAAAATGGTTCTGGAATACAGGAGATACCTGGACAAAACAGGAGTTATGGTACAACATCAAGTATTACGTGTGTACACTGAACAATGTTGACACTTCTAATAGGTTAGGACCAAAAATTCTACTTGGCAAACAAGTGTCAATGAAGAAGAATAAAGAAGCATCTTGACTAGTCAGTCAACATAGGCCATAGCAGAAACCACACTCTGAGATGTCCGTCCTAAATATCTGATACTGTCAGAACATCTGAGGCTGTCTCTGTTTGAAAGACAGTTGGTGCCAACAGCCTTATTTGATCCACTGTCAGTGTAATGTGTAGCATGGCCATTTGGGAGCTACAACCATATAAATAACCATAACTCTTTTACATTAGTCATCTTTTATTTGCATTGGCCAAAAAGCACACAGTGTATGCTTGGCTTATTATTATTATTATTATTATTATTATTATTATTATTATTTGTACTACTGTTGTTGTTTTTGTAGTTATTAATATTATTCCCTGCTAACTTTCACAAAGTTTGATGACAACAATGATTAGATAAAATCTGTTTATCTGCTTTGCTTTGGTGGTGTTTCTAGGCTCGGGGGAGGTGGTTCAAGAGAGCTAATCAAACACAAGCATCCGAAAAAAGGTCAACTGTTTTGACCTGCCAGGCTGTCATCATTAAAATTACCTCAAAATATTTTCAGCCAGCTCTCCTTGAGGGCACAAAAAAAAAGTGTGGTCCACGCTCATTACTGCTCTGGGTGAGTCACCAATACTAACAGCATAATGCCAAACAGGAAGGCAGAGAATATGAGCAGAGATGGAACATTAACATGAGGCACAAAAAATGATGCACAGATAAATATATTCTGTATTTCCAGCAAAAACACTAAACGTGACCTTTTTTTTCCCTCACCAGTCGAGTGTCACCTTTTCTTCACAAGCCGTGAGGAAAGTGATTTGGCTTCCCTGGTACCCCCAACCGTACTGATCTCAGACCTGCCAGAGATGACATTCATCAGCTTTAGGAGCAGCAGGAGGCTGGTGTGGCACTGATCCCTGTACCTATAATGGGCACCTATGAATACTTGGCGCACTTTTGGAGCCTGACACAGACACAAGCTGAGACCAGTGGGCTGATCCTATGATGAGTTAGACCTGTGCTGCTGAAATAAGTGTGTGTGTGTGTGTGTGTGTGTGTGTGTGTGTGTGTGTGTGTGTGTGTGTGTGTGTGTGTGTATGTGTGTGTGTGTGTGTGTGTGTGTGTGTGTGTGTGTGTGTGTGTGTGTGTGTGCCTGTCTGTGTGCATCTTTTTCTACATATGTGCATTTCTTGTGCATATCTCTGTGTCTCTATCTTTCTCTTTCTCTTTCTCTCTCTCTCTCTCTCTCTCTCTCTCTCTCCCTCTCTTTCTGTCTTTCTATCAGTGTTTGTGTGAGCATGCGTGCGTGTGTGTGTCTGTCTGTAAATGCATGTATCTTTGTGAAAAAAAGGATTAGCCCTGGTGCATGACTGATGTCAGGGGTAAATGTAATCAGAATATTTGATGTCATTTTTGCCTGTCTTCTTATCTCTGTCATCAGATATGGGAGAGGTTTTGGCAGAGCAACAGCAGCAATTACACAGGCTGTGTGTAACGGCCTTGAGTAGGACTCCTTGTAGCAAAGGCCAGACGTTTTAAGCATCACTTTCATGTGATGAAATGTCTGAATATTGCTATGTCTGTCAGACATACATGTTCACCCAGACTGACTTCAGGTTGAACTTTCAGAAAAAAAGCCCTTCACCAAAAGTAAAAGTACCATTTATTTTATTACTCAATAAAAGCCATTTGTTTACTATAATTCTTTTCTGACCTTGATGTTTAGACAGGCTGTTCAAATCTCAATAGTCTCCACATTAAATATTCAAAGGCTAAGGGGAAACCCAGCTTGAAGCGTAACTATTAACATTTTATTTATCCCATGTTCAGTCTCATTTACCTTTACAACAAATTTGCTATTTTCTTGTGCCAGAAGTGTACGTTCTTGTACGTTAGGGTAGGTTTGTGAGGGAAGTTGACCTGTGTTGACATAGGATAATTTAAGCATTTTGCAAAGGGCTTATCCATTCCAGTATGACTAAGATTATTTCTTTGTTGATTTAACTCATCTCTCTTACTCAAGCTAGGGTTATATCAATGTGTAGTTTATGTTTAACAAACATGAAGCTTTATATTGACATAAATGAACACAGTCAAGGCAACAAGATCTCAACACTGGGTTTAGCATCATTTACACTGAAGGATTGTGAGTAAACATTATGTCACATTGTTCTGAAGCTTCATTAAGAATCTCCATCATTTCACACACAGGCATAGCAAGTAAAGTAAATAAACAAAACATCCATTATGGCTTTTTATTCCCCAACTGCGCAGGACTGACTAGGGCTTTGTGTCTGGACCACACTCATTCATTAGGTATCAGTGGTAAAACAAGCTGAAAAACTAAGTATGAGAGCTTTGCTTCTTTGATATTAAAATAAAGTCTGGAGAAACAGTTTGATGCAATAAAAATGACTAAACCTTTATTATCACTACCAAATGTGCAAATGTACAGACTGCTACTGATTGTATTTTGTGTCATCAAAGTACCCAACTGGATTATATGAATATCCATTTGGTACAATGATAAAACATTTAGTTCAAAGAGTTAAACTTTGTGAAGTAATTTGGAGGCTTTGACTGGGTAGGATTATGTCAGTATAGGGTGTCAGTCAAGGCAATGAGATTGTTTGACTGGCTTAAGTTGTCTGTGCTGAAATTTTTTATAGAGCAGCCAAAGACATCGCTGAATGTGCTTGGAATAGTGTTCTAAATGAATTCACGAAGCTTTACAAAATTTGCATAATACATTGCAATGTTTGTTGAAAGCTTTCATAACCCAACATGAAGCCATAATTACATATTTTAAGTAAACAGCAACAGCACTAACGATGACCAGTGACAACATATAGTGTACATTAAAATGAATAAAATATGAAAAAATAATGCTGTATGCAACACTGTTTTGAATCATTTACCTAAATTATCGTGCCATGACATTGCAATTATAGCAGTGCATGTAATTAAACACATGCAGTAAATGGCTAAATGTAAATGGCAACACTGACCATTATTGCGAAGTGCGAGTGTGTTTTGAACTGATATGAATGTGTACATAATGCATCTTGTACTTATTTGGTTGCAGTGGGAGGGTGAGGGGGAGTTCAGCACCAACTCAGGTCTGCCAAGCCTCTGGAGAGCACAAGTAGGGGGAAGTTAAGCTTAAATCCGCTGCCAAGGCGCCACATCTCCACAGTCTTCATGTTGTCTTTGTCAACAGGCACATCATTCAAATTCACTTATCAAGGCTTAGGCAAGGCTGTGCAGACATGGCCAAATCTCTAAAAGCAGCATAGGAAAACACCCTGTGCGCTCTCTCTCTCCCTCCCTCTCTCTTTCTCTCTCTCTCTCTCTCTGTCTCTCTCTCTCTCTCTTTATCTACCCCAACCTCACCCTCTCTCTCTCTCACTCTCTCTCACTCTCTGCCTCACCCTCTCTCTCTTTCTGTCCCACACTCTGTCTCTCTCTCTCTGTCACTCTTTCTCTCACACACGTGTGCACACACACACACACACACACACACACACACACACACACACACACACACACACACACACACACACACACAACCACACACACAGAGGCAAATAAAACACACAATAAAGCAATAATCCAAGCTTTCTACATATGATTAGGGCGGCTCTTATGTACCAACAGTGAGTCACAGACTGTGGCCTTCAAGAGAGCATCCGTAATCAGTGTGGCAGACTGCTTCTTTATGCCTTGATTTTCCCCCCATTCACACACACACACACACGCACACACACACGCACTCTCACACACACATACACACGCGCACACACTCTCACATACGCACGCACACACACACACACACACACACACGCACGCACTCTCACATACGCACACACACACACACACAAACATATTCATACATACCTACACACACTCGCTCACACATGCATGCATGCACACACACACACACACACACACACACACACACACACACACACATACACACACACGCACACACTCTCACACAGACAATTTTCTTTTTTCTACGTTTGCATAATCTTACCACAGACTGCAGTGACAGGTAAGCATTTGCGGAGGATTAAGGCCTGTAGTATTTTGGCATTAGCGTGAATTAAAACGGCAATGAATATGTAATATTTGGGGTAATTACCCGTTCGCAGGCTGGCTGCTCCCTTCCTGTGGCCGTATCAGGGATTTGTGTTTGGCTTCAGACGTCTTTATGGAGCTATCTCCCTCAGGGCCTCTTGGCTTTGCCTGGAGGGCTGATGCTCTTCTCTTCTCTTCTCTTTTTCCCTTTGACTTCCCTCCATGCTTTCTTGAGTTTTGTTTCTTTTTTTTTCTTTTTTTTAAGGCCATCACTTAGCCCCTCTGTAGCCACTTCTAAATTGACTGAAACTACCGATTATAACAGAGGAGTCCTTGATGAAACAATTTTGCTCAGGAGGCATGTAATTGCATGGTAATTAAACACTGACACGCCGCTTAAACAGGGAGCTGTCAAACACTATGACCTTCCAGGGGAGAAGGAGGAGGAGGAGAAAGAGGAGGAGGAGGAGGAGGAGGAGAAAGAGGAGGTACCAGCACTCTGTATGGGAAGATGGACGCCCAGGAGATGAATTGCGAACGGAGCAATTACAATTTTTGTTTTTTGTCTTTTGTCAATTTTGTCTTCCTGAGCGCATGTGTGTGTGTGTGTGTGTGTGTGTGTGTGTGTTTTGTGTGTGTGTGTGTGTGTGTGTTTTGTGTGATGTGTGTGTGTGCATGAGTGTGTGTTTTGTGTGTCTGTGTGTGTGTGTGTGTTTGCATGTGTTTTTGTGTGTGCAAGAGAGCAGGAGACAGAGTCTCAGTATGCATATCTGAATGCACTGCATCTTAAAAACAACCACCGTGTTTAACGTGTGAAAACATTGAGGCAGAAGGGACGTGTGTGAGAAGTGGAGACTGTTTTTGTAGGAGGCACACACACTCACACACACTCACACACACACACAAACACACACACACACACACACACACACACACACACACACACACACACACACACACACACACACACACACACCAGAGTTGTGAAGAGGAGTGTCCTTCAATCTGTGGCGTCCTCACAGACCCATGTCAGGTTTGATTTAAATGCAAATGTCTCCCGTCCCTCCTCGTCCTCCTTCTTTTTCTCCTCCTGTTTGGCAGAAACCAACAGAGCATACGGCATCCTTGTTTCAACAGGTGAAGATGCTTTTAACCCCAGCTTATGTCCCCATGTCTTGGGAAGCGCTTTGATTGAAGTAGCCCCGTGACCCAGTCTAGGTGTGAGCCTTTCTTCGCGGTCAAATATAGCACCGGCTGCTTGCTTGACAGACGACAGCTTTGACGTGCCCACCTCCCCACGATGCCTGTCATTTTTCACCAAATGTCTAGCGTTTGCGGTGTCAGCAGGCAGAAGGCTCTTTGTTTGGCACAGCAGACTGAGTCAAGGCTGTCCATTCACCCAGAAGATGACATTTAAAGAGAAAATATCCATTTGGGGCCTTTCAGTCATTTTGATTGCTACATATCTATTACAGATCTACACACACATCTTTCTACCTTCTCGTACTTGGATAAAGGCTGCTGTGTTAAAGACCACTCGTGAGCTCCTCATCATTGTTGTTGTTGTTGTGCAGCACTAAAAAATGCTAAAATCTTCCTTAGCTGTGTGACAAAGCTACCTGTTGAATGCTCAAGGTGTCGTCTTATCGAACAGGCTCAAAGAGGAAGGGGACAAAATGTGTTTATACATTTCTTCATTTCTGAGGGGTATTACTGTTTGCCATTTTGAGGACCACTCATGAGGTCCTCATGTTTTCTTCTCGCTGTGGTTGTTTGAGCAGCATGACGAAATGCCCCACAGCTAACTGTTGAAAGCTCAAGGTGCCTTCAAGGGAAAAAAATGTGTCTCTTGATTTTCTGAGAGGTGTTACACTTCCATATCATTTCATTAGTATTCCCCTGGTCATCTCATGGTTGCTGCATGGTTAGTTTACATCACAGGGGCTCCTTATGGAGAAATAAATCAAATGGGTGTTTGTGCAATAGTTGTCCCACATAGGTGTCCTATGTGATGAAAGATGTTTCATTATACATCTTTTTAAAGTAATTGTGCTTGTGATTTCGATTAGTTAGATGATTTTGTGTAGGAGACTTTATTTTGCTGACAGATGAGGTATCAGTATGCTTTAATGATTGTTGAGCATCACAGGCTTTTCTTCTGCACTGACAATGGCAAGTTGCCATCACACCAGCTGAAAGAAGCTAAACTCACTGTTTCAGCAAAATGCTGCTGCTACTGTCAAAAGGTATGCTTGTTTATTGTGTCAGTGGTAAAACACAGACACACACACACACACACACACACACACACACACACACACACACACACACACACACACACACACACACCTCAACCATTCTGCAGACAGTTTGCAAGCAGAGGAAACACATAGCTGAAAAACATTTCCTGATAAATAAATTGAAGAAAAATGGCTCCCCTCCAGGGATGAGAATAAGCCCATAATATTTCAGCACAAAAAGATGGAACGCAGAAATAAATTTGGATTCTAAACGCTCATTTTCTTTCCCTGGTTCCTGTTTATTCCACAAAATCTACTTTGGATAAACATCTTTTCAGACAGACATGGAACAAAACATAATTTAGCTTCAGATGATATAGAAAATCACATTCAAAACTGAATAAAATAAAAAAACACCATGCATACTTCATTTATAAAAGAGAGTCATTTAAAAAAAGGTAAATATACAATGTGCTTAACATTATTATAATAATATAATGCCTAACTAAGATAACACTATATATGGATGGTGTTGAGTATTGTTGTGTTATGACATTACTTTTTGTATATTATGTATATTACAATAGATGGCCTCTCTTAGAGCAGTAGCCCTTACAGATGCTGGACCTGTCTTGTTGAGAAACTCTTAACACAATGTCAACCAACCACTGTAACAGTTAACATGGAACAGGCTGGGAACAAGTTGAATTCTTACAGTGCTATATTCTTCTGAATTACAGCAGCACTGTCTGCCAGCCAACCTCTCCACTGAGTGCATTTAGGGCTTCCAGAACTATACTCTTTCTGTACAATGCCAGTGGCAGCAGTGTTGGCTATTCAGTCTTTCCACTGGGGGTGTGAGTTATTTTTCCTCCCTCTTTCCGATAACAACAGCACTGACCTCTATCCATTGTTACTCAATGCACTGGAGGGGACAGGGTATAGAGGCTGTCTTGATTAGACAGGAGGTCCATGGCGTCTCCAGCTGACTAATGACTGAGAGAGATGGAGAAAAACTTGTTGGTGCATTGCACAGTAGACAAAATGATCTTATGTTACAGTATGATCTTATGTTGGTATGCAAACAATCAATTTAAGTTGACATTGTACTTACAATCAAACCAGGTTAAATGTCTTAAAGACAATGTCATGAACTAAATATAAATAAATAAATACATACATTTACAAGTGAGCAATATCTCTGCAATTATGCACAAGCACAGTTAAAACAAACATGCCATGGGAACTTTGAGGTAGGCCTGAAAGTGTCAATGATTTCTTTAGCTATACCATCCTTGCCTGAGACTAATGTCATCTAGCTATTTGCATCAGCACTGAGTGCAATGTCATTCATGGAATTTTCTTCAACCCAAGGTGAACAAGCAATAGCAGATAGAGAGGCTGGGGGATGTTTTTAGGAGTTTTTTTTGACTGAATGTTTTGCACACATGCATGCAAATCCAATCTACCACTTAGCCTGCAGACAAGCACCTATCACTGATTAGAGACCTCATCTGAACCCCACACGCCCAAAGGCAACTAGTTTAACCGAGTGTCCAAAGCAGAATATAGAACATCTTTTCAGGATCTGACCAAACATATCATGCATAATAGGTAGACATTTAGATATTACATGCAAATGTTATATGTAAAAATATCTATTTGGTATTGTGCATTTTTTCAACTGTTTACACACAATTTTTTTTATATAGCACAACATTTCTAACATCTCTCACTCACCTCCACATCAAATCAGTAAAACCATATACAAATTCTTAGCGTTGACAAAGTTTTCAAATTAGCTGTTCACTTTTTGCAAATCAATACAGACAAAGGTCCACCTAACACATAGAAATCAAACAGGAAGTGACTTAATTTGCAATTTCAAATTCGAACAATCAAAATGGCACATTTATTCATCAGTGCTTTAGACTCTGTCCTTGTACGTGCAAACAATAACTCTTTTACTGAACACCCATTTTTCTGTTGTCAACCAGTCTCCATATTCAACATTTCTCAACCCAGTCAAAGAATTCTTCTCAATATGGCGCTGGAAAATATATGATCATCGTCCCTATGCTCACCTTTCACTTCTCCAGGCAATAGAGAAAGCATGTGGTGACATTGATGCTGCCTGTATCCAAGGTTGTATACGCTACACAAGAACATTCCTTCCTCAGTGTTTGGCAAGAGAAAATACAGCATGCGATGTCAATGAAGTATTTTGGCCAGACCCAGCCCGGAGGAGAGATGGACCCAAAATACACACGCAACTAGCAGTCCCCCATCAATGCTAACTAGCACAGTGGACCTTATGCCTCCCACATTTTGCTGCTATTCTAATATCATATATGTATAAAATGTTTTTCCATTTATAACCCCTAGCCACAGAGCTTTGATACAAGCCATGCCCTGTCTTGTCTTTGTTTTGCACATTGTCTATCTGTCTTGTCCATACTGTGTTTTACTGTAACAGTTGTCTCACTATGCACTGTGTACTTATTTATTTAGAAAATTACAGTAAATATTTTTGGTTCCAAAATTGCACATAGAGCTTTTAAGATGTGTGTAAGCAACTGAAATAAACTGCAAATGCATGCTATGACACATATTATGTACAGTATCTGTGACATGTGACATTTCTATTGTGCCATTTGATTTTAATTGGTTTAGTTGTTTGTTTTTTTCATTGTGTTTTTATTTTATGTTATGTTATTTCACCTTAATACCTGCAGAGTCTGTGTCTGATGCAGATAGAAAGGCTTCATAAATAGTTGATCTTGCCTGGCTTGGCACGGTGTAAAGGTGCGCGTCTCAGAAGTGGATCGGAGGCTTGGGGGCTGGTAAACACACACGTGAAGACGTGCTGGCACTGAGCTCTTACTGCACCTCGTGACAGGCTTGGGTCATATCTCTCACAGACGAGCACGGTGACAGCTGTCAGACAGCATCGAGAGTGTCACTGACGCG